>CM060124.1:28804953-29333553 GCA_030522415.1 Channallabes apus | reverse complement strand
TCAGTGTGTGTTACAGTGTGTCAGTGTGTGTTACAGAGTGTCAGTGTGTGTTACAGTGTGTCAGTGTGTGTTACAGTGTGTCAGTGTGTGTTACAGAGTGTCAGTGTGTGTTACAGAGTGTCAGTGTGTGTTACAGTGTGTCAGTGTGTGTTACAGAGTGTCAGTGTGTGTTACAGTGTGTCAGTGTGTGTTACAGTGTGTCAGTGTGTGTTACAGTGTGTCAGTGTGTGGTACAGAGTGTCAGTGTGTGTTACAGTGTGTCAGTGTGTGTTACAGTGTGTCAGTGTGTGTTACAGTGTGTCAGTGTGTGTTACAGAGTGTCAGTGTGTGTTACAGTGTGTCAGTGTGTGTTACAGAGTGTCAGTGTGTGTTACAGTGTGTCAGTGTGTGTTACAGAGTGTCAGTGTGTGTTACAGTGTGTCAGTGTGTGTTACAGTGTGTCAGTGTGTGTTACAGTGTGTCAGTGTGTGTTACAGTGTGTCAGTGTGTGTTACAGAGTGTCAGTGTGTGTTACAGTGTGTCAGTGTGTGTTACAGTGTGTCAGTGTGTGTTACAGTGTGTCAGTGTGTGTTACAGAGTGTCAGTGTGTGTTACAGTGTGTCAGTGTGTGTTACAGAGTGTCAGTGTGTGTTACAGTGTGTCAGTGTGTGTTACAGAGTGTCAGTGTGTGTTACAGAGTGTCAGTGTGTGTTACAGAGTGTCAGTGTGTGTTACAGTGTGTCAGTGTGTGTTACAGTGTGTCAGTGTGTGTTACAGAGTGTCAGTGTGTGTTACAGTGTGTCAGTGTGTGTTACAGTGTGTCAGTGTGTGTTACAGTGTGTCAGTGTGTGTTACAGTGTGTCAGTGTGTGTTACAGTGTGTCAGTGTGTGTTACAGTGTGTCAGTGTGTGTTACAGTGTGTCAGTGTGTGTTACAGAGTGTCAGTGTGTGTTACAGAGTGTCAGTGTGTGTTACAGTGTGTCAGTGTGTGTTACAGAGTGTCAGTGTGTGTTACAGAGTGTCAGTGTGTGTTACAGAGTGTCAGTGTGTGTTACAGTGTGTCAGTGTGTGTTACAGTGTGTCAGTGTGTGTTACAGTGTGTCAGTGTGTGTTACAGTGTGTCAGTGTGTGTTACAGTGTGTCAGTGTGTGTTACAGTGTGTCAGTGTGTGTTACAGTGTGTCAGTGTGTGTTACAGAGTGTCAGTGTGTGTTACAGAGTGTCAGTGTGTGTTACAGTGTGTCAGTGTGTGTTACAGTGTGTCAGTGTGTGTTACAGTGTGTCAGTGTGTGTTACAGAGTGTCAGTGTGTGTTACAGTGTGTCAGTGTGTGTTACAGTGTGTCAGTGTGTGTTACAGTGTGTCAGTGTGTGTTACAGTGTGTCAGTGTGTGTTACAGTGTGTCAGTGTGTGTTACAGTGTGTCAGTGTGTGTTACAGTGTGTCAGTGTGTGTTACAGTGTGTCAGTGTGTGTTACAGTGTGTCAGTGTGTGTTACAGAGTGTCAGTGTGTGTTACAGTGTGTCAGTGTGTGTTACAGTGTGTCAGTGTGTGTTACAGAGTGTCAGTGTGTGTTACAGTGTGTCAGTGTGTGTTACAGAGTGTCAGTGTGTGTTACAGAGTGTCAGTGTGTGTTACAGTGTGTCAGTGTGTGTTACAGTGTGTCAGTGTGTGTTACAGTGTGTCAGTGTGTGTTACAGAGTGTCAGTGTGTGTTACAGTGTGTCAGTGTGTGTTACAGAGTGTCAGTGTGTGTTACAGTGTGTCAGTGTGTGTTACAGTGTGTCAGTGTGTGTTACAGTGTGTCAGTGTGTGTTACAGAGTGTCAGTGTGTGTTACAGTGTGTCAGTGTGTGTTACAGTGTGTCAGTGTGTGTTACAGTGTGTCAGTGTGTGTTACAGTGTGTCAGTGTGTGTTACAGTGTGTCAGTGTGTGTTACAGTGTGTCAGTGTGTGTTACAGTGTGTCAGTGTGTGTTACAGAGTGTCAGTGTGTGTTACAGTGTGTCAGTGTGTGTTACAGTGTGTCAGTGTGTGTTACAGTGTGTCAGTGTGTGTTACAGTGTGTCAGTGTGTGTTACAGTGTGTCAGTGTGTGTTACAGTGTGTCAGTGTGTGTTACAGAGTGTCAGTGTGTGTTACAGTGTGTCAGTGTGTGTTACAGAGTGTCAGTGTGTGTTACAGTGTGTCAGTGTGTGTTACAGTGTGTCAGTGTGTGTTACAGTGTGTCAGTGTGTGTTACAGAGTGTCAGTGTGTGTTACAGTGTGTCAGTGTGTGTTACAGTGTGTCAGTGTGTGTTACAGTGTGTCAGTGTGTGTTACAGAGTGTCAGTGTGTGTTACAGTGTGTCAGTGTGTGTTACAGTGTGTCAGTGTGTGTTACAGTGTGTCAGTGTGTGTTACAGAGTGTCAGTGTGTGGTACAAGTGTGTCAGTGTGTGTTACAGTGTGTCAGTGTGTGTTACAGTGTGTCAGTGTGTGTTACAGAGTGTCAGTGTGTGTTACAGTGTGTCAGTGTGTGTTACAGAGTGTCAGTGTGTGTTACAGTGTGTCAGTGTGTGTTACAGTGTGTCAGTGTGTGTTACAGTGTGTCAGTGTGTGTTACAGAGTGTCAGTGTGTGTTACAGAGTGTCAGTGTGTGTTACAGAGTGTCAGTGTGTGTTACAGTGTGTCAGTGTGTGTTACAGTGTGTCAGTGTGTGTTACTTGTGTTAGTGTGTGTTACAGTGTGTCAGTGTGTGTTACAGTGTGTCAGTGTGTGTTACAGAGTGTCAGTGTGTGTTACAATGTGTCAGTGTGTGTTACAGTGTGTCAGTGTGTGTTACAGTGTGTCAGTGTGTGTTACAGTGTGTCAGTGTGTGTTCCAGTGTGTCAGTGTGTGTTCCAGTGTGTCAGTGTGTGTTACAGAGTGTCAGTGTGTGTTACAGTGTGTCAGTGTGTGTTACAGAGTGTCAGTGTGTGTTACAGAGTGTCAGTGTGTGTTACAGTGTGTCAGTGTGTGTTACAGTGTGTCAGTGTGTGTTACAGAGTGTCAGTGTGTGTTACAGCGTGTCAGTGTGTGTTACAGAGTGTCAGTGTGTGTTACAGCGTGTCAGTGTGTGTTACAATGTGTCAGTGTGTGTTACAGCGTGTCAGTGTGTGTTACAGCGTGTCAGTGTGTGTTACAGCGTGTCAGTGTGTGTTACAGTGTGTCAGTGTGTGTTACAGAGTGTCAGTGTGTGTTACAGAGTGTCAGTGTGTGTTACAGTGTGTCAGTGTGTGTTACAGTGTGTCAGTGTGTGTTACAGAGTGTCAGTGTGTGTTACAGAGTGTCAGTGTGTGTTACAGTGTGTCAGTGTGTGTTACAGAGTGTCAGTGTGTGTTACAGAGTGTCAGTGTGTGTTACAGTGTGTCAGTGTGTGTTACAGAGTGTCAGTGTGTGTTACAGTGTGTCAGTGTGTGTTACAGAGTGTCAGTGTGTGTTACAGAGTGTCAGTGTGTGTTACAGAGTGTCAGTGTGTGTTACAGTGTGTCAGTGTGTGTTACAGAGTGTCAGTGTGTGTTACAGTGTGTCAGTGTGTGTTACAGAGTGTCAGTGTGTGTTACAGTGTGTCAGTGTGTGTTACAGTGTGTCAGTGTGTGTTACAGAGTGTCAGTGTGTGTTACAGAGTGTCAGTGTGTGTTACAGTGTGTCAGTGTGTGTTACAGAGTGTCAGTGTGTGTTACTGTGTGTCAGTGTGTGTTACAGAGTGTCAGTGTGTGTTACAGTGTGTCAGTGTGTGTTACAGAGTGTCAGTGTCTGTTACAGTGTGTCAGTGTGTGTTACAGAGTGTCAGTGTGTGTTACACTGTGTCAGTGTGTGTTACAGTGTGTCAGTGTGTGTTACAGTGTGTCAGTGTGTGTTACAGAGTGTCAGTGTGTGTTACAGAGTGTCAGTGTGTGTTACAGTGTGTCAGTGTGTGTTACAGTGTGTCAGTGTGTGTTATTGTGTTAGTGTGTGTTACAATGTGTCAGTGTGTGTTACAGTGTGTCAGTGTGTGTTACAGTGTGTCAGTGTGTGTTACAGTGTGTCAGTGTGTGTTACAGAGTGTCAGTGTGTGTTACAGAGTGTCAGTGTGTGTTACAGTGTGTCAGTGTGTGTTACAGTGTGTCAGTGTGTGTTACAGTGTGTCAGTGTGTGTTACAGAGTGTCAGTGTGTGGTACAATGTGTCAGTGTGTGTTACAGTGTGTCAGTGTGTGTTACAGTGTGTCAGTGTGTGTTACAGAGTGTCAGTGTGTGTTACAGTGTGTCAGTGTGTGTTACAGAGTGTCAGTGTGTGTTACAGTGTGTCAGTGTGTGTTACAGAGTGTCAGTGTGTGTTACAGTGTGTCAGTGTGTGTTACAGAGTGTCAGTGTGTGTTACAGTGTGTCAGTGTGTGTTACAGAGTGTCAGTGTGTGTTACAGTGTGTCAGTGTGTGTTACAGTGTGTCAGTGTGTGTTACAGTGTGTCAGTGTGTGTTACAGTGTGTCAGTGTGTGTTACAGTGTGTCAGTGTGTGTTACAGAGTGTCAGTGTGTGTTACAGAGTGTCAGTGTGTGTTACAGAGTGTCAGTGTGTGTTACAGTGTGTCAGTGTGTGTTACAGAGTGTCAGTGTGTGTTACAGAGTGTCAGTGTGTGTTACAGTGTGTCAGTGTGTTATTGTGTTAGTGTGTGTTACAGTGTGTCAGTGTGTGTTACAGTGTGTCAGTGTGTGTTACAGAGTGTCAGTGTGTGTTACAATGTGTCAGTGTGTGTTACAGTGTGTCAGTGTGTGTTACAGAGTGTCAGTGTGTGTTACAGAGTGTCAGTGTGTGTTACAGTGTGTCAGTGTGTTATTGTGTTAGTGTGTGTTACAGTGTGTCAGTGTGTGTTACAGAGTGTCAGTGTGTGTTACAATGTGTCAGTGTGTGTTACAGTGTGTCAGTGTGTGTTACAGTGTGTCAGTGTGTGTTACAGTGTGTCAGTGTGTGTTACAGTGTGTCAGTGTGTGTTACAGTGTGTCAGTGTGTGTTACAGAGTGTCAGTGTGTGTTACAGTGTGTCAGTGTGTGTTACAGTGTGTCAGTGTGTGTTACAATGTGTCAGTGTGTGTTACAGTGTGTCAGTGTGTGTTACAGAGTGTCAGTGTGTGTTACAGTGTGTCAGTGTGTGTTACAGAGTGTCAGTGTGTGTTACAGAGTGTCAGTGTGTGTTACAGTGTGTCAGTGTGTGTTACAGAGTGTCAGTGTGTGTTACAGAGTGTCAGTGTGTGTTACAGTGTGTCAGTGTGTGTTACAGTGTGTCAGTGTGTGTTACAGAGTGTCAGTGTGTGTTACAGAGTGTCAGTGTGTGTTACAGTGTGTCAGTGTGTGTTACAGTGTGTCAGTGTGTGTTACAGAGTGTCAGTGTGTGTTACAGAGTGTCAGTGTGTGTTACAGTGTGTCAGTGTGTGTTACAGAGTGTCAGTGTGTGTTACAGTGTGTCAGTGTGTGTTACAGTGTGTCAGTGTGTGTTACAGTGTGTCAGTGTGTGTTACAGTGTGTCAGTGTGTGTTACAGAGTGTCAGTGTGTGGTACAATGTGTCAGTGTGTGTTACAGTGTGTCAGTGTGTGTTACAGTGTGTCAGTGTGTGTTACAGAGTGTCAGTGTGTGTTACAGTGTGTCAGTGTGTGTTACAGTGTGTCAGTGTGTGTTACAGAGTGTCAGTGTGTGTTACAGAGTGTCAGTGTGTGTTACAGAGTGTCAGTGTGTGTTACAGTGTGTCAGTGTGTGTTACAGTGTGTCAGTGTGTTATTGTGTTAGTGTGTGTTACAGTGTGTCAGTGTGTGTTACAGTGTGTCAGTGTGTGTTACAGAGTGTCAGTGTGTGTTACAGAGTGTCAGTGTGTGTTACAATGTGTCAGTGTGTGTTACAGTGTGTCAGTGTGTGTTACAGTGTGTCAGTGTGTGTTACAGTGTGTCAGTGTGTGTTCCAGTGTGTCAGTGTGTGTTACAGAGTGTCAGTGTGTGTTACAGTGTGTCAGTGTGTGTTACAGAGTGTCAGTGTGTGTTACAGTGTGTCAGTGTGTGTTACAGTGTGTCAGTGTGTGTTACAGAGTGTCAGTGTGTGTTACAGCGTGTCAGTGTGTGTTACAGAGTGTCAGTGTGTGTTACAGCGTGTCAGTGTGTGTTACAATGTGTCAGTGTGTGTTACAGCGTGTCAGTGTGTGTTACAGCGTGTCAGTGTGTGTTACAGTGTGTCAGTGTGTGTTACAGAGTGTCAGTGTGTGTTACAGAGTGTCAGTGTGTGTTACAGTGTGTCAGTGTGTGTTACAGAGTGTCAGTGTGTGTTACAGAGTGTCAGTGTGTGTTACAGAGTGTCAGTGTGTGTTACAGAGTGTCAGTGTGTGTTACAGTGTGTCAGTGTGTGTTACAGAGTGTCAGTGTGTGTTACAGTGTGTCAGTGTGTGTTACAGAGTGTCAGTGTGTGTTACAGAGTGTCAGTGTGTGTTACAGTGTGTCAGTGTGTGTTACAGAGTGTCAGTGTGTGTTACAGTGTGTCAGTGTGTGTTACAGAGTGTCAGTGTGTGTTACAGTGTGTCAGTGTGTGTTACAGAGTGTCAGTGTGTGTTACAGAGTGTCAGTGTGTGTTACAGAGTGTCAGTGTGTGTTACAGAGTGTCAGTGTGTGTTACAGAGTGTCAGTGTGTGTTACAGTGTGTCAGTGTGTGTTACAGAGTGTCAGTGTGTGTTACAGTGTGTCAGTGTGTGTTACAGAGTGTCAGTGTGTGTTACAGAGTGTCAGTGTGTGTTACAGTGTGTCAGTGTGTGTTACAGAGTGTCAGTGTGTGTTACAGTGTGTCAGTGTGTGTTACAGAGTGTCAGTGTGTGTTACAGTGTGTCAGTGTGTGTTACAGTGTGTCAGTGTGTGTTACAGTGTGTCAGTGTGTGTTACAGAGTGTCAGTGTGTGTTACAGAGTGTCAGTGTGTGTTACAGTGTGTCAGTGTGTGTTACAGAGTGTCAGTGTGTGTTACTGTGTGTCAGTGTGTGTTACAGAGTGTCAGTGTGTGTTACAGTGTGTCAGTGTGTGTTACAGAGTGTCAGTGTCTGTTACAGAGTGTCAGTGTGTGTTACAGAGTGTCAGTGTGTGTTACAGTGTGTCAGTGTGTGTTACAGAGTGTCAGTGTGTGTTACAGTGTGTCAGTGTGTGTTACAGTGTGTCAGTGTGTGTTACAGTGTGTTAGCGTGTGTTACAGAGTGTCAGCGTGTGTTACAGAGTGTCAGCGTGTGTTACAGTGTGTCAGCGTGTGTTACAGTGTGTCAGCGTGTGTTACAGAGTGTCAGCGTGTGTTACAGTGTGTCAGCGTGTGTTACAGAGTGTCAGCGTGTGTTACAGTGTGTCAGCGTGTGTTACAGTGTGTCAGCGTGTGTTACAGAGTGTCAGCGTGTGTTACAGAGTGTCAGCGTGTGTTACAGTGTGTCAGCGTGTGTTACAGAGTGTCAGCGTGTGTTACAGTGTGTCAGCGTGTGTTACAGAGTGTCAGTGTGTGTTACAGAGTGTCAGTGTGTGTTACAGAGTGTCAGTGTGTGTTACAGTGTGTCAGTGTGTGTTACAGAGTGTCAGTGTGTGTTACAGTGTGTCAGTGTGTGTTACAGTGTGTCAGTGTGTGTTACAGAGTGTCAGTGTGTCTTACAGTGTGTCAGTGTGTGTTACAGAGTGTCAGTGTGTGTTACAGAGTGTCAGTGTGTGTTACAGAGTGTCAGTGTGTGTTACAGAGTGTCAGTGTGTGTTACAGTGTGTCAGTGTGTGTTACAGTGTGTCAGTGTGTTATTGTGTTAGTGTGTGTTACAGTGTGTTAGTGTGTGTTACAGAGTGTCAGTGTGTGTTACAGAGTGTCAGTGTGTGTTACAGAGTGTCAATGTGTTATTGTGTCAGCGTGTGTTACAGAGTGTCAGTGTGTGTTACAGTGTGTCAGTGTGTTATTGTGTTAGTGTGTGTTACAGTGTGTTAGTGTGTGTTACAGAGTGTCAGTGTGTGTTACAGAGTGTCAGTGTGTGTTACAGAGTGTCAGTGTGTTATTGTGTCAGTGTGTGTTACAGAGTGTCAGTGTGTGTTACAGAGTGTCAGTGTGTGTTACAGAGTGTCAGTGTGTGTTACAGTGTGTCAGTGTGTGTTACAGAGTGTCAGTGTGTGTTACAGAGTGTCAGTGTGTGTTACAGAGTGTTAGTGTGTGTTACAGAGTGTCAGTGTGTGTTACAGAGTGTCAGTGTGTGTTACAGAGTGTCAGTGTGTGTTACAGAGTGTCAGTGTGTGTTACAGTGTGTCAGTGTGTTATTGTGTCAGTGTGTGTTACAGTGTGTCAGTGTGTGTTACAGAGTGTCAGTGTGTGTTACAGTGTGTCAGTGTGTGTTACAGTGTGTCAGTGTGTTATTGTGTTAGTGTGTGTTACAGTGTGTTAGTGTGTGTTACAGAGTGTCAGTGTGTGTTACAGAGTGTCAGTGTGTGTTACAGAGTGTCAGTGTGTTATTGTGTCAGTGTGTGTTACAGAGTGTCAGTGTGTGTTACAGTGTGTCAGTGTGTGTTACAGTGTGTCAGTGTGTTATTGTGTTAGTGTGTGTTACAGTGTGTTAGTGTGTGTTACAGAGTGTCAGTGTGTGTTACAGTGTGTCAGTGTGTTATTGTGTTAGTGTGTGTTACAGTGTATTAGTGTGTGTTACAGAGTGTCAGTGTGTGTTACAGAGTGTCAGTGTGTGTTACAGAGTGTCAGTGTGTTATTGTGTCAGTGTGTGTTACAGAGTGTCAGTGTGTGTTACAGTGTGTCAGTGTGTGTTACAGTGTGTTATTGTGTTAGTGTGTGTTACAGTGTGTTAGTGTGTGTTACAGAGTGTCAGTGTGTGTTACAGTGTGTCAGTGTGTGTTACAGTGTGTCAGTGTGTGTTACAGTGTGTTAGTGTGTGTTACAGTGTGTCAGTGTGTGTTACAGTGTGTCAAATTCAAATTTTATTAGTCACATACACAATCATACACAGTATAATATGCAGTGAAATGCTTTTATACGACCGCCAGTGACCTTAAAAAAAAAAAGAAAATAAGAAAATAAAATCTTGTACGTAAAATAAATAATCAATAAAAAGGAAATACTAAAGAAATAATTTTAACTAGTAAAATTTGTAAAATTAACTGTGCATAAGGGCATAATAAAATATTGCAAAAATATGGAAATATGGTATTAAAGTGTCAGTGGTTGTGCAAATATGCATGAAAGGTGACATGTGCAATTGTCCAGATGTATGAGTATTTAGTGCAAGTGTGTATGAATGTGTCCATGATTGTCCAGTCAGTGTTGTGAGCTTAAAAGATGTTATTAGTCCTGTGTGGAGGTGTGATTGAGAGACCTTATCGCCTGCGGGAAGAAGCTCCTCCTCAGTCTCTCTGTGTTGGCCTTTAGGGAGCGGAATCTCTTCCCAGACCGCAACAAAGAGAACAGTCCATTACTGGGGTGACTGAGGTCCTTCATGATCTTCCTGGCCTTAGTCCAGCACCGCTTGCTGTAGATGGAGTGCAGGTCAGGGAGCTCAGTGCGGATGATGCGTTCGGCTGATCGCACCACCCTCTGTAGAGCTCGTCTGTCCTGCATGGTGCTGTTCCCGAACCAGGTCGTGATGTTTCCCGTCAGGATGCTCTCTATGGTGCAGGAGTAGAAGTTCCTGAGCACCTTGGAGGGCAGTCTAAAGTCTCTCAAGCGTCTGAGGTGGTAGAGACGCTGCCGGGCTTTTTTCACCACGGTGCTGATGTGACAGGACCATGATAGGTCCTGCGTGATGTGAACACCGAGGTATCTGAAGCTGTCCACTCTCTCCACTGGGCTCCTGTTGATGAGGGGGGTCTGGTAGTTCCTCTCCTGCTTTGTACTAAAGTCCACTATCAGCTCCTTTGTCTTACTGACGTTCAGGAGGAGATTGTTCCTCTGGCACCAGTTCTCCAGATTTCCAATCTCCTCTAGGTAGTCCGACTCATCATTGTTGGTGATCAGTCCGACCACGACGGTGTCGTCAGCAAACTTGATGATGGAGGTGGAGTTGGTAGTGGCCACGCAGTCGTGGGTGTACAAAGAGTACAGCAGGGGGCTCAGAACACAACCCTGGGGGGCTCCAGTGCTGAGAGTGAGTGTAGCTGAGACATGTCCGCCCATCCTTACTGCCTGTGGTCTGCCAGGCAGTGTGTGTTACAGAGTGTCAGTGTGTGTTACAGAGTGTCAGTGTGTGTTACAGAGTGTCAGTGTGTGTTACAGAGTGTCAGTGTGTGTTACAGTGTGTCAGTGTGTGTTACAGTGTGTCAGTGTGTTATTGTGTTAGTGTGTGTTACAGAGTGCTAGTGTGTTACAGAGTTTGAGGGTTTTTTATAAGGTTAGTGCATATAAGAGCCTAACAGATTTTTAGTGAATATTATATAGTGTTAGTGTGTATTTTAGTGTGTTAGTATGTATTATAGTATAATTGTGCATTATAGTGTGTTAGTATATACAGTACTACAGAGCAGTAGTGTGCATTATAATACGTTCCTGTATATTACCATGTCTTAGTGTGTATTACAGTATGTTAGTAAGTATTGCAGACTCTTAGACTGTGTAGTGTGTATTATATACACTCACTTAAAGGATTATTAGGAACCCCACACTAATACGGTGTTTGACCCCCTTTCGCCTTCAGAACTGCCTTAATTCTACGTGGCACTGATTCAACAAGGTGTTGAAAGCATTCTTTAGAAATGTTGACCCATATTGATAGGAGAGCATCTTGCAGTTGATGAAGATTTGCGGGATGCACATCCAGGGCACGAAGCTCCCGTTCCACCACATCCCAAAGATGCTCTATTGGGTTGAGATCTGCCCAGATAGCAAGGTGACATTGATTCAATGTTGAAATTTCATCAGAATCATCATTTTGGTTGAGGTTGATTTTTCAATGCTAAATAATGTTGAATCAATGTTGATAATTCAATGCTTTTCAGTGTTGAAAAGACAAACATTGAATCAATGTTGATTTTTGGTTGTGGAACCCATCCTCATTCAACAATGTAAGGCAAATTAAATGAACTAAGTGCATTTCTATAAAAATGTGTATGCATGTGTGTATGTGTTTAAAACAGGTTAAAAAATTGACTACAAGAGATTTGCCATGGTGCTTAAAAAAATAATAATAATAATTATTATATATATATATATATATATATATATATATATATATGTATATTGAGGAAAAAAATAATTTGACGGTAAGTTTTGTGTATTTACCTTGCTGTCTAGTTTACTCACTTGACAGCTTAATTCCTGTTTGCCGTTCAAAAGTACTCAATTTTCGGCTCGCATTTAACATCGGAGGGTGTTTTTACACTGTCGCCACGTCATTATAATACACTCTACAGGCATGAGAATTCAATATGTTGTAGTCTGGAAGTTCCTGCCACTCACGGTGAAAGAATTTTGGCGATGCGACCTACGGTATTCTGTTGGGAAGCATTTGTTTGAGACCTTAGTTCCTGTTTCCCGTTGTCTGTGTCTGACCCAGAGCAGTGTGCGTGCCCCACATGGAAAGAACCTATATGAGGATATATGCGCATATATGAAACCTATATGCAGTATATATGCGCATATAACCGCACCTATATGGGGCCAGGGGTAGCTCAGTGGTTAAGGCATTGGACTAAGGTTCAAACCCCACAACCACCAAGTTGCCACTGTTGGGCCCTTGAGCAAGGCCCTTAACCCTCAACTGCTCAGATGTATAATGAGATAAAAATGTAAGTCGCTCTGGATAAGAGCGTCTGCCAAATGCCTAAATGTAAATGTAAATATGAGGATATATGCGCATATATGAAACCTATATGCAGTATATATGCACATATATGATAATATATATGTTGCATATATGCGTATATATGCTGCATATATGCGTATATATGCTGCATGTAGGCAACATTGAGGTGCATATATGTGCATATACAGGCCATATAGGTCTCCTGTATTGCTTCTTTATATCCACATATAAGCCCTACTGTATATGTACATACAAGATATGTCTCCTATGGCAGGATCTGGTCATTTTAGCTCATATCTCACTTTGGCAACTGTCATACATGATGCCTAGCTCATATTTTCTATTATCAAGGCAATAACTAAGAACTAACAAAAAAAATGCAAAAAACTAATCCTAATTGCCCACATACAGTATATGAGGATATATGCACATATATGAAACCTCAGTCTCCATGAAAATCTTTTTGAAACACGTCACTAAAATTAACTGAAATGAGAAATATATCTATATAAAGCTTAAAGTGTCTACTTTTAAATGATGCAAGTCACATTGAAAACAAATATTCTCAGTTTATGTAATCCGTATGAAACCAAGGAGAGGCACAGAATTTCTGTCACACTTATATGCTAATGACCCGAGGCAGGATACGCCCACACGCCAATCACACGGAAATCAGTCCGGGTAATTTACATACTAGACCACGCCCCCGGACACCGGCATGAAAAAACGAACACAGAGAGACAGGCTTGAAAATACTCCGATTCAGTGAGTTTTCAGCACGTTTTGGAAGATGGCACGCGCTTACACATCCGAGGAAACTCTTCAGAATGTTCTGGAAAGTTTACATTTACCTCAGAAGAAGACTGTGTGACTCCGACGACGAACAGGAGCATTTTGAACAGAGAATAGACCCATGCAACCCTGGGTAAGTTAATAAGTCTTATATAACTCTTATTCTGATAATATTAAACTAATATTAGTAAATATTTTCCTCACTACAGCTAGCTCTTGTCAGCTTGTGTGACACATTGGCTTTCAATGCCATTTATATAGTTTAGGTAAATCATGCTAGCATGCTGCCTCATGTAGCACAAACATGATATTTCCCGGTGGCTAAGCTAATGCCTTATGGAGTTTACAGATGTTTATATTCACCTTGTTTTGGATAGCTTTAGATTATGGTTGCTAATGTGTATTTGGCTCCATTTTGGTTAGCTTATAATACTGCTATCAGTAATGTTATTTAGCACAAACAAGCTAGTTGCAGGTGGCTAAAATACTGCCTTATGTAGCTAAGTGATGCTTATGAATATTTCTTTGGTGTAAATGTATATAATCCCTTTTGTTTAGCGTGTATTTACAAATACCTGATAAGATGTAATTGTTTAGAATGTGTTCAATATGTGTGTAATGTCCAGTGGATGGTGTTTTTTAAAACTCAAATTGAATTATGGCAGCAGTGTGTAGTATTATCTATCACCATCATTGATGCTGTCATGTGACCTACAGAAGAGAGGTGTATATTTTTCATGTTGAAGTGTGGATACATTTTTGGTCATCTCTGTACTGTATATATTGTGCATCCATATTAATTGCACATCCATTTACTCTGAACAGTATAGGTTAACATTTTTTTATTTATTTGTTTTTAGGAATGTGTCTGCATCACCCTTGCCTTCACCAGCCCCTCACATCAGGACACGCAAGCTCCGTTCAGATGGACCTCTTGTATTTGTGAAGTGGATGGACACACGAGAAGTATCTACCTGTTCTACCATCCATTCTGCTTTACAGTAGACGTGGTGAAGATGAGGGTGAAATTACAAGGTACATGGACTACAAAGACATTTCCATGTCCTGTGACTGCGTACAACCAGCACATGGGGAGTTGATCACTCTGATCAGCTATTACAATACTATACTACACAGCACAAAACAATGAAGTCGTACAGAAATATTTCTCTAGACTGCTTGGACATTGCTCCCACCAATGCTTACCCTGCATGTATGTTTTGTACAGTTTTTTTTTTATCTTGCACTGTTTTACGCTGAATGTCTGTCTTTTTTTATTTTGTACTGTTCCTGTTGCAGTTTTACCCTGCATGTAAACAAATGTCCAGAATGTCCAGATTATCATTAATCTGCATTCATACATAAAATCCTATTAACTATTGGGAAGCTAAACATAAGAATCAGTATGAAACATGAAAAGTTTCTAAAAGTTGCCAATAAATTAATATTGTGATGTGAAATAATTTTTCAAATTGAAGTTATAAAGGGCTCTGGGGTGTTTTGCCAGGCAGAAGCGTGGAGAGCAGCCCGCCTTGCCACCTCTGCTACTGCCATGATACGGAATCTGCTGCTGGGCTCCTTCGACTTGGAGACTTGACCAAATTAAAAAGGTAGCCATTATTGGTGAGTAAATGCATAATGCGTTGAGAAGGGAAAACAAAATATTTAAGACTTTATAAGTTCACCACTTTAACCATAACCTACTTGTATCAATGTTTATTAGCCATCAATGGAGACTGCATAAGGTAGAGCACCCATTATTGTTACTGTATCTGCTTGGGACCTATAATACTAATTCATCACTTGCTCACTTCTTAATCCTACCTTTCCTCTTCTAAAGCCACATTATATTGCGCTGTAAGGTGTGTAGTCCTCTATTTTGTAGAACATATAGTGTTGCAAATAACCTCATGGCACTAATTGTTGTTGTCTGAAGTTTTAATAAATAATCATAATGCTGTCAATAAATAGATTTTCTTTATCAATTAACTTCTATTAATTAAATAAAATTTTTAATGTAAATTTTTAAAGTTTAATGGAATGGCTGTGTGAAAGATGCTGAAGCTGACGTGCCAATGGTCTTTTATATTAATGTTGTTCGGAAGCCTGTGTAATGATGTAGTTTCGACTACATGTTTACATGATGTTCTATCGACTGAACAGCGTTTTTTCGACTTGTTTTCATGTTATTGTTGTTCAGCAATGTACGGGATTTCATTTTGGTTTTTCATGAGCTGTATGCCACAATCATCAACATTAAAACAATAAAAGGCTTGAACTACTTCAGTTGTGTGTAATGAATCTAAAATATATGAAAGTCTAATGTTTATCAGTACATTACAGAAAATAATGAACTTTATCACAATATGCAAATTTTTTGAGAAGGACCTGTATATTAAAAAAAATCTAATGTGTGCATTGTATCTATGGAAGATTGTAGGACATTTCAAAACATATGTTGCATATCTGTACATTTGTAAAAGTCACATTTCCAAAAATTTAGGACCCACCTTCTGTCATTCATAAACAACTACCACTCCAAGTTTTTAGAGCATTGTATAGTTCTAACCTTTTGTTTGTTTTTCATTCTTTAGATGCACTACTACAACAGCTGAAAGCTGAAGAAAAGGAGGCCACAGAGTTTCTTTGCTTCAACAGTTCAGAAATGGCTTCGTTATGCCCCAGAACGGCTGGGGGGAATTGCTCGTGGTGGAAAACCACAAGTTCAGACTTGTGTCTTATTATCTGTTTTGCTGAGTAAATACATTTCAACTTACGAATAATGTTTCAGTCATCTGTTGTGTTTCTGACTTGGTTGTTTCTATTTGCATTTGACTGAATTTTGCTGAGGCAGGCTGCCATTTTTATATTATGGTTTTCCAGTCTCTTCTCTTGGCAGTTAGATTCTGTTTTATGAATTCAGAATTAACCATCTCTTCTAATAGTTCTCTTCTAAAAAGTCATATTGTCATCCAGTTTATAATAATTTGTATGTAAGTTGTAGTGTGTTTTATTATATAGTTGTTTTATTGTAATTGTGATGTTACTTCCTGTTTAAATGGGTATGGAGCATAAATAAATAAATATGTTTACATGTAAACTGAAGGATGTTGAGTTACTGACTTTTTGTTTAAAAAAAAAAAAAAAAAAAAGCTTTTCAGCCCTACATGGTCTCTGATTTAAAGAAATAAATCAAAACGGACATGATTTATTGTCATAGAATCTTGCTGTTCATAAAGCAAGACTAAACTATAATTGTTTCAATGTTGATTCAATGTTGATTCAATGTAAAATAAGTGATTGAATTTACGTTGAACAAACATTGATTTTATGCCCATCTTGATCTATTTTTCATCATTGAAATAACATTATTTCAAGGTGCAAACCTGATGAAAAATCAACATTTAACATTGAAATTTCAACATTGATTCAATAACAAGTTGGTTGATGCTTTAATGTTGATTCAACGATGATTCAATGTTGTTCTGCTATCTGGGTGGTGACTGTGGGGGCCATTTTAGTACAGTGAACTCATTGTCATGTTCAAGAAACCAATTTGAAATGACTCGAGCTTTGTGACATGGTCCATTATCCTGCTGGAAGTAGCCATCAGAGGATGGGGACATGGTGGTCATAAAGGGATGAACATGGTCAGAAACAATGCTCAGGTAGGCCGTGGCATTTAAACGATACCCAATTGGCACTATGGGGCCTAAAGTGTGCCAAGAAAACATCCCCCACACCATTACACCACCACCACCAGCCTGCACAGTGGGAACAAGGCATGCTGGATCCATGTTCTCATTCTGTTTACGCCAAATTCTGACTCGACCATTTGAACGTCTCAACAGAAATCGAGACTCATCAGACCCGGCAACATTATTCCAGTCTTCTGTCCAATTTTGGTGAGCTCATGCAAATTGTAGCCTCTTTTTCCTATTAGTAGTGGAGATGAGTGGCACCCGGTGGGGTCTTCTGCTGTTATAGCCCATCCGCCTCAAGGTTGTGCGTGTTATAGCTTCACAAATGCTTTGCTGCATACCTCGGTTGTAACTAGTGGTTATTTCAGTCAAAGTTGCTCTTCTATCAGCTTGAATCAGTCGGTCCAATCTCCTCTGACCTCGAGCATCAACAAGGCATTTTTGCCCACAGGACTGCCGCATACTGGATGTTTTTCCCTTTTCAAACTTTTCTTTGTAAACCCTAGAAATGGTTGTGCGTGAAAATCCCAGTAACTGAGCAGATTGTGAAATACTCAGACCGGCCCGTCTGGCACCAACAACCATGCTACGCTCAAAATTGCTTAAATCACATTTCTTTCCCATTCTGACATTCAGTTTGGAGTTCAGGAGATTGTCTTGACCAGGACCACACCCCTAAATGCGTTAAAGCAACTGCCATGTGATTGGTTGATTAGATAATTGCATTAATGAGAAATTGAACAGGTGTTCCTAATAATCCTTTAGGTGAGTGTAATTTTACAGTGTATTACAGTATTATTGTGTATTCATGTGTGTTAGTGTTTATTGCAAAGTATTTTCGTGTGTATCGCTGTGTGTTAGTATGCTTTACTATACCTTGGATAGTGTCGTTGTGTATTAGAGTGTGTTAGTGTGTATTACAGAGTGTTAGAGTGTTTTACAGAATATTAGTGTGTATTAAAGTGTCACGTATCATTTTTTCAAGCACTCATGTCACACCACGTCACGTCTGCACCTACAGCAGGCGCAGCACACATGTTCCGCGTCTTGTACATACCCACTCTCCCGTCACGTCGCATACATACTAACAGACGTAAATGGACAGAGAGAAATATGACGGGTCATTTGTGTTATTGAAAAAGCAATCAGTTACGTCTGGCAGCTCGCCCTGACACAGCCCTCCATCACCCCCCGCATTGAAGTGCTCCATTCGATATAAAAATGACATCATCTACACGCCATAAATCCTAGCGCACACACACACACTTTTCCTGGTAGAATTATACGCATGGAAATAAAATCAACTACAAGCATGATCTCACTGACTTTAAGCATGTAATGAGATAAGAGGATTGTGTCAAATAAAAGCCTAAGTTCTTTCTTTATGATTTTTGCTCTCTCTCTCTCTCTCTCTCTCTCTCTCTCTCTCGTTACCCCATCATTTGTGGAATCATGGAAAGTGTTTTTTTTTTTTTTACGCTTTTCAGCTTCCCATCTCAGTTTGAATTATTCATGTTCCTGGTAGGAACAAGACGTGTGGTTTAGAAGGTGTGTATGTGTGTGTGTGTGTGTGTGTGAGTGTGTGTGTGAGAGAGAGAGAGAGAGAGAGGATCGCACTTCTTTCATCTGCTTCCTGTGTGGATGGGAGCTGTGTGAATCTCATGAATACCTCAGTGATAGTGGATGTTTCGGAAGACTTCCTCTTTTTCCCCGAGTCGGAACGTCGAGCTTCTGGAGGTCGGATGCACTAAAGGCGAAATTTCCACTTCCAAGCTGTAGGTCTGCCTCGAGATCTGAGCTCCTGGGAACTAAAACCTAAGACTTTATTAAGGAAATTGTCTTTTTTTAAATTGTTTTTTTTTTTCTTATTACACAAAGAAATGAGAGTCACGTAAACTTTAAAGTAAATATATTCATATTGTAGGATTTTTTTTTAAAAATGAAGTCGAAGTTATGAAAGTTTTTATTAGATGATTCGTTAATTTTCATATTTTTCACATATCCATATTTTTTTGGACATGTGGCTTTCATGTCATTTTGTATAAATGCTTAGCTTAGTTTCACATGATTCATGATTAGTTTTTTCACATAAGACTAATCTATGTTTGTGTGAGTCATTTATTTGTTTATAGAATTTTTGGCATAGACACGTTTTCTTTTTTTTTTAATGAATTCATTAGATTTTTTTCAAATTAATTATTTATTTTCATGATTCGTTCATTCTCCCATGTGACTTTTTTAATTGATTCATTTATGTTCACATGATTCTTTATTTTTTACATGATTTTTTAACCATGATTCATTTTTCATTCATTCATTCATTTTCTGTACCGCTTTATCCTTATATACAGGGTCGCAGGGACCTGGAGCCTATCCCAGGAAACTTAGGGCACAAGTCAGGGTACACCCTGGACAGGGTGCCAATCCATCGCAGGGCACACACACATACACACACTCACACACCCAATCACACACTACGGGCAATTTGGAATGTCAATTAGCCTAACCTGCATATCTTTGGACTGTGGGAGGAAACCGGAGTACCCGGAGGAAACTCACCAAGCACGGGGTAGAACATGCAAACTCCATGCACACAGAGACGGGAATCGAGTCTGGCCGGGAATCGAACCCGGACCCTGGCGGTGCAAGGCGACAGTGCTAACCACTACACCACCGTGCCGCCATGATTAATTTTTCTCCTAATTAATTCTTCAAATTTAAAGAATTTACTTTCACACAAATTATTAAGTTTCACATAATTTTTCAAACGAATCATTTATTTTCATGATTGTTTCATTTTTGTTTGACTTTGTTATTTACAGTTTGGATTTTTAATTTCCATTTGTTCCATTTATTTTTATGTTAAGTTTAATGTGATTTTTCAAATGAATTATTTATCACGATTCGTTCATTCCCACATAACTTGTTTTCTTCCCATGTGATTTAAAAAATCAAATTTTACAAATCTTTTAAAAAAAAAAATCAAATTTTTTTCTACCAATGAATAATTTTCGCACTACTTCGTTTACTTTATTTTTACACAAATCATTTACACAAATTATTAAGTCATTGTTCATTTCCACATAACTGTTCTTATCCCAGTTGATTTCTTTTTGACATTTGATTCTTTAGGTTTCACATGATTTTTTAAACAAATCATTTATCTGCATGATTTCTTCATTCTCTCACATGACTTGTTTTCTCCCTCCTGATTTTTTTTCTGCCATTTGATTTAATTAATTCCATAAATTTTTATAATGAATAGTTTTCCTTTATGATTCATTATGATTTTCACACTTCTTTTTCTTTCTCGTAATTGATCTTGAACCAAATCTTTCTCCCCAATGCAACTGCTATTAATATTGCACGATATGTCTTTTGCGATTGTACACGACCCAGCCTCCTAGAGTGCTATAATCCCATTATTACGCTCTGCTAGCTTGGCTGGCCGCCCTGTCACCAGGCTTTACACATGGCAGTTCAGCAGGAGAGGTCCGACCAGACTGGCACTGGAACGCCCAGCAACATTCGACCACTTGACATGTTCGCCTTCTTCCGTATGTCTAGTACCTGAGCGCTTTTTCTGTCTTCTTGTGAGGTTTTGTCAGTACAGTATTTATACACGGAAAGTTCCTCGTCGTCAGAGTTAAGTTAGACATAAACTAATTCATACTGATTAAAATCACTTGTCCTGACAGATTTCTTCTTGAATTTCTCTAGAAGCATCCAAGACAAAATGGCTTCCATGCTCATCATTTCACAGAATACAGAATAGCACTTGTTCCTATTATTTTACATGGTGTTCTTATATAGTGTGTAATAAATAAAAAGGAAGTCAAAAGTAACTTTAATTTGTATCACAAACCTCCAGCACATCCACTCCTCAATCATTCATAATCTATTATCAATAACATGTTAAGTTTATGCTAATGTATGCAAATCAATACTTCTGAACAGCAGTTATGCTTTGGGGCGAACGACATTTGTGTGGAAGTAATGATTCGTGCCTGAAAGCCTGGGCTGTTATTAACATTAATGTGATGCGGCTGCTTAAGGATTGAGGAACGATGCGAAGGACGTGATAAGTAATATTACAGCAGTTAATTGTTGTTTTTAGACACGTGAGTAAAAAGGAAATGAACAATACTAAATATGTTGGAAAGATGCCAATTGATACGTGTTCGCATTTCAAACATATAGAGCAATTGTACTTTTTAATAATTTTGCAAAATTTGTATAGAAGAACAAATTATTTATGAATTATGAATCATTAAAGCTAACTGATGAAAAAGTAATCATCAGTATCCTATTCTGTAAAATGATCATCTTTGTTAAAGAAAAAAAATGACAAGATCAATTATTAGACACAGCATTTAGTCTATCTATCTATCAGTGGCGGCTGCTCTAAGACTACAAGGGAAGCTCCGCTTCCTCTACTATGTCAGAAAATAAATGTTCATATCTGCACTGTCGTATTTATATTGGTTTTAATAAAAGTGCGCTAGAACGCGTTCAACTTCATGACTAGCTCGTTCAGAATCAGGTTTGATTGTTTGACGCGATTTTTCCGTGCAGCACAGCGCGTTAAACCCTCATGAAGCCCAGCTTCACTGGAGCGCTATGGCGAAGCACAGAGGAGCTTTATTCACTGCGGAAAAGCTGGACGGTATTTGGATAAATGCACCAAAATCGCTTCTCCGGGAGTGAATGGAGCAGTGGGCGGGCCAGGACGCTGGGCTGCTGCATGATGATTGGAGGAGCTGTTTAAAGGGCGGAAACCCTTTTTTATTGACAGCATGCGCTACAGAGATTCGAGTTCATTTCCATGCGGATTTGCAGGTGAAGTCGTACGACGAACTGCTGCAATCTGTATTTTTGTTTTTACAATATCATTCTTTAAATAATATAACAAAACATATTATAACGTTCTTGACTTTGCTCCTTGTTTCAGCATTGTAAAATTAGTTCATTAATATAGCCAGCTATCTTCCCCTGTTTCAAAAGCTATCAGCTGCCACTGCTATCTATCTATCTATCTATCTATCTATCTATCTATCTATCTATCTATCTATCTATCTATCTATCTATCTATCACAATCTAATCCTATCCTTATCTGATCGTGTCAGTTGCTGATTGCTTTGCTATTCCAAGTGGGTGTTTGTGTGACACCAGGAGGTAGCTAAAGTATCTCTATTTGTCACTAGGGTGTTATTCATGGTGGCCACTAAGGTGTTGCTATGGTATCCATTGTGGTCGCCAAGGTGGTGAAATGATATCCATATTGATGCCTAGGGTTTTGCTATAGTGTTCCAGATGTTTGTCACTAGGGTGTTACTCCTGGATGCTATCCATGGTGGTTGCTACAGTGTTGCTATGATATCCCAGTTGGCCACGAGTGTCTTTCTATGATGTCCCAGGTATTTGTTACTAAGGTGTGTATATGTTATCCCAGTTGGTCATTAGGGTGTGTCTATGTTGTCTACAGCTATGAGTATGAGTGTGTTGCTGTAATATTTTAGGGTTTTACCAGGGTGTTGCTGTGGTATTCAGGATGGACATGAAGGTGTTGCTATGACAACCAGGATGGTCACTAAGGTGTTGCTATGACATCCAGGATGGCCAGTAATGTGTTTCTATAACAACCAGAATGGTCAATAATGTCTTGTTGCTATGACATCCAGGATGGTCAGTAAAGTGTTGCTATGGTAACCCAGGTGTAAAGCTGTAAACTGCCTTGTGAAAATATCTAGAGTTAAATATATTATTAACAAGTCAAACTGATCTGAGTTGAGTAGAAGTGGCTGCTGTTGAGTAGAAGTGGCTGCTACGGTGTTGGTCAGTGGTTGGTTCTACAGAATCTCTAGCCAGGTCATCAGATTAACTACAGTATATACACTCTAAATCTGATATTGTTCATTTCCCCCACCAAACAAAAAAAAAAAACCTTTAAACACAGTGTAAATGAAACTTAGACTGGAACGCTCCTCAACGCTGCTCTGCTACTTGGATGATAAATGTGTAAAGTGTGTCATCACTCTGACCTCACTGTGGGAAATGGAGTTTAAGCTAAAAGCTCTGTTTCTTAAGGGGATATTAAGCAAAGAAGTCTGACGTCCATCCGTTATCAGATTTCTTAAGTGCATGTAAGTGTGATGATAAAATTATTGCTGCTCAAATCCGGTCTTTTTGTGCAGAGCAGATTATTTTGTACGGGTAAACACACGTGGGAATCCAGCACAAGCTCGACGTAACCACAAACGAGATGGATGTTTGGAGCAGTAACTTAACAACAGCGACAATTCACGCTTCCTTCATTTATTTATTTTTTAATTATAATTATTTAGTCGATGGAATCTTAATTCAAGGCATTGCCTTTATTATTATTATTATTATTATTATTATTATTATCTTTTTTATTATTACTATAAATAAGATTGTGAATAACTCTAATGATTTCATGATTCCAAGTGACGATGCTAATTTGTTACTGAAGAAATCTCAGATGGTTGCTACTGTAGCATCTAACTAGCTTGTTACTGTACAACAGTTGTTGCTAGGGTATTGCTATGGTACGTTGTGTTAGAATAAAAATCTGGAGGTATAAACTTTGCATAGGTAACTTTAATCAAGTTTAGGAATTCCACATTCACATTCCACCGTACCTGCTTAGGGTTCATTCTGCTTCCATATACATTTCACACACATGTTTCATTTTGCCTCTTCATCTTGTATACAGGGTCGCTGGGACCTGGAGCCTAACCCAGGAGACATAGGGCATGAAGCAGGGTACACACTGGACGGGGTGCCAAACCATCACAGGGCACACACACACTCATTCACACACACTACAGGCAATTTGAGAACGCCAATGAACCTAATCTGCATGTCTTTGGACTGTAGGTGGAAACTGAACTGCCGCTATAATCATGAAGCAAATTCAAAGTACCAGTTTTTCTACTTTTGCAATTTAATCATATGCAATATGTCAGACTTGAAATTATCTTTGTAGTCAAACATACATCATTGCTTGTCTCTGGTCTTTTTTCCCACTAGATGAAAGACTACAACCTTAAAACCAGTTGTGTCAAAAGTATTCACATCCATTACTTGAGTAGAAGTATAGATACTAGGGTTCAAAAATACTTCTTTAGAAGTTGAAGTATCAACCCAAGCTTTTTACTTAAGTTTAAAAGTACTGGTTTCAAAACTACTTAAAGTATAAAAGTAAAAGTACTGAGAGGGGCGAAAAAAGCATTAAGGTCTCGCATTCTGATCATGCGACCGGAGGGTTGCGCTTTCTGATCATGTGTCGTTTGTGCGCGTTCTTATGCGACCGGGGGGAGGTTGCGCGTTCTGATCATAAAAATAGAGTAACGAGGCTATTTTTAAAATGTAAGGAATAGAAAGTACAGATAATTGCTTAAAAATTTACGGAGTAGAAGTAAAAAGTCGGCTGAAAAATAATTACTCCAGTAAAGTATAGATACCCAAAATTTCTACTTAAGTAAGGTAACGAAGTATTTGTACTTCGTTACTTGACACCTCTGCTTAAAACTAAATGTCGCATTTAGTTTTTTTTTTTTTATTTCCTTGCTATCTTGTTTGTTCACTGTTACTATTGAACCTTCTGATCTTTTGTATGTAGCAAGCTAGTGCGTTAGTTACCTGATTTGAAATATTGAACTACAGAACTGCTTTATATGAACCATTTTAAACTGGGATAATGAAATTTTATTACACCATATTTAAACTGGGATCCAGCGCGATGCCAGCTTCATATACTCTATCATATTCCCATGACAATTGGCATAGGTGTTGACTCAGTTCCTCTGGCCTCAAAGGTGTCATCATGAAACGAAATCAGAAAGTACTGGAACGCATCCAATCGAGGACCCAAGGTCAAAGACTCTGACCTTAAGGGTGCATTCAGACCTGTATCGGTTGTTAGCGAGGACGGCGATGATGGCTCGGATGAAATGAAAGCATAAACTCTGCAGCGGATGACTTTGCAAGAGCTCGGGGAGCTGATAGTCAATCGGCCCATAAAGCTGAGAGCTACAATTCCGTCTCGCTTATGAACTTTCTGCTTGCGTCCAAAGAAAGAGCCAGGCCGATCGATCCTTCCGGGAATAATTTCACGTAGAAGCTGCGGTTAAGAAAAAAAATAAAATAAATAAAATAAAGTCCTGCTGATGGCAACACTTTCATTTCTATGACTCATCAAGGTGCACAAATGAACATCGTAAGAGTTAATTCCACCTCAGGGAATTTGGCTGCGTGTGCTTTTCCTGTCAGTGTGCTGATGGATAGGCAGGCATTGTTGTTTCACAAATATATACAGTATGGAATATACACTGAGAGAAAAAAAAAATATAAATCTGTAGCGCTTTAAAAGACTCTACAGGGAACCTTGAGAAGTTCGACATAAAACTCTTTAACACAAGGCATGAAGTAGAGAACAAGCACAATTCACCATCAAAAATTCTTCAAGGAAAATATTTTTCTTTAGTAGCAGTACTTCATTTTTCGAGGTTTAATAAAATAATATTCTCATTATACTACATTAGGCCACTTCATTAGTTTCAGCTGCTGAACAACCAAATATCTAATCAGTCAATCACATGGC
Organism: Channallabes apus; assembly: GCA_030522415.1. NCBI lineage: Eukaryota > Metazoa > Chordata > Actinopteri > Siluriformes > Clariidae > Channallabes > Channallabes apus. The sequence continues at coordinate 29,308,690 of CM060124.1, read as the reverse complement.
AGCAAGTCGATGTGCTTAGGCATGTAGACATGATCAAGAATCGAGCATCAGGATGGGGACGAAAGGTTGTTGGAGTATTTATGAAACTGTTTATCTACTGGGATTTCCACACTCAACCATGAAAAAAGAGAGAATATCCAGGGGGCAGTTCTCTGGGTGAAAACGCCTTGTTGATGCCAGAGGTCAGAGGAGAACGGCCAGACTGGTTGGAGCTGATGGAACAGCAACTATAACTCAAATAACTCAATCTCATGGTATGCTGAAGAGAACCTTGAAGCAGAAGGTGCCACTCTTGTCAGGAAACTGAGGATAGAATTTGAATGTGTTCACCAAAACTGGACAACAGAAGATTGGCGCCTTGTCTGATGAGTCTTGATTTCTGTTGCGACATTCATGTGGTCGGATGAAGCATGGATGCTTGGATGCTTGTATCAGTGGTTCAGGCTGGTGCTGGTGGTGTAATGGTTTGTCAAGTTTTTTGTTTTTAGCACATTTTGGGACGATTAGTATCAGTTGAGCTTGCCACAGCCTACCTGAGTATTGTAGCTGGCCATCTTAAACTGGTTTCTTGAACATGACAATGAGGTCACTATGCTCTCATGGCCTCCACAGTGACCAGATCTCAATACAGTTGAGGGGTTTTGGGATGTGGAGGATGAATCTGCAGGAACTGCATAGGTTTATCATGTCAACATGGACCTAAATCTCTAAGGAATGTTTTAATATACACTACCGTTCAAAAGTTTTAGAACACTTTCTAACTCCATGATGGTTCCTGATGTTTATTTCTTTCTACATTGTAAAGTTTTGCTGAAGGCGTCCAAAAACTGCATGAATCTCCTTTGAACAGTTGATATTGAGATGTTTCTGCTACTTCTGCTCTGTAAAGACTTCATAACGCCTCTAATCTGAGGTGCTGTTAATTGGTCATTTTTCAGGCTGATAACTCTAAATGAACTTCTCGTCTGCAGCAGAGGGAGGTTTTGGTCTCGTCCTCCTGGGACGGCCTTCATGAGAGACAGTTTCATTATGGTGCTGGACGGATTTTGCAAATGCACTTGACAATACTGTTCTTGCAGGAACTATTACAGAAAGGCCGACCTCTGTGTCTTACAATAACAACTAACTGGTGTTTTTCTTGTTGTTACGTAATTACCTAATTCCATATGTGTTATTGTATAGTTTGGAAATCCCCAGTATTGTTGTAGAATGTAGAAAATAAATCACTAAACAAAAACAAAGAAATTTGCAAGCATTCTAAAACTTTTGAACGGTAGTGTATGTTCTAATTAATTTAATCCTGTAAAGGTGCTCTGTCGCTTTGCACATCCAGGTTTGAGTCTATGGATTGTATGGCGTTTACATGTTCTCCCTGTGCTTGGTGGGTTTCTTCTGGGTACTCCAAAGACATGAAGATTAGGCTAATTGGCGTTCCCAAAATTGCTCATAGTGTGTGAATGAGTGTGTGAGTGTGTATATATGTGTGGATTGGCACCCTGTCCAGGGTGTACCCCACCTCGTGCCCTAAGTCTCCTGGAATAGGCGTAGGCACCCCCCCCCCTCCAAGCCGGGATTAAGCGGTATAGGCGATGAGTTAATGAGTGAGTGTAAAGCTGCTTTGCGATAAGGTTCATTGTTAAAAGAGCTACATAACTATAGCTGACTTTAATAGACTTTTTCTTAAAGCTAAAATGCGTCCAAACCCAGGAGTGGCCTTTTTTGCAGGAAAATTATATAAGAGGTCACCTAGAGATACACATTCGTCATTTTACAAAATCATGTTGTGAGCATGGGCAGTTATTGGCATTATATGTACGTGCCTTCATTGAATATTTTTGTGTTTCCGCTACACAGCAGTTCAAAAGAGAAAAAAAAAACATGCACCATGGAGTGTTTCGTGATTTTTTTTTTTTTACTGATTAAAATCATTTTACAGAATTTATAATGATATTCCCATCAATAGAATCATGTTCTCATTACAGATCATCTCTACTTGAGGCTCCTCACTGAGCTTCTGGACGTCACGTTAACGCACGTTACTTATTTAATTTGATGTCGTTTGTGAACACGTCATTAAAAAACAACACCCAGCTGTGCTCATATACATCAATTAACTCCATAAGCGCGTCACTCTATCAAAATATTACCGCGCACAGCTGGACGTCAGCATCTTCAGCTTTTCTGCGATTATATGGACGCTGGTTAAACAGACCCAGCATGGAGACGGAGACGGAGCTGTCATGGAAACGCTTTCTGTTCCTCACCGACACCGTGTTTATCGAGAAGAAATGAAATTGGGTTTTTATTCAGTTTGTCAGAGCAGTGCTATGATTCAGAAACAGAATTGGTTTTACAGGACAAGTACGATTCATTTAGAAGGAATCTGATCTGACAGAGGCAGTCTAACGAGAAGAGCGAGGAATAAAAATGAACGGATATGCCGTGAGTGAAACTCTCTGCCTTAAAAAAAAAAAAAAGATTCTTCTCTCTGCAGCTCTTGAGGCTTCAGTTGGTATATTTGGCATCGCTGTTAAACCCGCACCCACGGCAAAAGAAAGACGGATAAAAGAGTAGAGTCTGTCCAAGTTGTAATCAGGAAAAGTTTCTTTTCCCTCCTATGCTCTCTTGACAATAAACCTGTGTTCAAAAAGGCAAAGAGATATAGACAGAGAGAGAGACAGAGAGAGAGAGAGAGAGAGAGAGAGGAAAAAAAAACATCATGGCTGAGACTTCTATAATTCCCTGCATGGGAAGGTGGACGTGGTTTGATGTGGGTTTTTTGCTTTTTCTTCTTCGGCCCCTGAGTGATGCGCATGCAGTATTAATGCGTGGTGTAATAAAAGTAGACGCTTTATAGGTGTGGTATAATAATGCTGCTTTATAACACCCTTATGATCATATCCAGAGCATAAGAGCTCCCAAGGGAGAAAGTTCATTAGGGTCTGACTCGGCACCAGAGACGAGGGGATGTAATGGGTTGTATCGTATTGTGCTGTTTATCTTGGAGGCTAAAGACTGTGTGTGTGTGTGTTTGTGTGTGTGTGTACGTGGGTGCGAGTGTAAGAGTGCACGCCTTCTTAATAGGCAAAACGTGTGCATTCTTTATTAAGGTCCTTTTTGAAGCCGTCTGATCGCCCGCAGCCTTCGCATGCAGCTCGGGGTGTGTTTATTTATTGATGTTCCCATCATACACCAGGTTGCTCAACATTATTGTGTATGGAACAAGCTATGGGTGCTTTCAGGGCTTCGCAAAATAGCATGGTGTTTGACCTGCATTACTAGTGTAAGGTAAAAAAAAAAAAGTAATGGAAGGAGTCTCCAATGTCACAACAAGCTCATTTTAAAATTTTACTTATACTTCAAATGACTTAAAAATTGTAGAATCTATATAAATAAAAGAAAGATTTTGTCTGTACTTTGGTCAGAACTCGCTCTTTCAATGATTTCTTTATATTTCATATACTGGAGGACCAGAAATCTTTCTCTGTTTGTCTGTCCAGAATTTAATGAAACTTTGCCAGTCCTTTGGTATAAGTGACATCATGAGCAGTTATGTTTCCGAGCAGGTATGCTTAAACACAGCCTTTAACACTTTTTGGATGAATATAGCAATTTTTTCCTTGAGGTGGGCGTGGCTATATGTGCCACACAACAGAGCCAATCAATGTGATAGTTTATAGTGTATGCAGAAGACACAAGGTGCCTGAGTCCCCACGAAATACAAACGAAATGGCAACACAGCATAGTTTACTCAAAAAAAGGCAGGTAAACTATGAAAACTTACCCGTAAAAGATGAATGAACAGATCAATGTATGTTTATTCTTCCTGATGGAAGTTTTACCCAGTTCGTCCCAAATGTCCTGAAACTATGCAGTAATGTGCCGTGACACTACGAGATAAAATACAGATCTTAAAAGCAAACATATCTGCAGCAGTCCGAGGTGAAGGTGTGTACAATACCTGAACTGAGAGCCCGGTGTTATGCACTTAAATCAAAATGTTGAGTAAAAGCAATGTTATAAGCAGTTATACTGGATTTATAAACCTACAGTGGAACCTTGGATTGGGAACATCCATGCGCGCATATACTGTTTACTGTAACACTGTGACCATGTTTGCACACATAAATAATTTTTTCATTTTGTGTTTGTACTATGTGTACAAACACACGAGTCTCTTTCGGCAAACTGGTGTGAGTGTGTGTACGCTTGTGTGTGAAAGTCGTGCAACACCGTAGCCCCCTCCTCTCCTCTCTCTGGTCTTAATCACTACAGCTACGATTCTTTTCAAGGGTAAAGTAGGTTAATTTGTATGAACTTTACTTTATATTTTGTATCAATTATTTTTATATAAATATTTTTATGTTGTGGAACGAATCATCAGAGTTTGCATTATTTCTTATGCAGGTAATTAATTTTGATATACAAGCACGCTTCCGGAATGAATTATGCTCGGAATCCAAGGTTCCATTGTACTTTAAAATAAGCTACTCATGCGCTACTTGCTCAATGTAAACAAAGACGTGCACCAATAAATATTAATTAGAAAAGGTATTAAATAGATTTGAATATACTGAATGTCAAAGTTGTGTATTTTGTCGCTATAAAAAACATTACCATATCAGAATGGGGACTTTAACCTATGATTGAATAGAAAACATGTTTTATTTATTAGGAAATTGGCCTATAAAACAGTCGGAAACGTATCTTTAACGCGCTGACTATCGTCTGAAGAGTCCATCTTTATTAGTGTGTTTCTCCCAAAATAACAAGAAAACTTGTTCTTGTCTCGACTCCATATCAGCTGGATTATCAGACTATAACTTTCCATCTCACACACACACAAACCCGTCTGGCCTGCAGCGCTTCTCCGCTTCTCTAATTGCCTGCTCGGCTGTAATGTCACCGTGGGGAGCCAGCAGTGTACGATCAAAGAGAGCTTTCAACTTCTATGGCACGCAAAACCCAAAAAGATCTGCATGAGGAATTAGCAGAGACGTTTCACACTCCTGATGCTCGTCAGGTCCCCTTGGTGCTTTCCCGGAGTCCATTTCAGGCCTGAGTTTATTAATTGACGCGCGTCTTCGCGCCATTAGACCGCATTTGCTTGCAGAAAGGCGCGGTACCAGTTAGCGCATCGATTCTTGTATGCCAAGTCTGGAAATGTTATTTCACAATGTCTAACCGATGGACTCCATTTTGAAAGAGGGAGGCTTCTTTAATTGACGTCTTGCATGTGTGTGATTTTTTCTTTTTTGCTGTTAATGTACACAATCAATATGCTGTGAAATAAATACTAAACACGTTTTTTTATTTAAATAAAGTGCGTGTTGTCATTTCTACCAGCTCATTCACTGTCTTATAGTACCAGTCAAAAGTTTGGATTTAATTCTAAAACAATATTGGATTTTTTCGAAACTGTAACACCTATGGCCTTATGTACACAGTCAGCTGTTATTTTGAGACACGGAGGTCAGCCTTTCTGGATCAGTTCTTGCAAGAACAGTATTGTGTCAAGTGTCTTTGTAAAACCCATCAAGCACCATGATGAAGACCTTCCCAGGAAAGCAAGACCAAAACTGACCTCTGCTTCCTCCGCACCTCAGATTACAGTCATTATGAAGGTTTTACTGTATAAGTAACAGACACAGCTCAATATCAACTAGAGATTATTAAGTAATTTGGACGCCTTCAGCATTGCTTTACAGTGTAGAAAGAATGCACCTCGGTCAGGTGATTGGAGCGATCACCTGATTCGAGGTAGCTAATTAAGTTCCTTATAAATAGTCTTGTCTTTAGTTTCCCCTTGTCGTGCATTTGTTGAAGTGATCCTCTGTGAATTCTTTGTCTCTGTGTTATGCAATTTTCCATGACTCCTGGTCTGTTGTGTTTTTGTTTTGTGTGAATTATGTTATCTCCTAGCCTATACTGTTTAGCGGAACAAGCTAGAGCGAGCAGGTGAGTGAGCGACGTAGGCGGTGTGTCACCGAACCGTGGAGACTGAGGAGCATCAACGGAGGCGGTTGAAGCTCCAACAGCTGTCAGGAAAGCTCATCGAGCAGATCAGCATATGCCAGGCCACAGGGGATAACCACAGCATGCAAACCCTGCTGGAGTTGGGGGCACAACTCCAGGATCAGCTCGCTAGCTCAACAGGGAGGCAGGTGACACACAGCACAGCTCTGTCGCTCCAGTGAGCCCAGAGGAGGGCTCCAGAAAGCCCAGAGGAGAGCTCCAGAGAGCCCAGAGGAGGGCTCCAGAGAGCCCAGTGGAGGGCTCCGTCGCTCCAGAGAGCCACACTGCAGCTCCAGACCTTCCAGATCCTCCTCCGCCTCCACCATGCTTCGTCGACGTCAAGCTGTCTCCGCCGCCTCCGCTGTGCTTTGCCGACGTCGAGCTGCTTCCTCCGCCCTGCAACCCAGTCTCTGCCCTGCTTCGGCGACGTTGAGCTTTCTACTCAGCCTTAGCCCGGCGACCCAGCACTCGCTCCGTCTCCGCCCTGCAACCCAGCTCTTCCTATGCCCTGCGACCCAGCGCTCGCTCTGCCGCCCGACCCCGGCGGCAATCCACCGCTCACCCCGCCGCCCTGCACCAGTGACCATCCGGTCCCACTCGCCCAGCCACTCTGCCCAGAGGACTTGTTTCGCGGCCTCGCTGTCGGGGGGACCGACGTGGGACTTTGGGAGGGGTGCCCTGGACCTCCGTTGGGTGCTCTGGTGGAGTGCCGTGGGGAGGGGGGTAATGTCACGGAACGCCAGCAGAGGACGCCATTTTGTGTGCCTTTTGGTTTGTGGTTTTTAACGGTTTCCCAGAATGCACCTCGGTCAGGTGATTGGAGTGATCACCTGATTCGAGGTAGCTAATTAAGTTCCTTATAAATAGTCTTGTCTTTAGTTTCCCCTTGTCGTGCATTTGTTGAAGTAAGTGACCCTCCGTGAATCCTGTGTTATGCAGTTTTCCGTGACTCCTGGTCTGTTGTGTTTTTGTTTTGTGTGAATTATGTTATCTCCTAGCCTATACTGTTTAGCTCATAGATTGTTCCGTTTAACTCCTAGCTTATGTTTTGCTGCTAGTCTGTTTAGTTTAGCTCCTTTTGTTTAGTTTAACTTGTTTATGTTTAATTATCCAATGCTTTTGGTTTCTCCTAGTTCCAATGCTCCACTTTCTTAGTTCCCTTGTGTGTCTGTTTCTGTTCTGTTTTTGTCATTAAAAGACTCTTCTCAGCATACACCTCTGCCACTATGCCTCTTCCTAAGTCCACACCCCGATCCCGTAACACTAAGAAACAGATTTCTTTTTTTTTTGTTATTCAACATTTGTTTACATAAAAAAGATGTAGGAGTTAGCTTCATAAGGAGTCTCCATCATCAGCACTTTGTGATGGAGAAGGAAGTTCATAAGTTCTCAGGTTCTGTATGTACTGCAGTGGTTCTCAAACTTTTTCTGTCATTCCCCACTTAAGGGGGTGAGCGAATTTTCAAGCCCCACTTGTCAACAAAATAATAACGAAATCGGCCAAGTTTACTGTTTATTGAAATATCAATTTCTAAACCAATACGATCAAACACCACCAAGTTAAAAAAAAGTTAAAATACACGTGCAATTGTTACAAGGCTTACGTTATCACATATCTTTGCATAATTGACCCCATGTTTATTAGCTGCTCAGCAATCGTTTGTAGCTTTTTTTGCACTGGCCAATTCTGTATGCAACTTTGAATGAAGCCATTTGTGCTTTGCTGTCCACTGATTCAGATTTTACCATGCGATTCTCCTGCTGTCTGTATTCTGCCAGCTTTCTTTCAAAGACGTCCAGTGGTTTATTAACGTGACTGGAGTGTGTTTGTCTCTAAGTGTCTTCCTAATTTGTTGGGTCTCATGCGGTCTGCTGCCAGCAGTTTAAGACACAAAACACACACGGGACTCTCCTCTGCCCCCACCATCCGCACCATGAACCCAAGCTGAAGATAGGCTTCATTAGGGGTGGATAACCAAAATCTTCTAACACGGTAGAAGCTATTTTCTACCTCGATAACGATATATATCACAATATAGCAATTTGTATGTGAAAATGCATAAATAAAAATGAAAACACAAAGAAACTGTTTTACATGATGTAATTTTATTTAAACTGTGAATTGCTGAGGTTTGCTGCATTTTTTTTTTTTTTTACTTTGGCCATATTCGTTTGGATGCTTGTATTTCAGATGATAGAAAAGGTTTGACGTGTTTCCGCCACTTGTTAAAACAGTGCACTTGTGTACCTTCCAAATCACGTTCATCTCATTCGTATCACTTTTCTTATACCCAAACCAATTCCACACCACAGACGAGGCACTTTTTTTCTTTACAATCTCCTCGTTCTTGGTTTTGTCACATGTAAGTAAACTCACTGCTGCTGCACCGTCTTCTTCCATTGTCGAAGTGTATGTGAAGCCAAACACATCAAAAGTGGGACGAAACCGCGGCACCCGATTGAACCGAATATCTGCGCAAATACAGCGCAGCTCGACTACCTGAATAGCGCAGTGATGATCTGGTTTATTTGCGCAGCCCGGTGGATCGCGCAGCGCCGCTCGAATCACAAACCTGCGCGACTCACTGTGTTTTATTTAAAAACAATTTACTCAAAATGTCAGGACTGTTTAATATTGTTTCCGCCTTGCCATGCCTGGTTTGTACGTGCGCATCCCAGCGGGGTAAAATGTATTTTGATGGTCGGCGCGGTTTATTTCTGTCAGAGTTGCGCAGCGCTGCCCAGTGGCTCGCGCAGGTTTGTGATTCGCGCAGCGCTGCTTAAGTTTGTCCGACGTTAAACCGTTATTGTTCCACTATGGTTCCACTTTTTCTCCCGGCCCACAACTGATGTTATTTTAAATTTACTTGTATTAATGATCCATTTATTTGTGTGTGATTGTTTAGTTTTGAGCGTACTCTCTTCATTATCAATAAAGAAAAGCATGAATTAGAATAGGTACTTTCCTGTTTTTCCTCCCGTTCATTGCGCCCCACCTGTCATGTCTGTATTCCCCACTAGTGGGGCGCGCCCCACAGTTTGAGAACCACTGATGTACTGTATGTTATGTTTTTTCTTTTGTTAGTTAATATACGTATAATAAAAGTGAGCCATGTAAAATGTCGTATTAAAAAAGTAATTGCATACAATACATAGAAACAAACTTGTCTAGTTGTTATAAATCTCATGTTATCTCATGCTAGTTTTGATTATCAAAAAACAGTTGCTGAATTTGTTGGAATTCATTCATTCATTCATTCTCTATACCGCTTAATCCTGTGTTCAGGATCGCGGGGGACCTGGAGCCTATCCCAGGAGACTTCGGGCACTAGGCGGGGTACACCCTGGACAGGGTGGCAATCCATCGCAGGGTACACACACATACACACACTCACACACTACGGGCAATTTAGGAACGCCAATTAGCCTAATCTGCATGTCTTTGGACTGTGGGAGGAAACCGGAGTACCCGGAGGAAACCCACCAAGCACGGGGAGAACATGCAAACTCCATGCACACAGAGACGGGAATCGAGCCTGGCCGGGAATCGAACCCAGACCCTGGAGGTGCAAGGCGACAGTGCTAACCACTACACCACCACGCCGCCTATTTGTTGGAATATCTTTGCCAATTTAGGGTTGGATTTTTTTAAATTATTGTTTTAAATAATCCAAAAATATAACTATCTACAGATAATTTTCTGTTTTTAGCATGGTTAAAAAAAAAATTAAAAAAAATCTTATCTCAGATATGTTGTGATGTGTATAATTCTTTTTTGCATGTTATAAATTTTTTGGCAAACAATAAAGACAACTTAAAATGGGAAAATTAAGAAATTCTACACTTTATTATCATTAGATTCTTTATATATATATATATATATATATATATATATATATATATATATATATATATATATATACAGTGGTGTGAAAAAATATTTGCCCCCCCTCCTGATTTCTTATTCTTTTGCATGTTTGTCACACAAAATGTTTCTGATCATCAAACACATTTAACTATTAGTCAAAGATAACACAAGTAAACACAAAATGCAGTTTTTAAATGAGGGGTTTTATTATTTACGGAGAAAAAAAATCCAAACCTACATGGCCCTGTGTGAAAAAGTAATTGCCCCCTGAACCTAATAACTGGTTGGGCCACCCTTAGCAGCAATAACTGCAATCAAGCGTTTGCGATAACTTGCAACGAGTCTTTTACAGCGCTCTGGAGGAATTTTGGCCCACTCATCTTTGCAGAATTGTTGTAATTCAGCTTTATTTTAGGGTTTTCTAGCATGAACCGCCTTTTTAAGGTCATGCCACAACATCTCAATAGGATTCAGGTCAGGACTTTGACTAGGCCACTCCAAAGTCTTCATTTTGTTTTTCTTCAGCCATTCAGAGGTGGATTTGCTGGTGTGTTTTGGGTCATTGTCCTGCTGCAGCACCCAAGATCGCTTCAGCTTGAGTTGACGAACAGATGGCCGGACATTCTCCTTCAGGATTTTTTGGTAGACAGTAGAATTCATGGTTCCATCTATCACAGCAAGCCTTCCAGGTCCTGAAGCAGCAAAACAACCCCAGACCATCACACTACCACCACCATATTTTACTGTTGGTATGATGTTCTTTTTCTGAAATGCTGTGTTACTTTTACGCCAGATGTAACGGGACACGCACCTTCCAAAAAGTTAAACTTTTGTCTCGTCTGTCCACAAGGTATTCTCCCACAAGTCTTGGCAATCATTGAGATGTTTTTTAGCAAAATTGAGACGAGCCTTAATGTTCTTTTTGCTTAAAAGTGGTTTGCGCCTTGGAAATCTGCCATGCAGGCCGTTTTTGCCCAGTCTCTTTCTTATGGTGGAGTCGTGAACACTGACCTTAATTGAGGCAAGTGAGGCCTGCAGTTCTTTAGATGTTGTCCTGGGGTCTTTTGTGGCCTCTCGGATGAGTTGTCTCTGCGCTCTTGGGGTAATTTTGGTCGGCCGGCCACTCCTGGGAAGGTTCACCACTGTTCCATGTTTTTGCCATTTGTGGATAATGGCTCTCACTGTGGTTCGCTGGAGTCCCAAAGCTTTAGAAATGGCTTTATAACCTTTACCAGACTGATAGATCTCAATTACTTTTGTTCTCATTTGTTCCTGAACTTCTTTGTCTCTTGGCATGATGTCTAGCTTTTGAGGTGCTTTTGGTCTACTTCTCTGTGTCAGGTAGCTCCTATTTAAGTGATTTCTTGATTGAAACAGGTGTGGCAGTAATCAGGCCTGGGGGTGACTACAGAAATTGAACTCAGGTGTGATAAACCACAGTTAAGTTATTTTTTAACAAGGGGGGCAATCACTTTTTCACACAGGGCCATGTAGATTTGGAGTTTTTTTTCCTCCTTAATAACGTAAACCTTCATTTAAAAACTGCATTTTGTGTTCAATTATGTTATCTTTGACTAATAGTTAACGGTTTTTGATGAGCAGAAACATTTAAGTGTGACAAACATGCAAAAGAATAAGAAATCAGGAAGGGGGCAAATAGTTTTTCACACCACTGTATATGAAATATAATAATTCTGAGCCACCCTCATTTCTTCATATTAAATTCAATTAAATGATGTGGATTAAATAAAACAAATGTGAACAAATGTTTTATGGTGACACATTGCAAAGTGCCTAAAGATACATAAAGGTTATTTATTTATCTACATCAGCAGCGACCTCATTTCCCCTCTCAACTGTTCCAACCACTCAGCATCATCAGTATACTAGTCACCGGCCTGATCATCTGTCATCATCTGCACCTGTTTCTGACTGGGTCAGGCCTTAAGTTAGATGTTTTCATGATTGAATGATTCATAGGTCACTGTGTGGCTAAATACACAAAAAAAAACATTCGTCTGAATCTGCTCAGGTACAGAAAGCGGTGTGAAAATGAGAAACAAAATCTTGGAGAGCGATTCCTCAAGACTAGATTAAAAATACAAAAAAAAAAAAGACTTTTGGAAGCAAAATAATAAGAAACGAAGGCTGCCTCAAGACATTTGTACATTACATTACGTATAAGCCTGTTTTTAGTTGCATGCACACATTCTTGGTTGACGATTCTGCCAGTTCGTTTTGCTATTTTCTCTTATAAATGCTTAACATTACACTTTTTCAAGATTGAAATGAGTAAACATATGCAGAAATAGATTTAATAACTATACTGGAAAAAGTTTAATTTATTTTGGAGTGCAGAAAAGAAAATAACTCCCAAATGATAACAAATAAAATAAATAAAAAATTTGCAAATTGCGGCAGTATAAGCAGTATAATAAACTTTGAGCTGTGTTGATATAGGAGAATAATCGACCTGGGGGTAGTTAAATGATCACCAAATCAAAAGAAAAAAAAAAGAAAAAGACTGGCCTTGTTATTATAACACAGTCATTCCTGTTCAAGACAGGATCACTATCTTGCGATATATCTAGAAGACTTTATCTTGGCATAAATCAAATATTTCATGGAGAAACCAGTTATATGTGGCTTGATGATATCTTCTATCCCGAGATATTAACATTTCATTAAATATGGGATTTGGCTCAGTGGAATATCTCTGTTCTTATCAAAGAAAATGAAAATGTCATTTATTCTAAGAAATGACATCTGGCATGTTATAGACTACAGGGATGCACTAATGACTAATAATTTACACATAAACGCTCTTGTCTTATGAAGGATCTTGGTGCGATTCCAAATGTTCACATAACTTATCATGTCCTTACATTTTTTTATTTATGTAATATACAGCACATCATATATCATATGTCTGTAATATTCAGCATTGAAATTCCAAATATTATGTCTGTATGTCAGCCTGAAAAAAAATACATATACAAGGAACATGTAACAGAGTCCATTATTAATATTTATTTAAACTATATTTCAAATTTATCAATATTTATCAACACATATTTTGAGAATGTAAGCAAAAAACAGTATTAAACATTCATGTGGTAATAACATGTTCTCAGAAAATATCAAATATTGTTCGTGTAAAATTATTTATTTAGTAAATTATTTATTTAGATGGAATTTCTTGCAGACGGACATGCACAGTGGATGCCCCTCAGTGAAACAGTTACACAATTCTTTTTTATTTGCCATAGAAAATATACATTATACTGTACACCACCCTGATGGATTTGATATGAAGACGCAATAAAATTCCATTGAAGTGTATCAGACTATCAGGAGTCTAACTGTAGTTCATATTTTCACACAATGAAATCTCAGACTGATTGAAGTTACACAGAAATCCTCAACAAAATGGACTTTATTAACTGAAACATGTTATTCCCAATTTTACAACATCAACCTGCACCTTCATCCTTGTAAAACAGTTGTAAAAAGGAATTGTTTATGTTCATACTGTACTATTTGGCATCTTCCCTTTGGAGTCTGGTTCCTCTTAAGGTTCCATACTTTCCAGTCACCATTGTTAAAAGCTCTATACAGTACAAATAATAATTTGAGGTTGGATTTGAATAGATTATACACTGTAAAAAATCTTATGTGCTATCTACTTAAAAAAAATATGGTAACAAAATTGCACGGAATATTTTTAAGCAGTTTTTAAGGCTTGATTTTTTTTAGTGGAATTTACTTGAATAAATCATGTAAAAAAATCCTAAATTATTTAGCCAGACGCATATTATTTTTAAGTATTTACTGCTTGATTTTATCCCCTAGCAGAATCTACTTAAATAAATCATGTTAAACATCCTAAATTAGTTAACCAGATACATGATGATTTTAACATTATTAGTGGAATAATCTTTTTTAGTTTAAGCAAAACAAAAGGTACTCATATGTATTAAGGAAAATTACTTAATAATATAAAAAACATTTTATAATGAAATGAATGCATAATGCATTTTGGTGTTAAACATGCTTTTATTTCATGTTTCACTGGTATTAAAATATTAAACACTGTGTAAAATAGTGTATATAACATTTACAGCAGATTTAAGACCTGTAAAACAATTTGTAAAACCAGTACAAATTGTAACTGACAATTTCTATTGAAATCAACATTGAAATCAACTGTTTAGCATTATATGCTAGCATCTTTTCTTGTGGGTATAGTCACATTCTGTACTAAAACCTGAGAGAACTTGTACAGTAAACCATTTCTAGGTTCATATCTTTGTAACATTACCCTATTTATATTTATATTTAGGCATTTGGCAGATGCTCTTATCCAGAGCGACTTAATAAAACCCTATTTCCCCTATGCGGTTTGACTCAGATGCGGTGTCAGGCACTGTGAGTCAGCGCGATTGACTCACGGTGACGTTCCGCAGGCGCTCCACGAAGTTCTGTAAGGTCCGGAAGCTTTCGCGCGGAAAGATGGAAACGTACTCACAGCGCCAAAACCTCGCAGTGAATCATAATGAACCGCCCTTACGGCCACCGTGAGAAACCGCATACTGTAGGTGCACTCCCCAAAACCTGTTCCAGTGAACTGTGGAGACACAACTACAAACTCAAGTCTGCTACTGGCGGACAGGATGTTTTCAGAAATGTTCACAATGTTTAATTTATTTCATTTATATTGCTGACACTAATGCAACAAAGGAACTTATTTAAGAAATCAAAATAAATCATAAAAATTAGTAAGGGGCTTAACTTAACATTTTACGTCTGCTCCTTCAAAATGGCATCTGATCGCTGCTGTTGTTGTTGAGATTCAAATGAAGGTGACTTAATAAAACCCAGATAATTGAGCCAATTCTCTTAAAATAAATATGAATCCTGTTTTCCTAAAAATTTTTGACTAAATGGTTCCTCAAATTAAGCCTAAAAATTGCACTCATTTCCTTTAAAAAATAGGTAAAATTTATTTCTTAATTTTATTAGTGAAATGTTCTCAATATATTATAAAAAACACAGAAAACCATTTTTTTAAAATGAAATATGCACATTATTTTTAATTATTACATCAATTTTTTAAATGAAAATTACAAGCCTCATGATTCATTTTTTACAGTGTAGGTCTGGCATTGATTCAAAGTGCTGACTTTGCATTTGGTAGATGTTCATAAGAACCCTCAATGTGCAGTCTAACACCAAAAACATCCCAAATCATCAATTTTGTACTTTCTTTCTTGAAAACTCATTTTTATGTCAAGAACACAAAAAAGAGTAAATACTGTAGGCATGAAATTGTTAAAGTTTCTAATCAAGAGACGGCTTCATAAATGTAAATACAGAGCATTTACCTCAAGATGCAAACCATTGGGAATCACTCAGGAACAGGAAAGACAGATAAAAGATTGTTATGAAACCTTATAATAAAGCTTGATCAATTCTTTGGACTGGTAAAAAACAAAGATTAACCAAATGTAGCAAAATGATAACATAAGTGGAATACGGTGAAGCAAAGGAAGGGCTCATGTTGTAAAACATACCACACCATCATAAAACATGGTGGAGGCAGTATTATGGTATGGGTGTTTACGGCTGCCAGTGGAACTGACTCACTGATGTTTATTAATGATGTGACTGCTCATAGTCGTAGTAGTAGTATGACTTCTGAAGTGTATGCAGCTCTACTGTCTGCTCAGATTCTGTCTAATTCTGGACAAAAAAAATTGGTAGGACTGCGTAAACAATTGAATGTGCCTAAAGGGCTGAGTCAGACACCTGAGTTGCTTTTTACCTTCTGAAGATATGCATCAACTGAAGGCGGCTGCGGTAAAGCAAAGGCAATGCACTTCAACAGACACAAACTTCTGAAAGTTCTCGCTGTCAGCATACTAATGCACCAAACTGTGTATACATACAGTAACATCAGCAGCAGTTTTGTCAAATCCATGACAGCATAGCCGAACAACTTAGCAGTTAGCATTCCCGCTTACAAGCCCAAGACGTCCATTTAGAAATGCAATTTCTTAGGGGCAGGAAAGCGTACACGTCTGGAACGAACTGCCCGTTTCTGGGAGCAACAGAGCAGCTAATGCCTTTTCTGATGTTATGGATCGCAAAGTGGTTGATGTTACAGTGAAAGAGCACAAAAAGAAAAATTTTGTAGCGGAGCAATCCGTATACTGTGGTATTCCAAGGTATCTTAATAAAAATGCTTCTGTTTACAAAAGCAAACTCCACTCTTGTTACTTTCATGCTTTAAGAGTTTTTATAAATTCCCTACAATTTAGGGAAGTATTTGAAGCTGTACTGCAACTTTTTCATTTTTCATTGCAGACTGAAATTTTTAATTAACTGGATTATGGTGATTTCAGTGGCAATATATTTTTTTTTTTTGGAAACGGAAAAGAGAAAAAAATGTTAAACTGGGTCATTATGACCTGAATTCTCCCTCAGCAGGTTAATTCTGCTTCTCCAGAATAAAAACAATGTCCTCCTCCTCCTCTTTTTGCTTAGAAAGCCCTCTGCCCTGACCTAGATATGCACACACACACACACACACACACACACACACACACACACACACACACACACACACACACACGAAACACCCAACAACATTTGGCTGGAAATGTGTCCTTGACTAGGAATAATACACTCTAAAGTGAGAGTCCAGTCTGAAGAGCTGGGTGACACATGTATGGAGCACACATGGACGACAGCATGTTAAATATTTATAAGTCCACTCTTGTGGGTCGACAGGGTCTCTGTCTGTGTGTGCCAGACAAGGGCAGAGAGCACATCTGTGTGATGTGTGTGCGTGTGTGAGTGTGTGTGTGTAAAGACCTGTTCGAATGTTTCTGCGCCACCTGCTCATTTCACGACCTGCAAAAAAAAAATGAGAACAATCATAAAAATTGATTTTTTTTTCACTATTCAGCTGTTAAAATAACAAATTGTCCATTTCCCCCTGAGCTCATTATGGAAAATGTGCCGTATAATGAGTTTATCCTCGATGCTAGGTTTGAAGAGGTGAATTCTAATTAGCATTAATGTTAAAACGCACAGTCACAGTCACAGAGAAGGATAAAATGTGTCTTTTTTTTTTCGTTTTTGAGAACGTTACCACACACGTATATATATATATATATAAAACCTTTTTTTCCACTATGCAGTTATTTATTTAAATCAAAATGACAGAAAGAAAAAAAGGGCAATACTAAATACCCCATTACTACTAAACAAGATGTAAGAGGGTAAGTTGCAGCCAGGTGCTGCTAATCATCAGCCCTTGATTAACTGATTATCAGCAGTTATGCAGACCTCTATAAAAGCAGAAGTTTTGGCAGGTTGCTGTTCTGGAGCATTCGGTTGTGTGTTAACACCCGGTAAAGACATAAGCAAGGGTCTGGTCTTAGCTCGTTGCTGCATATCAATGTGGAAAGGGTTATAAAACCGTTTCCAAACAATTTGGACATTCTACGGACATCATTCTTAAATGAAAAGCATGCAAGACATGTGCCAGTCTTCCCAGGAGTGGACCCCATGATCAAATCATGCAATGTTTAGAGAAATTAAAAGAAAAGAAAACAAAACAAAAAAAAAACAAGAAGCCTCATTTCAGATCCTACAGGCCTCACTGACCTCACTTTATTTACACTTAAATAAAATTTTATTTATATAACACTTTTAACAATGGTCATTGTCTTAAAGCAGCTTCACAAAATGAAAAGAAAATTTATAAAAGTGTTTTTTTGTGTATTTCTACTTTTTAAAGTGGTTTTTAAAATCTGTAATTTTACTTTTACTTAAGTACGTTTTGTTTGAAGTATTGTAATTTGCTACATTTTAAATCATATTCGCTACTGAGTAAAAAAGAAATGAATGAAAATGATAAAATAAAACAAATATTATGCTTTCGCGCTCGCGTGTGTGTATCATGTCCTGGTCGCGCGCCGCTCCAGACTCCACTCCAGGTTTTCTGACATCGGCAGCTGCCAGACCTTCCACACTTCGCTTCCGTCATCGACTAGTGACGTCATCGACTAGCGCGACCATATATAAACCGAAGAGAGACGTGGGAAAGAGGAAAGATTGTGATTTTGGCGTTTTGATATTTGGTTATGTATTCCGGTTTTGACTTTTTGCCTCCCATTGACTTTGATTATTGCTTTGTCCCTTTGGTTTGGTTTGTTTTTGTATATATTTGTAGATAATTTCACTGTTTTTGGTTTAGGGAGTCCGGGAAGGTACCGGTATTTTTGTTTGTGTTTTTTTAGAAGTGTGTATGAGTGAGAAAAATGTGTTTAGATAAGTCCATGATAGTACAATTAGAAGAAGACTGAAAAAGTATGATTTGTATGTAAAGGTTACCAGGAGAAAAAAAACGTTTATACTTAAAAAGAACACAGAAACATGACTGAGGTTTGCAAAACTGCATCTGAACAAACCAGAAGACTCCTGGAACAATGTCCTCTGAACAGATAAGACCAAAGCGGAGGTGTTTGGCCTTAATGCCTAGTGAAATTTTTCTTTGCAAAAAACCAAACAGCATTTCAACAGAAACACCTCATACCCACTGTTGAGCACAGCATAGTCACAGTGATGATTTGGGCTTGTTTTTGCAGCCACAGGACCTGGGCACCTTGCAGTCATTGAATCGACCATGAACTCCCCTGTATACTGTATTCCACAGGTAAATCTGAAGCTAACTGTCTGACAGCTAAAGCTTGGTTGAAATTTAGTCATGTAACAAGACAAGAATGGTAAGCACACCAGTATATCTACATAAAAATGGCAGAAAAATAAAAGAATCAAGGTTTTGGAAGAATCAAGAATTTGGGCTACGCATACGCAAATGCCCAACACCCTCAATGAACTGAAGCAATGTTGTAAAGAAGAATGGGTCAAAATTATTGATAACTGACTGATAGTCAAGTAAAATGGCTTAATTTTTGTTGAATTAATAATGTAATGGCAGTGTTGGGTGTAACGCGTTAGAGTTAGTTTCTTTTTCAAAAATGTAATGCATTATTCAGACAATTTATGTAATCCGTCATTCCCAATTCATTGTTGTGTGTGAGAAAATCATCCTACAAGCCACGTCCCCGATAACCCGGTACACTCTGTTATTCCTGCTGTTCTTCCCCTATCTACTGTAACCTATGCGGTTTGACGATGCGAGGACTGATGCATGGAAAGATGGAAACCTAATCACGGCGGTGAATCATGATGAACCGTACTTACGGCCACCACGCGAAACCGTGAAGGTGAGATAGGGATATTAGTAGTTAACAGATTATGGGCCAAACTTGGCTGAGTGATGATGGTAGAATAATTACCCAGATAGCAGAACAACATTGAATCATCGTTGAATCAACATTAAAGCATCAACCAACTTGTCATTGAATCAATGTTGAAATTTCAATGTTAAACGTTGATTTTTCATCAGGTTTGCACCTTGAAATAATGTTATTTCAATGATGAAAAATAGATCAAGATGGGCATAAAATCAATGTTTGTTCAACGTAAATTCAATCACTTATTTTACATTGAATCAACATTGAAGCAATTATAGTTTAGTCTTGCTTTATGAACAGCAAGATTCTATGACAGTAAATCATGTCCGTTTTGGTTTATTTCTTTAAATCAGAGACCATGTAGGGCTGAAAAGCTTTTTTTTTTTTTTTTTTAACAAAAAGTCAGTAACTCAACATCCTTCAGTTTACATGTAAACATATTTATTTATTTATGCTCCATACCCATTTAAACAGGAAGTAACATCACAATTACAATAAAACAACTATATAATAAAACACACTACAACTTACATACAAATTATTATAAACTGGATGACAAAATGAGTTTTTAGAAGAGAACTATTAGAAGAGATTGTTAATTCTGAATTCATAAAACAGAATCTAACTGCCAAGAGAAGAGACTGGAAAACCATAATATAAAAATGGCAGCCTGCCTCAGCAAAATTCAGTCAAATGCAAATAGAAACAACCAAGTCAGAAACACAACAGATGACTGAAACATTATTCGTAAGTTGAAATGTATTTACGCAGCAAAACAGATAATAAGACATAAGATAATAAACTAAAAACATACATGTATGCAATAAACATCATCCTATTAAATGTTCTTAGAAAAAACATTTATTTTTCAAAAGCACAAGAACAGATAATCAACAGTGACATCATTACTATACTATTACTGACAAGGGCAGAATGGAGTAATTGAACAAATAGGCTGAAGCAACTTCTACAGAGCAGGATCAAAACTATCCAGCCCTGGTCTCATTTTAACATACAAACACTGTCTATGACTTTTCAGGTAGGTCTCGTTATTTCATAGCAACATTACAACATTACTGAGAGCAGCGCTGGTCATTATCTCCCAACGTCAGGATGTAGGGGTACGGCCTTGACACTTCAGCCTGCTGGAGGTATTCCACCATGTTGGTGCCAACCTTAGAAAGAAAGAAATGAAAAAGTTAAAATTTTGTTGAATAGCAAAGATTAAACTGAATAAGACTATCAATTTCGTGTGAAATACGATTGATACTAAAAAATTACAAAGCTGCCCATTAAGATAGGGTATAGGTAACCAGAAACAAAAACATGGAGACAGCTACTACCAAAAATAAAACAGCAAAATAAGCACGACTTTTAGGATACAGCACTTTATGTCAGACTAGTTGATATTGTAGTCTGCATTGATTTTAAGCTAATTACCGAAAAAATGTCATAGCTGGTGTCATACTGGTACATTACAATCACCAAAATATTAATACTTCCATCTAGTAGTTATCTGTACAGCTGTGGTACTTTTTCCTGTAGTTGGCGAACTGACTGATAGTTAATTTAACTTTGGTTAAAGAGAGCTACCTGGTTAGCTTACATGCTATTACTGGTGATACATTTGCATACTTGCCAAAGGGGGAAAGGTGTAAAATATTGTTTTAACTCGGGAGAAACGCAGGAGAAATTTGACCGCAGAGTAAATTACTAGCTAGTGAAAAACGGGAGGGTTAGCAGGTCTGTATATTTGTGAGAGGGTCAGTGTTTTGTAAAACCCCAGCATTTTATTGTCTCAAGCAGTGAGTTTAATAAAGTTCTAAAGTGGTTGCTAATGCTAGCAAACTAACTAAATGCCTGGTCATGCTAACACTACAGTTAACAGTTTAGCGTTCATTCATCACTTC
Organism: Channallabes apus; assembly: GCA_030522415.1. Lineage (NCBI taxonomy): Eukaryota > Metazoa > Chordata > Actinopteri > Siluriformes > Clariidae > Channallabes > Channallabes apus. The sequence continues at coordinate 29,287,568 of CM060124.1, read as the reverse complement.
ACCATCTTCGTAACCCTGCAAACATTCTACAGAGAAAGCTAAAAAGCTCAGACATCTTAGCCGTTTCTTTCATACACAGGTGGGGTTTATGGCTAGCAGCTATTCTCAGCTAAATTATCATCCAGTACCTCAGACCAGCCGGAAAGTTTGTGTGTAACCTTAACACGGTAACAGTAATAAATGTTACATATAGTAATAATTTTTCAGTCATATGTGAATTAGGTGAGTGAACATGTGTATACAGACCTTGTATTTAACGCCATTTTCCCTTAAATGTCCGAGGAGGATGAACCGTCATCAGCGGTGTGGGAGCTCAAGAGACACGAAGCTGAGTGACAGCCGCTGAATCCACCGGTGAACTTTGGGGGAGGGGCCAAGCAAACTTCAACCCAGCAGCTGGGTTACACAAAAACTACCCAACTCTCTGTAAATAACCCAGAAAAATGACCCAACAGCGGCAACCCAGCGTTTGGGTAGAAAAAACAACCCAGCATTTTTTAGAGTGTAGGCAGCAAGGTAAATACACAAAACTTACCGTCAAATTATTTTTTTTCCTCAATTTATATATATATATATATATATATATATATATATATATATATATATATATATTTTTTTTTTTTTTTTTAATTATTTTATTTATTTATTTATTTTATTTTTTAAGCACCATGGCAAATCTCTCGTAGTCAATTTTTTAACCTGTTTTAAACACATACACACATGCATACACATTTTTATAGAAATGCACTTAGTTAATTTAATTTGCCTTACATTGTTGAATGAGGATGGGTTCCAAAACCAAAAATCAACATTGATTCAATGTTTGTCTTTTCAACACAGAAAAGCATTGAATTATCAACATTGATTCAACATTATTTAGCATTGAAAAATCAACCTCAACCAAAATGATGATTCTGATGAAATTTCAACATTGAATCAATGTCACCTTGCTATCTGGGTATAAAGAACTAAAACAACATGCATGAGGAATCACACAGGAGTTTTCATTTTCTGCAATGGAAAAGGACTCGAACTAGTTACTTTTATCAGAAAGTAATGCGGTAATGTAATTGATTACTTTTTGAAGACAGTAATTTTGTAATGAAATTAGTTACTTTAAAAAGTAACATCCCCCAACACTGATGAAAAAAAGTTATATGTTGTTCGTCTGAGGTTGTATTTGCTCGCTATAATCAGATGACATTTATCATATTTTAAACAAAAACACATAGAATTAAAAGAGGGGGCACTAACTTTTACACAGGATTATAAGAAAATGATTGTTGATCATTGTTAATGTTAGTTTCTATTTGCTATAAGTTAAAAAAAAAGGCTAATATTCGTAGTGAACTGATATCAAATGTTACACATAACACAGCAAACTAAGTCAGGCAGAAAATGCATAAATAAAAACTATCATAAAAGTGTACCATAGGAACTCAAAGTGTATGTCCTTTTTGTGTATTTATGTCTGAAAATGTACACACAGGACTGTCTATTATCATGTGTCATATGAATGCCAATTTGTATTAGCTATATGCTGATGGTATAACTTATTTAGCAGCTAGCTAATACGACTAGCTAAATCAGGTTGTCAAATGTCACATAGTGTACAACACCGCTAACCTGATTCTGTTTCACATTTTTGCTTCATTCTTTCCCCCCAAGAACAACATCATAGCTATATTTTAATTCATATGCAAACAGGCATTTGTGCTTTTGTGATGGCAAATATTGTTAACAGAAAAATCTTAGAAGTCAATTACTAAAACAACAACAACAACAAAACAATGACACACGTTTTATCATAACACCATAGTACGGAAACTTAAAGGGTATGTTTGTATGTACACACTTTTGCGTGTAAAAGTGTGTATATATGCAAAAGAAAAAGATTATTTGTGACACAAATGCCTATTTGTATTAGATAATTAGTTATAAGCTAATATTGCTTATCAACAGCTAGCTAGTATGAATACTTAAATAAGCATGTCAATTTTTTTAGCATCAGCTTTCACTCATATGCTAACAGCCCTTCATGCTTTACTGCTAATGTTGCTAACAGGAAAAACCTACAGTAGCAGTCAGTGAAAGAAAGAAAAAATCTTTTTATTAAAACAATTCAACACAGAAGCGTGAAGAGTCTATGTTGGTAGATGTGGTCTGCCATATTGCTACTATATTATTATTATTATTATTAATTAATTAATTAATTTTTTGGAGTACCACAAAAACACTGTGTCTGGCTTAATGCTAACTAGCTGTTAGCAATTAGCATCTCATCCATTTTCCCCCTCACGAAACAGATCAAAGTTCATCTTATAAATGTGTTGTTTCCCCTTAAGTTGCCTTTTGTGTCACACATTTTGTTCACAGTTGGTCTGTTTTAATTATTACAAATCTTAACTGCACATAAAATATTGGCACCCTGAGCACCTTTTATCAAGTTAAATCAGAGTTTTAATGATATAAGCTGCTGTGAACAATAGTTAGCGATATTTGTTTGTGTGTGTGTGTGTGTGTGTGTGTGTGTGTGGGTGGGGGTGGGTGGGTGTGTTGGTGTCTGGATTCAGCAGCAGTGTGTAATGAGGTGTTGCATTCACTGTTCCTTCCACACAGCTGGAAGAAGCAAAGTCAAGAGAGAGAGAGAGAGAGAGAGAGAGAAAACAGGCATCTGTGGAAAAACACATACAACCTGCTATCATTTAGCATGAAAGTGGATCAGCAGTGTTGAGAATTTGAATTTAACGAGAAGCAGTGATAAGGTAAAGAACGAGAATAATGAGAGATAATGAGCATTAGGACGCTAATATGCAAAACGGACCATGTTGGACCGTTGCAACAATCTCACCTCCATCAGGTCACAGCTAAAAATAACCATTCTGATATGGGCTTTACTCAAAACATACACAGGCCATAAATCAATTTTAAAACAGGTGCGTGCTGGTGTGACTGTGGCTCAGCAGTTAAGGTTTTTATACAAGTTCATGTCTGTTGGACCCTCGTGCAACCCATAACTGCTCTACGGACTGAACCTGTGCTCTGACCCCAACTCCATTATCAGCCTCATAAGGATATACAGGCCAGACAGGTAAAGAGTAAAACACCTCAGGACTTTCTGTTATAGGAAAATAATTCATGGCAGACCGTTGCCTGCTAGGATGTTGCAGTTGCTGTTATTTTCTACTAAAAAAAACAAAAGCACTCACCGCCTCCGAGTGGCACAGTGGTAAAGTGCTCGCCCTATCATCCGGAGATCGCTGGATCGGTTCCCGGGTGATGCTGTAACCTCTCACAGCCGGAGGTCTAGAGAAAGCTGATTGGCCGAGCTCTGTCAGAGGGGAGGGATGAGAGGTACTTAGAGCTCCCACATTAATCACGGCTCTACAGCCAATCAGAGGCGTCTGTGAGCTCGCGCAAGCGGAAGGAGCGGATAGCGCTGTCCTCCAAGTGTGTTACTCCGCCCCTATCATTGCGTGAGCGAGCAGTTCAAAAAGATGCGGTCGGTTGGCATCATATGGTTCAGAGGAAACATGTGATAGTCTTCGACCCTCTCGGCTGAGTTGTAGTAGTAGCCTTAATGTGGAGCCCCCTAGTGACAGGGCGGAATTGGACACGACTAAATTAGAGAGAAAACCGGGGGGGGGGGAGCACTCAAGTCAAACTGGGACTTAATCGTGCAGAATAATAGAATGAGAGTAAAAATTAATTCTATGAGAGTAAAAATTATGAGAGTAAAAATTCCCTTTCTTCCTCTATATGATCCCCTTCTACGCAAATACACTTATCGCAAATACACTTATCGCAGTGTTGACTAGTGGTTGGATACCTGGGTAGAAAGTTTTCTAAGTACGATGGAACCATGATCAGACTGCCTGTCTGATTCATGTCTGAAACGCCAACCTTATAGGAACTCCATAAATGGCCCAAGCATGTGGAAATGGCTTGGAGCGAGGTCAGAACTGTATGAATGATGTGGTAATAACTCCCAGCCGAGGTCCTGTAATGAACAAGTGGTGTTGGTGAATGGCTGGGTGTACAATTTAAACAGACAGATGTGTCTCTTTCTTTCAAAGGCGGCGGCAAGTTATCCGTCCATTTACAGGGATCAGGTGGTCCACTTCACTGTATGTATGCCCTTCTTTAAAACGTTTGCTCTGTTCAAATGTTTTACTGCAGCTAAGACTCTCATCAGTCTTACCAAGAAAACAAGTACGCGTTATGATAAAGACAATAATATATTAAAAATGAGCAATTTCAGGAGATACTCATTAAGCCTTTGATTTGTGGCTGCACTGCTGCTGGAGTTGCTGTTATAGAAAACTGAATGTGTGTGATGCGTTGGCGCAATTATTCAAATGTTAGGTTTTAGGAATATTATTGGAAATTATATATTAATATCGACATTTCAATCCAAAAAATTTATACTAAGTGATAACTAACCTTCAGTTGTAACTAAACAAACACAAACACAGCTGAGCTACACTGTATATAAAATAGCATATATATATATATATATATATATATATATATATATATATATATATATATATATATATATATATATATTCTTTTTTTTTCTGTCAAAAAAAGATGAATGGTGCTGATGTAAATGGCCACACAACCTGGAGTGTTTGAGTTTTCTTTCCAACCATTGTATGTAATGTGATGTAAATACCCTTCCTATGATTGCATATTGAAAATCGCAGTGTTGAAATTGTGGCTCGAGGGTGTTTCTGTGTGTAGTGTGTTCACCTTAAAAAGCATTGGATTCAGTATGGCATCACAAGGAACTTTGAACTTTGACGTGGTAGAGGAAAAGTCAAATCTGTGGCATTGTGTGGGGAAAGGTACAAACTGGATACGGTATTTAAATGCAAAGAAATCTTCAACTTAAGTCTTCAGGCTATAAAATGAAGATTTAAACTGCAATAATGACTTAGTAGGGCTCTGTTTCGCTTACTTCTTCCCCTCTGACAAGCTACATAAACTTCTCAGACCATTAAAAGATGGCTTTGGTCGATGCTGTCCCATGATGCCTTTCCTTAGGAGTGGGGGATAAGGACAGGTCTCATAAAGCTTGGACGTACTGGGACAGTGTGACACAGCTTTGCAGATATGAAGATTCAGCCATTAATTTGTCCTTTGGCGCTGAGCTACAATGCCAGTGTATTAAAGGTACAGTATTTAAACAGGCCTAGAAAGGGATGAATTTTAAAATAAACCTCCTTATTTCAGTGTTGTTAAAGTCTCGATTTCCAATTGATCAAAAGTTATTCATTTCTATTATACTTTATATTTTATCTTTAAATAAATATGTTTTGGATGAAGAGATAATATTACTGTCATGAAATAACAGACTCCACAGACAAAGATGCAGAAATCCTGAACGGGTGCTTTTATTGATAAAGAAAGGGGTATGGTTGGTGTTGGATGCAGGTGTTGCCCTCAGAGAATGGTGCCTGAGAATGAGGTCAGTGGTGGATCGTTCCAGAACCAGGAACTCAATTCGTTCTTGGTGGAGTCAACCAACTTGCATGTGTAGAGGGGGGTATATTATGATGAACACATCCGCCCTTAGGGAGACACCAGTCACACAGCGGATTTTAAATTGAGTAGGATGGAGAATCAGGGGTATCTCGCGTTGATGATATAATGAAGTGGAGATGAAGTTGCCAGCTGAACCTGAATCCAGGACAGCATTTATTGTAACAGAGTGGTGATAAGTATCAGTTATCACAGGGGTGGTTAATGGTGTCATAGACTTACATGTATAAGAGATATTGCACAGCAGAGGTCGAGGCGGGGGGGTGGGAGTTGGGAGGGAAGGGGTGCGCGCGTGTCCAGATCATGCGTCCCGAACCGTAGCTCAATGTCCTTTAAGACAGTCAACCAATGGGCCGTGATTCGTGTCTCAGATACTCTACCGTTGCGGTAATAGATAAATTGGCCTAATAAAAATATATGAATGACAGCTCCGGCCCAAAAATGTGCGTCGGCCCACCGGGCATTGCCGCAAGTTGTTGGGGTGAGGTGAAAGCTTGGCGTAGTCGCTCCACCAGCTCTTGTATTGGGTCCGTGGGGTTCATTTTTGTGGGTCTGATCTTCTGTCACGGAATAACAGACTCCACAGACAAAGATGCAGAAAACCTTTTATTGATAATGAAAGGGTTATGGTTGTGGATGAGATGTGGATAAGGAGAGTCTTTTCTGGTATGGTGCTGGAGCTGATGGACGGATGATCACAGATGGGAAGGAAGATGAACACGACACGGAGGTAGGAGAGACGATTAGACCAATGGGCAGGAGACGAGGCTTAGAATGATCGCTGTGAGTAGCCGATCATGGAGTACTTTTCCGTGATGGAGATCAGACGCTGGGCCTGGTGTTTCCATGACAATTATACACACCTGGAAGAAGTCTCTGCTGTCAGTACATAAATAAACGGTAAAGCTTTTGGAAGGGCTAAAAAAGTATTTATTATGTAAAACATTTGTAAACATGCTATAAATTTTTTTAAAATACATTTTTAATTTTATTAAAAAAATTAATTGAAGAGAGTTGAAAAAGACATTTAACCTCACCGAATTAAAAAGATGTGACAAAGTTCTGATTAAAATAGAAAAACAGAAATGATTTAAACAAAACTGTGATTATAAAGAATACATAAAAAAGGTTACTTTAAATCTATATGAGAACATAACAAAAATAAAAAAAAGACTAATAAAATTTTTCCTTCAAATGTTTTAATTTTAAACATAATAATAATAATAATAATAATAATAATAAAAGTAAAATATTTAAAATGAACATGCATTTGTTTAGTTTTTCTAATAAAGAAATAGGCATTTCCCCCACAAATATTTGGAATAAAAAAAAACAAAATATAAAGCATTATTATTATTTATTTATTTATTTTTTAATGTTTTGGAAAAAGGATGACCCATTTAACCACTGGAGTAACCTCCTCTGCATGTCTAGATCTTAGTCTGTATAAATACTAATGAGGGTGATACTAACCTGATTAGATCTTAGTCTGTCTAGTCTTCGAGTCTGTCTAGACTCATCGTCTGATTAGCTCTTTGTAGTCTGTTTAGGTACTAACCTGTTTAGCCACTAGCCTTTAGAGTTCTTAGTCTGTTCCATACCTAGTCTGCTGTGTACCTTGTATGTTTGTCTCTTGGGTCTCAGGCTACTAGCCTGTTTAGCAATTGGTCTGTTTAGCTACTAGCTATCTTAGCAGCCAATGTGCGTAACAGCTAGTAGGCCTAGCCAAGCCTGTCGTTTGTTTATTCCCTGCATGTATAGTCCCTAGTGTTTAGTCCGCTAGTATGTTTAGTGTCTTGTCTCATCCGGTTTGTATCCCATGTCTGTATTGTATCAGTGTGTGTAATCCCTAATCTTATGTCTAAGTGTTTTGATGTCTGTTTGTAGCATGGTCCACGTTTTTAGCCAACTTCCGTTGTTTGTTTTTGTTATTATTAAAGACTTTGTTTCACCGCATCCCCTCTACACCATGCCCACAGTCCAACACCTAACAGTACGTGACAACAAATAGTAATAATTAATTTGTAAGGAAAAAAAATACTAGAAAAGTTTAAAAAAACAAAAACTTAAAGTATACATTAACAAAAAAAAACTGTTATTTTCTAAATCAAATTTTAAAACTTGAGCTAAAATAGAGTACTACTGTTATTTTCCCCCATCCTCATTTAGTGTTACCTCTTGGAAGGATAAGATTGTGTTCGCACATGCTTTAATGGTCAACCAAAGTCTGAGAAACATTTCTTTGCTATAAAAAGGCCAATTTCAAACGAAATCTTTCTACCACATTAAGTGTTATAGCATCCCCATCATCCCACAAACACAAAAATACACTCGCTTTTGTAGCCTCAGCCTCAATCAGAAAATCTCCAGACAGCGCTGAGGCCATTCGCGCCGCTCGTGTCTGGGTGTTCTTCATTCTCTTTTTACGGTCTTCCCTGTGATAAATGAGCCACGGGGATTCGATCCGCTGTAATTGAGGAAGCCTCTCAGCTGTCAGCAGGAAAAACACATCCACCCGCGGTAAATCCGCTCCTCGGCCTTGACTCTGTAAACCTGTCTCAGCTTCGCCTCGCCTTCCGTTTATTCACCCCCAAACACGCTCGTCTGACGGATTTATCTCGTCCTTCTCATGCCATAAGCAGAAAACAGCTGTCATGCTTTGAGCCTTTCATCTCTTTTCCTGAGGACTTTATTTGCGAGACGCATGGACTCCGGCTTTTGTTCACGCAAGTTTAGTGAGACGAAATAAAAAAAGTAGAAAAAGAATTTTCCATACATGAAATCTTAACCTGCCTTATGCTGTAAATTCAATTAGCGCACAATGATGGGTGTGGTTGAAGTGTAATTTTGTGTCAAACTGAGACTTTTCTCTTTAAACATCTAAGATATCTGAGGTAATTATTCATCTTTTGAATAAGTTTATCTTGTTTCCATGGTAACCGCTCCATCGTTTATATAAAGGGCTTTCACACAGTTCATAAAGCACATAAATGTGATATGAATAAAAAACAATGGGACCAGATTTCAACTGTAATAAAAGAAAGGAAATAAATAACTGCTGAATGTGTGAACCAAATTCTGTCAATTTATTCTATTACAAAGTTTATTGGCCTTTTTAAACAAATATTCCATCTCAGAGCTTTTTTTTACCCAGATGTCTTTAATGATAGCCTGTAACTTTTAGCTTAAATGACCATTTTTTTCTTACTATTTAATTTGATATCTTTTATATTGAATATTTATTACAACAAAAACTGTTAACATTATAAAATGTACACTATTGAAATGTTTATATATCATATATAAAATATTTGACTTGTATATGTATGGAAAACGTATTAATATTATATTAAAATCCTTTTCCAGCTTTTCATGCTCCATAGAGGTGCAATATCTGTGATGAGAAAATTTTCATGTCCACTTTCGGCGAAGTGAAGACCCTTTGCTCACTTGTCCCGCTTGAACTAAGCAGTTTTGCTCCCTGCGTTTGGGATCGCACTTAACATGGCTGAATAGACTTTGCTGTATACTTCTCAGTGAACTTCAAGCCGATCGGAACACACCCCCCCCCCCCACACACACATGTGATTGACAGGATAATGCCATGTGGCCATAAAGGAGTGGTGATCCAATTTTGTAATTCTCACAAAATTAAAAAGAGCATGTACTACACTTTCTTTACATGATAATCAGAAAATTCATAGAACTTCCTGTAAATTACTCTATATTTTCCATCACCTATTGTGGATGACATGTGGAAATATTCATTTATGAGAGTTGTTAAATATATAAAACCATATATATATACTGAGTGTATGGATATAAAGCAGAGGAAGGGATTAAAATAAAAATAAATGAAGGAAGGCAGCAGATAGAAAGAAAAAACCTGATAGAAACTGATTAATCTGAGAAATGTTCAATGCCATGTCACAAAGATTTATCGTGAAATCAAAGTGTTCAAAGTCACCCGGTTGAACTGAAGCCAGAAGTTTTTTGAAGGATGAAAAGATATTTACTTAAAAGAGAAAGAAGGAAAACAGTTAAAATCTCTCTCTCTCTTCACACACTTAATTAAACCTCTGTTTTTATATATATATATATATATATTTTTTTTTTTTTTTTTTTTAATGCTTTTCTCTTTTCTTCCCCATAACACCTACTCATGAATGATCAAGACCTGCAGGAACTCGTTACAGCTTTAGCGTCGCCCCCATGTTCCCTCTTTGACATGCAGAGGTGTGTGTGTGTGTGTGTGTGTGTGTGTGTGTTTGTGTGTGTTGTCCACATGTCCAGGTGTAATAGCATCACTGAATAGGTGATTCATAGTGTTAGCGCATCATTATCAGAAATCACACACACACACACACACACACACACACACACACACACACACACACACACACACACACACAGTACAACTGGAATATGTGCTAACATTTCCTCCTGATGTTATATTTTGCATCATCTGATGTAATAATTCTCTGTAAGTAAGAAGAGGGTTTATTTGCTATGTAAGGAAGGAGTCTCCAGTGTCAGGTTAAACTGAAGGGGAGATCAGAGTCAGTTGTCTATATAATGTGTATAAATACAAATCAGATTTTTCCAGATTTTTTCTTTATAACATCATAAGGCAATAACAGTGACCACTTAATCAAACCGGCACATTGTTGATTATTTTACTATTACCACATGACACATAGTGTTTGTTTATTATAATATTTGACCTATTCAGCAGATATGGACCTGCTAACATGGCTTCTCCCTGGTATTCCCCATATTCCCATTCCCTCAGTCTCCAAAGAGACAAAACGCCGGTGCTCTATTCTTTTCCCATTTAAAATCCATTAGAATTCCAGCACGTGTGCGAAATCAGAGGAGCTCGTCGCCGCGACTAGCATCGCGCCCTTTGTGTTATTAACCGCAACGAAACTCATTCAGCTCCGGCGCGTCAGCAGTATCTAATTAGCTGACAAGAAACAGCTAGCACATTCGTCTCATGAATTAAACATAGGCGGAATGTTTGCTGTACGTAGGACGCATGTTTGCTCGTGCAAGCAGTGGAATAATTGAATAATTAGCAAACACACTTCCCAGCCCCCAACAAACAACCCAAGCCGCCTGCTCCCTCCCTCCCTCCCTCCCACCCACCCTCACCCCTCCCCTCCTCCAATGCCCCCAAAGGGCTGATGCTCTATAGGCAGAAACATTATTAAAATTGTACGGCAATCGGTTCATAGCAAACCGGCGTCTAGCTGAGATATAATCTGTTTGCAAAAACCAACTTAATGAGATAACCAATTAGGCCAGATGCAGCAGCAACATGAGTCCGGTGTCTGGAAGAATCCTGAAATGTGATTTAGTTGGCAGTAACATGTACTTCCTTGGATTCGTGGGAATTGTATGAAATTTACAAATCGACTCCAGGTGGATCAAGAAATAGGGGCAGGATGTTTGCATAATAAAGAGATACAAGCAGAGATGCAATGCTTGGACCAATCACAGAGAGAAGAAAAACAAGAACTAACAGAACTATTATGAAAAACTCAAAGAACCTAAAATTTATCATTACATCTGATACTGCAGACTCTTTACACGAATATCCTTACTAAAAATGTCTTAAAATAAAATGTCCCCCATATCAATGCTGCAAAACTGTACATTATTGTATAGAAACAAAAATACGTGTCCCTGTGCTACTGTCCTTTTTAGCACATTAATCTACACTTGACTTTTTTCGACCAATCGGGATCAAGAATTTAATATTTGTTAGGTTTAAATGAAGAAGAAGTGTGTCCGAGCTAAGTTTTATTCATTCATTCATTCATCTTCTATACCGCTTTATCCTTCTATTCAGGGTCGCGGGGGGGCCTGGAGCCTATCCCAGGAGACTTCGGGCACTAGGCAGGGTACACCCTGGACAGCATGCCAATCCATCGCAGGGCACACACACATACACACACTCACACACTACGGTCAATTTGGGAACGCCAATTAGCCTAACCTGCATGTCTTTGGACTGTGGGAGGAAACCGGAGTACCCGGAGGAAACCCACCAAGCACGGGGAGAACATGCAAACTCCATGCACACAGAGACGGGAATCGAGCCTGGAGCTAAGTTTTAAGCTAAGAGAAGAAGAGTTTTAGCTTGTCGTGTCCGCTGCACCTTGATACACTTAGGAGAGAAAAACACACACACTCTGTTTATTCTCAGCAAAGGGAGCACATTTAAACGGTGCTACTTCCCGAAAATCAAAAGAAATAGTCATTAATATGTCAGTCATAGAGGGACCCGGAGACAGACAGGTGTGAGGAGATACTGTAGGTTTGCATTCTCCTGATTGAACAAAAGGGTTCTAGCGAACAAGAGCCGTTTGGAGGTAATTTCGTCTGGATACAGGATATAGAAGGTGTTACTACAGAAGGCATGAGGAAGCACAGTGAGGGGTCGGTTCGCAAGGCACAGGAATCTTCTTATCAGATTACACTGTCTTACAAAATTTTAAACCTTACAATATTGCTAATGTAAAAATACAAGAAAACAAACATACCAAAAAATGAAAAATAAATAAATAAAATAAATAACAAACTTGCAGCTTGTTCATATTAAAAACTGTCATCAGCTGTAAATGCGAAGCTATTTGGACAGTTGATTTGCATTTAGACGCCCACAAAACGCCATAAAAGGCAAGAGAGCACTGAAAATGAGAAAATGACATAAACAGTGACGGAGCTTGATATGATATTGATATGATGACCCCCTGCGCTTGGTATACGCCAAATCAATGGTGTGAAAAATGATTGTAGGGTAAAAATATTTTTAAAAAGTCCCTCGAAAGTTTCTTCTTCTAATATACAAAGCATGTTTAATCTTGTTATGACAAGAACTTGTTCTGTAGCCATTCTACAACCTAATTATAGCAATTTGTTTTATTAATAACAAATAAAATGGTTTCACTTGGTAAAAATTTGCTAAAATCTAAATCTTTTATGCAGTTCGGTAGAAAGTGAGTACTGCGCAATACATTTTATTGTAAATCCTTTGTGAATTTTCATACATTCAAGAATTCATTTGCTATTCTAACAATTGTATAATGAGAGAGGGAAAAAAAACACATTTCACAACCGGGGGGAACGGGGTGATCGACGGAGGGCTCATTATTCAGTCAGCATTACTTTATTCATCCTGGACGTTTCCTCCTGAATAATGCTGATTGACCTTTTTTGACCCTTCTTACCCTCCCTCCTTATCTTTTCCTCCTGCTTCCTCTCCTTCGCTGCTGCCACAAGGCAAACCTGAAGTGTCTCACTCAATACTCTTGACCGATCGTGATGAATTCCTGGTCTACCCCCTGAATGCTTTTTCTCTTTCTTCCTATTCCCATGACTCTTTGTTGTCACTGGCCTAATTTTGTCTCTTCTCTCTCTCTCTCTCCCAAGGGGACCTTCATGACAGCTGACGGGCAGTTTTAGGGCTGAGCGTTTTATGGATATATCCACCCCTCTCGCCTCCAACTCTTACCCAAGGAGTATTTACCACCCTATAACGAAAACAGTGCTAGAACACTTCGTCACCTCGGCTCCTTCGGCACCATTCGGGCCGTCCCGTAATCTTCTCGAGCTGTAGGAAGATCGTCTAGGATGAACGCTGCCGCTTCAGGCATCAGTTTTCTTTTTTTTTTTTAAAAGCCAAACACACTAAAGGACCATGGATATATAACTTCTATACAATCGATTGTGTCGAGATGGTTTTCAGCTGCCTAAAGCATAAAAATCGTTCATTTGTTTGTCATTCTTCTTGGAAGGCCTCTTGGTCCGCTTATGAGATTTATAGCTGTTGCATTAAAATAAGTGACATTGGCTGTGTACACTCGGTTTATTTAGTAGAAGGTGTCGATTCATTTTCTTTACCTGCAGTTCCAACTCAAATCACAAGTATATTGGGACTTCACAAATTTAAACCATGTATTTCTCCCCTAATTTAGTCATAGATAATTCGAACCATCATTAGGGAACTTTTTATTTTTTTTATTTTTTTTAAGGTGAATTATATGCAAATTGCATCTAGGGTTAGGGTTAGGGTTAGGGTGGTGTGAGTGGTCAAACTTGCCATGTGGTCAAACTTGCCATGTCTCTTGTAAAGACCCATAGGTTGTTTCAACTGCTAATGTACACAGCAGAGCACTTTAATGTAAAGTAGTTTAGGAGAAATAAACATATCCTAATATTGCATTACTGGATTTGGTCACATTTACAGTATAAATAAATGCAAAAAAAAAAAAAAACGTTTAAAAAATACTGTGGTTCTAACTTCAGTCCTGGGGAAACTTTTCTTAAACCTTGTAGTCTTTTCCCCGCTGTGGCTGATTTCAATTAAGGAACTTTAGGCTGTTAATTAGCTGATAATTGAAATCAGGTGTGCTGGGAGCTGAGATAACAATAAAATGTGGCAGGTGGCAGGTTGTCCACCAGGACAAGAGTAGGAAACAAGTGTAATAATCAAATAGATCGGATTTTATTTATGTAAACGTAATCACAGATGAATCTTGACTTCTTTCCACAATTACATCGATTCACAGCTGCTCTACTGATGCTCTCATATTCCTACATACAGTAGGCATGTCCATGCACCAATACAAATCATTTATCTTCCCAGTATGTATGTTATAGCAGCTACAAACCATCATTCCATCGCTGATTTCTGTTTTTTTCTTCTGTTTTGGTGGATTTCCTTTGGTTTCCCACTGTCCAAAGACATGCAGATTAGGTTAATTGGCATTCTTACATTACCCATAGTGTGTGAATGTTGACCTGAGGTCCCACCATAATTGTAAAAATAGGGAATAAATGCAATGGTCACCACTGGCCTCCACGGTCCCTAGTTGGTCCACAGTTGTTCCTAGTTGGATGGATGGAGGTTAACGAAACCTGGTGCGACGGTCAGTTTACTGAGAAGTCCCAATGTTTCAACTCCTTTGACCTAGAAATGTTGGAAACCATAAAGTTTCTAAAGCGTTGCTAATTCTCAAATAAGTGTTGGCACTGGATATAATAAAATATTCATACAAACTTATGATTTGTGTCTTTGTAGTTTTTACTGTCTCAAACAAAGAGTTACAAATGGGTAGCTAACTTACCAATCACGCTATCCTCCTAGCAGTGCCTTTCCGAACATCTCACTTCCTGTTCCTGTGCCTACACTTTCTCCACCAGCATCTTGCTTTAATCCTGATTCTTTACACCCTGTCTGATTAGCTTAAAACGTACACTATTAGCTTCATTAACCGCAGTGCTAAAAGGGTCCATGGTACAGAAGTGCATAAGCAGTGAATCTCTGGGGATGGACCAGGCTATCTGCTCCTTGGATCTCTTCCAGCATCTTCCTGAACAAATTGGGCGGTTTGCTACACAATCGGCAGTTGGACATAAATATTTGATAGCGACAGACGTACACTTATCTTTTCCCCCCACAGTCAGTTCAGCTCATGTCATTCACAGCTTTCCCCTTGAGAACCCTGATAGACGCTGGTGAAAAAAGGGGTCATGAGAGATGCGGACCAAAGCTCCTGAAGAAGTAACGCATCTCCAAGCCTGTCCCGGTTGTATTCCGAATACTGGATATTAGATAGAGACTATGATATCACCTTTGGGGCAATGGCTAATAATACCTCAGCCTCCAAATCAATAGAGCTGGCCTAGATTTCTGTCCTGTGCTCTCTATAAAGGGATCCAGAGAGTATCCTGTATTTTCTCAACCTCACCTCACCCACCTTATTATGAGAGGTGAAAAGAAGAATAACAAGTGACCAGAACTAGCCTCGGTACGCTCTTGCCGCACTCTCAGGGGACATTTGTTTTATCCTTTTATTTATTTATTTTTGTATTTTTTTTTTCACTGGGGTTTATGGGACACCCCGGATACAGGCTGTGTCTCTTCATTAAAGAGCGAAGTCTCTCGTCCCTCAGCCTGTAATTCAGCACGGATTTTGTGCTGAGTCTGCAACAGAGAATTACCCCGATCAGGCTGAGAGAGAGAGAGAAAGAGAGAGAGAGAAACAGAGTGGGAGAAAAGCCATAGGAGGAAATAATCTGAACGATCTGCTTGCACACTGTATCACCTTTCTGCCCGCAGGCCAAAGCAATCGCATATACTTAAAGATCCTGAGGGTCCCGGTTTCTAATTCAAACACGGATCCATCTGTCAAAGGGAACGACAAACTTCTAGTTTGAAATAGACTAAAGGAATTTTATCTTCGTGCCTATAGATTACAGACTCAAACAGTGTTTTTTTTTTTTTTTTTTTTTGCCTGAGCAGCTAAAAAGGTTTGCAATTAACATAAAAGAAGCGCTAATTACAGTTAATGAGATTTAGCATGGACATTTTAGCATCTGATTAACCTAACAGAACTAGAATCTTCTTTTCTGTTCTGCTTCTCCTGCTTTTAGTCATGTCCTGTGCAGAGATCTGAGTCAGCCAGAATATCTTATTGACCTACATTCATTGATCTTCAAGCAACAATTTTCTGTCACGTTGTCAAACCGAATGATGCATGAGCGTCCTAGCCGAACTCTTCTATCACCGCGCGATTATGACCAGTAATCAGCATGACCGGGAGCCGCTTCCGAGATTCAGTGCTGTACAATACGGCGATGATAAATATGCTATAGCTAAAGGTGCTACAAGTCATGCTTACTGAGCTGCCACGATGACTAATTTTGCATGCTAATTATAGCTAAGATGACACTGCTTACCGGTGGGGTTAGCGCGATGAGGCAGACTGAATGTAAAGAGTGCTATAATATACTTTAGCGATATTCGCTTTAATAACTCGTTATGCTAAGCTAAAATTTCAACTTGAAAAACTAACTGCACATGATCGACTAGCTGTAATGAGCGGCCAGTGGCAAAAAAATAATTACAGTACCTAGCAAACCGATTGATTTCCCAAGAGCTTTAAGGAGATATTAACAAAGCTAGCGATAAATCAGATCCGCTACGATGCTAGCAGAATTGCCAAAAAAGGGAGTCATTTTATCGGGAGCGTTATAGCACACAGATTAAATGTGTGTCCTTCTTTCCTTTTAATATAGCCCAGGTTCGGTATGAGTTAGCAGCGAGCTAACTGAGTCTGCAAGAACCCCGAGGTCATCGTCAGCAGCAAATCAGATTCCAGCGTATTTATTCCATCTAATTCAATTTAATGAGATAATTCGATTACAGACAGGGTCAGAGAAGGGCTGTGAAACGCAGCATACAGAGAAAGGGAGTAGACGCAGTGACACTCTGGTTTCTTATACAATAAAAAAAATGCAGATTGAGCTTACTTGGAAAGCTGTTTTTTTCCCCTGATCATTTATGTTAACAATATTCTTGAAATTGATTTCCAGTTTGTTGTTTTTGCATGAATATAATCATCTGGAATGCTTAATAATTAAAATCATCGCATACTGTATATCGTGTGCAGACTAATGTTGAACATTCAGGACATGTTTTCCATGGTTTAAAGGTCTTCTCTGTGTGTGATATACACCGATAAATCATAATCTGGAGCATAATCTGGTTACCTGACTAGTAAAATGGTGACGCCCACCTCTGAGCACCCAAGGCTCACCCATGCTTTATGGCACAGGGACCAAAGGTTCAACTCAAAGGTTCAAACCATCTTGTTCAACACACAGAAAAGCCAATGCAGCAGTGATCACAAAAACATCAATGCTGGCCATGATATAAAGGCACCAAAACATTCACCCCACACCACCGTTTAACAGGCCAATACCCCAAGGTCACCGTACTGGCTTAAAAACTCTCCAGATCCCAATCACATAGAGCAACTAGACAAAGTTCGTTCCACTGAGCCCATTTAGTATCTGACTGGGTTGTGGATTGATTAAAGTTTGGGGCATCAAGTCATCCATGATATTTGGTTCTTTGTGATGAGATAGCTCAGTGGTTAGCACTGTTGCCTCAAACCACCAGGGTTTGGGGTTTTAATGTCACTTACAGTACAGTTTATGAGTGTGGAGTCTGCATGTTCTCCTAATGCTTGGTGGGTTTCCTCTTCATACTCCAGTTTCCTCCCACAATAGGCTTCAGGCCCCTTGCAACCATACTGTACACTGACTAACCAGTATAAACAATGGATGGATAGAATTGTGTGTTTTAAACCAGCAAGTTGGAAGGTCAGCGGGAGTCATTTATCCATTTATTTTGGGTAGTATTGTAATTTTTACTTGATACAGTTCTGCACTGAGAGAGGGGATGGTTGGTCCAGCACTGGAGATCATAATTTACGTTAAAATTTAGTTTATGAAGGTCTGACTGAATAAGTCATGTAGTTTGTGGCTATGAATTTACAATAGGTAGAGAATGCACACTTCATTTTGGGTAATTTAATGTGAAGAGGGAGAATATAGTGTGCTTCGTCAAGTTAAACAAGTAATTCGAATGTTTGAAAGTTTTCACTTGGGGTAGCAATATGACTTAAGAGATAAAGAGATCTGACTTGTAGTGATCGTTTCTTGTTTTTAATCTATTGGGCTTGGCAAGAAGAGTAAAACTGAATGTTACCAACTGGTTTTGTGTTCCCTGTTTGCTCTCTGAATCGAGATTGTCCTAAAATGCTGAATAATGCAGGAGAGATTGGACAGCCTTGTCTAGTTCGAAACTGGACTTTTATTCAATAATGGCCTTTGGCGATGTGTAGAGAATGTTTCTCCATTGAATACCTAATTTATAGAATCTAGTGGATGGAAAGTATCAGTTTACTTGCATCTAAGCCAACTATACTGCTATTCTTCTCTCATTCTCTATTTTGTCTAATTAAAACTTTTTTGGCGGCACGGTGGTGTAGTGGTTAGCACTGTCGCCTTGCACCTCCAGGGTCTGGGTTCGATTCCCCGGCCAGGCTCGATTCCCGTCTCTGTGTGCATGGAGTTTGCATGTTCTCCCCGGTGCTTGTTGGGTTTCCTCCGGGTACTCCGGTTTCCTCCCACAGTCCAAAGATATGCAGGTTAGGCTAGTGTGTGTAGTATGTGTGTGCGCCCTGCGATGGATTGGCACCCTGTCCAGGGTGTACCCCGTCTAGTGCCCGAAGTCTCCTGGGATAGGCTCCAGGTCCCCCGCGACCCTGAACACAGGATTAAGCGGTATAGAAAATGAATGAATGAATGAATAAAACTTTTTTGGTAGAAAAAAAAATTGGTAGAAAATCAGACCTTGCTCATAGAAATCATGCTGTTTAGCATTGTTAAACAAAGTTAAACCTATTATTAAAAACGAAAACATTCTATCAATACACTAGGGTGTAAAAGTCTAGTGGAAATCCATAGGTTGTATAAGTAGTGTAAGCTCATAGCTTAGCGAGTGTCATGTCTCCTTTACAATGAGACTTATTCTTGCTGAATTTATAGAACCGCACATCATGACCTTATGAATGACCACCAACTCCAGAGAGATTTGAGTTATTCCAGGAATAATAAAGCTTACAATGAAACAGTGATGTAGCAGCTGAACAATAGGTATAGGATACAGAATAAAATATTTATATATAGAAATCCCCGCTAAGCTTTAAGTTTGCCAGATGTATGAGGCAGGGTGCTTGGAAAGGTAGAATGCAAAGGAAAGTTTTGTGAAACGACCAGATACCTCATGTATGTGGATATACACGGGAATCGGTGAAACTTCCTAGGAATCCTCACAGCTAGCAGTGAGAGGTGATGGCTGTCAGGTGTAAAGGCCTTTTGTATGTTAATGACTAGCAGGAAGAAGTGCT
This sequence comes from Channallabes apus, assembly GCA_030522415.1. Classification (NCBI taxonomy): domain Eukaryota; kingdom Metazoa; phylum Chordata; class Actinopteri; order Siluriformes; family Clariidae; genus Channallabes; species Channallabes apus. The sequence continues at coordinate 29,268,252 of CM060124.1, read as the reverse complement.
GTCCTTCTTATCATAGCCGGGTGGGGGGATTAGCCGTGGTGTGTCTGTGTCTATTCAGCTGGAGTGTTTGAAGGAGAAGCAAGCGGCACACACACTGCTCTTCTCAAAGAGGTTATCCAGCGTCTTGATGCAAGTTTGATGAGAGAAGACTGCAGGAAGAGTCAAGCCATGTGCATAAAAGATCTAAGAGGACGTATAACGTGGGCATTGCGGTAAGTTGACTTTATATTACCTGACAATACAGTAGTAAATTATACCTTGCTAAGTTAGCCTAAGCATTTGGCTACACATCTACTTTTTGTTACCTGTATTGTTGTAGGTGTCCAGCATATTTAAAAGTTTGTCACGTCTGAATTATACAATGTTGTTTATAAATGTATGTTCATTCATTCATTCATTCATTTTCTATACCGCTTAATCCTGTGTTCAGGGTCGCGGGGGGCCTGGAGCCTATCCCAGGAGACTTCGGGCACTAGGCGGGGTACACCCTGGACAGGGTGCCAATCCATCGCAGGGCACACACACATACACACACTCACACACCCAATCACACACTACGGGCAATTTAGGAATGCCAATTAGCCTAACCTGCATATCTTTGGACTGTGGGAGGAAACCGGAGTACCCGGAGGAAACCCACCAAGCACGGGGAGAACATGCAAACTCCATGCACACAGAGACGAGAATCGAGCCTGGCCGGGGAATCGAACCCAGACCCTGGAGGTGCAAGGCGACAGTGCTAACCACTACACCACCGTGCCGCCATAAATGTATGTATTAACGCGTTTTTAATTCAACATTACAGGAAGCTGTAAGCAGCCTCCATAATTCAGAAAACAACCCACATAAATACGATCCACAAACTGGGTAAGAATGTTGTTTCTTTACATGCTATGTATGGGGTTTTACATAATCATTTTAAATGTAATTAATGATACTACTCTCTTTCCACACAGAATAAGTTTACTTTATAATCAGGCACTGATGACATACTGTATCTGCTGGAGGAATTAAAGATGACTTTTGCAGATGCAGACCCTGAGTGTATAAAGGTTAATCAGAAATGGTTATTGTAAATATTTTCATGTCCCTTTATTTTTGTCCCTCTAATAATTTTAATTGTTTCTGTCACTTATCTGATTTTTTTTTTTAATCCAGCATGTTCCAGGACTATGAGACACTGCAGAGGAAATACTCTTCGTCTCGGCCAGGAAAGTCTCAGCTAAGAGACTCCATTAAGACAGGGGATAAAAACAGACAAAGTTAGTGTACAAATTCATCTATGTATTAAGTTCGGTATATCTCTGAGTGTTTTAGGGGTTAACGTATGGTGTGTTTTGCAGTTGCTGGAGTCCAGGTGTAGAGACCTGTGGCAGACTGCAATACTGGAGCTGATGTCTGATGAGGAGGATGAGGCCATTGCGTGCCGTCAGCGTGTAATATCTAAAGGGACCGAGCTAGAAGGACATTTATTTTAGATATCTAACAAGCACTGGTGCATGATTGTTTTAGTATTGCTTTTAATTTAATTCCACCTTATTGTGCAATTTAATGCAATTTGTATGCACATTTTTACATATTTTATGTTTTTTCCCTTATTATTACTTTACTTTGTATATTTATTAGTGTTTGATTTTAATTAAAAAATGATTAATCAATTCTACTGTCATTTTTTAAAGGATGTGGGGGATATATAGTATTGTGTGTGTGTGTGGGGGGGGGGACTTGATTAGTAACCAATCAAGTCACTAAGTTATGAGGGGTTGGGTTGGGCTAAATATATAAGTAGTGATTGGCTAATGTCCCAATACATGTCAGGGATTTGGGAGTGTTATTTTTTTTAAACAGCCAATCAATGTTGAGATAAGAAACCAATAGGGAAGAGCAGAGTTGGGCAAAGGTGTAAAATGCAAATGCGGCTTGAGGTGTGAATGACAAAATCCTTGAGTGGATTATTTGCCATGGCAACAAATGGCTGTACCATGGAAGGATTCCTCACCAAGATAAATCAGAATTGGTATCAATCCAGAAGTATCCTAGCTTGGTGGAATTTGACGTATACGCTCAGTGGTACTTGTAGATACTTCCGGAAATCCGTGGTGTATACAGGAGTTTCCTAGTACAGATACACCTCTTTTCATGCAGTGATATATGGGTTCAGCAAATAGTGGCAGAGCTGAAGACCCCAACATAAAAGGTATGGAGACATGAACAAAAAGACATGTTGAAAGCTCCAAGGAGAAAATAAATAAATAAAAGAGTGGACCCAAGCGAAGTAAAATGGGGAAAGGGGAAAAAAAAAACAAATCTGCAAGGCCTGTAAATCAGCATAATTAAAAACAAACAACGACTATGCATAAAAGTAATAAGCTCCTGTCTTCCAATGAGAGTGGATAAGTGTTTTGGCTTAATAAATAAAAAAAACTGGTATAGATTTTTCCAGCCTTTTTTGTAGGAGTATAAAAGCGAAAATAAAACATAGCGATACAAAACAGAAATATTGGACTATTAGAGAGGCCAACAAGGATACTGAGCTATTACAGGGAGAGATTAATTGATCCGGGCATCCATAACTGTTTAATTGAGCAGAAAATAGCAGATGGCCCTGATGGGGGCGTCATAAAGAGAGCTTGTCAACAGAGCTATAATGTGCTCCGTGTCCAATTTCACATATTTCCTTAAAGCCATTCTTTTTTGTCCAGCCGTTGTATTAGCACTGAAAAAAAAAAAAAAAGATGCATAAGAGACATGGAGGAAGAGGGATGTAGAGAAACAGAAAATCAAAGAAGAAAGAAAGATTGAAATTGAAGAGAAGGACAGCTGTAGTAACACGGTACAATCACATAGACACAAACACTATCACACACTAATAAACTGCCATATGGCTTTTTACATTTCTGTTATTTCCACCTGTTAGTTACTGTACATTTTCCTTACTTCATGACAAATCCATAACAGTATCTCCTATTTCATATCCATACCTAACCATGTCCCTATGTCCCTAACTTTGCATCTCTATCTATTACTCATATTCCTACTGTTTATCCTCAACTTACATGCTGTTCCATTTTCTTTGTCCTCTTCTATTTTTTTATATAACTCTATCCCTCATATCACTACCTTAGTTCACAAACTTGTATTCATATCCTTTCCTTATCTTCCAAACTCTATCTCCTATACTAGGTAGTATCTCCACTTTGGTTCCCCACCTCATATTCCTATCCCTAACTTATTTCTCTGATGCTATCCACTTATCTGCATCATTACCTCAGTCCTCTACTGTATGTCGTACCCCTCTCTGTTGCTCATATCCCTGCCTCTATAGCTCCACCTTGAACCACAACCTCTGGTCCCTACCTTATTCATCCTTGATGTATCCATCCACATCCATCTACTGTATCTCGTAACCTCTGTAATCGCCCATGGTGATTAACCTTATATTTATTCCCATTTTACTACCATATTGATACCGAATACATTGTTACCTTGTACAGTAGCTCCACTTCCATCCTCTGCCTCATATCACTACGCCATCCACTACCTTTGTCCTCTAAACTTGTATCTTTACTTTTATCTCTTAAGTCATATTGCTACCCCATTCACTACCACCATAGATTACCTTTTTTTTTGCTAAACTTCTGTCCCCTACTGTGTATCACTACCCCATCCAGTACCTCCAACCTCTTCTTTTTATCTCCCGCCATGTATCGCTATTCTATTCATCCATCATGTTATATCTCTACCTCATATTTCCACTACACCCACTACCGCCATGAAATACAGAGCACAATTCTTTACCTCCTATCCCTACCTTTATCCCATGCCTCTATATTTTTATCCCCTAACTACCTAACCGCAAACTGTTCCTCACATCCTTACCTCTATCTCTACCTCCAATCCATACCCATTTTCTACCTTGTACTCCTAAGTTTATAACTTATTCCCACTTTGTATTGACAAACCCATTGACTCACCTCTATTTTCTACTTCATGTCCCTTGTTCTATCCCATACCTCTTTTTCCTACCCCCTCCTTATGGATCCCTTACTTCATACATCACATGTATTTGACTACTATATATCCCTACCCTTATTGCCTTCCAGATAATAAAAAGAATGCATTGTGTCTTTGTAGATTTAGAGAAAGTGTACGACAGGGTGCCGAGAGAGGAGCAGTGGTGTTGTATGAGGAAGTCTGGAGTGGCAGAGAAGTATGTTAGAGTGGTGCAGGACATGTATGAGAGCTGTAAGACAGTGGTAAGATGTGCTATAGGTCTGACAGAAGAGTTCAAGGTAGAGGTGGGTCTGCATCAAGGATCGGCTCTAAGCCCCTTTTTGTTTGCTCTGGTGATGGACAGGATGACAGATGAGTCTCCATTGACTATGATGTTTGCAGATGACATTGTGCATTGTAGCAAGAGCAGGGAATAGGTGGAGGAAAATTTGGAGAGGTGGAGGTACGCTTTGGAAAACAGAGGAATGAAGGTTAGCCGCAGCAAGACGGAATACATGTGTGTAAATGAGAGGAACCCAAGTGGTGAGGCTGCAAGGAGCAGAGGTAAAGAAGGTGCAGGACTTTAAATACTTATGGTCCAGCGCAACGGAGAGAGTGGAAAGGAGGTGAAGAGGCGGGTACAAGCGATGCTTTACGGCTTAGAGACAGTGGCACTGAAGAAAAGACAGGAGGCTAAGCTAGAGGTACTGTAGGAGAGCTGAAGATGTTGAGGCTCTCTTTGGGAGTGACAAGGATGGGTAGGATCAAGAATGAGTTCATCAGAGGGAAAACCCATGTGAGATGTTTTGGAGATAAAGTCAGAGAGGCCAGATTGAGGTGGTTTGGACATGTTCAGAGGAGAGATGGTGAATATATCGGTAGAAGGATGCTGAGGTTGGAACTGCCAGGCAGGAGGTCTAGAGGAAGACCAAAGAGGAGATTTATGGATGCAGTGAGAGAGGACATGAAGTTAGTTGGTGTGAGAGAAGAGGATGCAGAGGATAGGGTTAGATGGAGGCAGATGATTCACTGTGGCGACCCCTGAAAGGGAACAGCCGAAAGACAAAGAAGAAGAAGAAGATTGCCTTTCAGACGTGGGATGTAACTGAGCACATTACTGTACTTAAGCAGATATTTCATGTATCTGTAATTTACTTGAATAGTTTTATTAGAAGATACGTTTTACTTTTACTCCACAGAGGTACAGCAAATATCCAGACTCCTCCTTAAATGCATGGTGTTGCGTTACATAACCAAATTGGTGTGTAGCATTTCAAGCAGGAATGTCGTCACCTGTTGACTATTATTTGTAGTTGCGTTACTTGCCTTTCCCTTGAGACATCCATAATAACTCAACAGGTGTTTGGAATTCAATTCAATTAAATAAAATTTCATTTATATAGCGCTTTTAACAATGGTCATTGTCTCAAAGCAGCTTCACAAAAATGAAAGAAAATTTTTTAGAAAAGAAAATAATTGGAAGTGTGTATGTGTGAGAAAAATGTGTCTAGATAATAATGAGATGAATGAATGATGAACGAAATGTGTCTGATGAGCAGCCAAGGGTGACGGCGACGGTGGCAAAGAAAAACTCCCTGAGATGGCAATAGGAAGAAACCTTGAGAGGAACCAGACTCAACAGGGAACCCATCCTCATCTGGGTGAAACAGATAGAAATGATATAACATCTTGTGTGTTGTGCAGGTGGAAGTTCAATATAACAGAAGTTCTTTAAATTGACATGTAGACCAGTTCAGCATAGGGACGAGTCAGTAGATGCAGAGGGCAGATGAGGTCTGGATCACTGGAAGCACAGGAGCAGCATGTGTAGCTCCAACCATCATAAAGCTGAATCCAGCTGGAGCTGGTCCTTCTCTGGATGCCTCAGGAACCTCGCAGGGTCGGCCTTTGGTACTGAAGCTGGCAAAATCTCCCGATGCCTCGGGATGGGTAGAAAGTGGAGTGGAGCTGCTTGCTGTCAGTGAAACTCAAGTACACAAGCAAATGGACGATTTCTACTTGACTTCTACTTGAGTAATATTTGCCCTAGGGAATCTTTACTTTTACTCAAGTACAGGCAGAGGTGGAAAGTAACGAATTACATTTACTCGCGTTACTGTAATTGAGTAGCTTTTTTGTATATTTCTAATTTTTAAAGTAGTTTTAAAAATCTGTAATTTTACTTTTACTTAAGTACGTTTTGTTTGAAGTATTGTAATTCGCTACATTTTAAATCATATTCGCTACTGAGTAAAAAATAAATGAATAAAAATGCTAAAATAATGAAAATATTATGCTTTGTATAAATGCTCCGTTGCGCCGCGTGTGTGTATCATGTCCTGGTCGCGCGCCGCTCCAGACTCCACTCCAGGTTTTCTGACATCGGCATCTTCCTGACCTTCCACACGGTCGCTTCCGCCTTGAGTGACGTCATCGAGTAGCGCGACCATATACAGTATAAACCGGAGAGAGACACGGGTAAGAGGAAAGAGGTTGTGATTTTGGCGTTTTGATATTTGGTTGTGTATTCTGGTTTGACTTTTTGCTTCCCATTGACTTTGATTATTGCTTTGTCCCTTTGGTTTGGTTGGTCTTTGTATATATTTGTAGATAATTTGACTGGTTTTGGTTTAGGGAGTCCGGGAAGGTACCTGTATTTTTGTTTGTGTTTTTTTTTTTTTATTTCAGGTAATCTAGCTACTAAATATTTTAAATACCATTTTGTTTATTATTTTGGCCTGGGTCCACGCTGAATCTGATCCTCCTCCTGGTGTGTGTTTTTTTTTTTGTATATACAAACCTCATTATTTCATCAGTTAATGATTGGATCTAGTTCTTTCTGCCATATACCACCATTTCCATACAGTTTAAAATAGAACCCTGAACCAGTCTTTTGCTGTATGACCCTAGACTGGGACGTAACACCATATTTAAGTGACCACTTTGATTTTCAAGCACAAGAAAAACAACAGCTTTATTATGCAAAGGTGTTCCTTCAGTTAAAAACAACTAGTTTGAGATTTATATCTGCTCATCTTTTTTGAACTACGCTAGAATGCCTCATCCCCCCCCCCCGCTGTTAAAAAAATAAAAAAGTAACTCGGTAACTTTTACTCTGAGTAAATTTTTTAATGAGCTACTTTTTACTTTTACTTGAGTGGATTTTTATAAGGGTAACTTTACTTGTACTTAAGTAAAATTTCACTGAAGTAACAGTACTTGAGGACAAAATTTTATTACTCTTTCCACCTCTGAGTACAGGATTTGTGTCCTCTGCCCACCTTTGCTCCCATGCCACATCCTAACGCTGTCTCTTATCTTCCTGAAAGACAAACAGTACTTCATTTTAAAAACATGCAGCATTTAAGTATAAAACACTGGCCCAGTGCTCTGGGAGGAGATGCAAATTGCCCTCTTTTGTATACATGAGCTCACAGATGCACGTACTTGGCTTGACAGGGGGAAAGAGGAAGTACATTTTTGTTCTCACCCAGAGAACAGGATTGATTATGGCCCTGTGACTCCAAACGCTGCAAGTAACTGAACATTTATATTAAATAATAATATCTATGGGGTGGTGCGATGAAGCGGAGTTACTGCTTCAACCCTGAAGCTGAATATTTTATTTATAACAGCAAGTGTTTTTGTTTTGTTTTTCTGTCTCGCTTTCTTTCTTTATCTCTCTTATCACACTTGACTCTCCAGTCATGCCCCTGGGTATCATTTCTGGCAGTTTGTGAAATGAACCCATTTCAGGGTCATAAGAGGATACGCGTGTGCGTGAGTGCATGTGGGTGCGAGTGTGTGTCGACAAGTTGATGTCGCTCCTTGAACAAATGCTAATTTAATCAATCTTCAATAAATCCCCCTTAGCGCTGACTCATGGAGATCTGCTCATATTAACCCTAACACCACCCGCCAACACGCACACACACACGCACGCACACACAAACATGGTAAAACATCCCAGCATATGCTAAGTATCTGCGGTTGTCCTAGTGCAACGGAAAGTGCTGAGATGTTGGCTTCTTTAGAGGCGTAGGAGGGAAGAAATGCAACGTGGAAGCCATTAAAAATTAAAAATTAATCCAGGCCCTTTTGCTCCTGATTCGCCCATCACTCTCCAGATGCATCTCATTCAGACACTGATGCCTTGTAAAATGGCCAGACGTGCATAGTTCAATAACTCAATAAGAAAAAAAAATGCATAATGTATAGAGGGGGAAAAAAATGGAGTGTTTCGAGACTAATGCTTTATAAAAGGCACTTAATTTTCAGCGAAGAAAAAAAAACAAACAAAAAAGATGCAGATGCAACCAATGTCAGAATGAAAATCTATAATTCAATAATAACATATGTTTTGGCACAAAGAGAGAGAGAAAAAAAAACATCTCAGTGCATAATGTTATGGGGAAATAACCAACATTCGCTGTTCGTTATTTTCTTGTAATAGTTTCATTCTTCCCGTGAAAGAAAAAAAAAAAACCCAATCTGAATCAGGAACTCATTAGCACTACGGTAAAAGTAAAAAGAAAAAATGTTTATTATTATATTAAAACATTTTGACTATATGTCCGTATTCCACCAGCACAACAATATACTACTTTATATTGACCGGGTTTTAATTATTTAGCGACTAATTAAACACCTGATCGAACTGAACGAGCCGGGGGTTAATTAAAAAGGGCATTAATGTTAAAAGAGAAGATTTGGAAGAAAGCAAGAAACCCAATCACAATGCTAATAGTTGTGCATTTCCACAGCGCCATGCTGTTTTCCTCCTATTCCAAACTTTTTGTCTTTTCCGCACGTGCACCTGGAACTGGAATGAAGTGAAAGTTGTGCATCTTTAAATCCTTCCACGCATTGAAATGGTCTGAGAGGAAATCAAAGGCGTCCTTAAATATTGATGAGGCTCCTGAACGCTAGCACGCTGAAAGAATAACAGAACGTTGACCTTTGTTTCAGAGCGGGGATTTCTGCCAAGCGCCGTAGAGCTCGTTGAGTACGAGCAAGGCTGAGATGCTACGCTTGTACGCTTGTGCGGTTCTATGATGGTGGATGATGTCGAGGCTGATCGCACACTACATTCTGGGATGTTAGCGTTTCTATGGCGACCGCTCGTTCACATGGACGCAAATGCGTGATGGCGGTTAGCAGATGAAAAAGGGGGCCTCAAGGAGGAGACAGATGCCCGAATCGGGAGAACAGGGAAACCATGCTAAGGAAGGGGGTGGAGCCAAATCCAGGATGAAAACAGAGTCATAATAAAATAGCTTGACGTGAAGTCGAATGAGATGGACTCTTGTCTCGCTGTAATTGCTGTAGTTATATGCTGAGTAAAACGCTTTGTGATGCGCTATAATGGGGGAATAATTAACGTCATTACACTATAGGATGATTAGCAATGTTGTACTTGAGGTCGTGCAGTTGTGCTGTTGTATTCAGCGTGATATCGCTTTTATAGAACAGTTTATACTGTATACCAAAATATAAGGAGAATTAATGAATTCATGAATTTGCTAAAAACTGCAAAGGAAACATTATAAATGGTTTTCAAGATTTTTTTTACAAATAACTGTGCTTGTATTTAGACCCCCTGAGTCAATCCTTTGTAGAACCACCTTTTGCTACAATTAAAGCTGGAAATCTTTTGGGGCGTGTCTCTACCAGCTTTGCATGTCTAGAGAGTGAAATGTCTGACTATTGTTGCCTTTCACAATAGCTGAAACTCAGTTAGATTAGCTGGAGAGCGTCTGTGAACAGCAGATTGGGTTTAGGTTTGAATATACAACACATGAATATACTTTGATCTTAACAATTCCCTTGTAGCGCTGGTTGTTGTCCTGCTGGAAGGTGGACGTCTGCCTGAGTAGTAAGTCTTTTACAGACTCTAACAGCTTTTCTTTTATGATTTCCCTGTATTTGGCTCCATCTATCCTCTCATCAACTCTGACCAGCGTTCCTGTCCGTGCTGAAGAAAAGCATCTGCACAACACCATGCTGCCACCACCATGTTTCACAGTGGGGGTGGTGCGGTCAGGCTGATCACTGAGTTTTCCACTACACATTTTGCATTTAGGCCAGAAACGGGTTTTACTCTCAACACTGGCTTTCTTCTTGCCACTCTTCCATAAAGGCCAACTTTGTGCAGTGCACGACTAATAGTTGTCCTATGGACAGATTCCCCCACCTGAGCTGTAGATCTCTGCAGCTCGTCCAGAGTCACCAAGGGCCTCTTGGCTGCTTCTCTGATTAATGCTTTCCTCACTCGGCCTGTCAGTTTAGGTGGACGGCCATGTCTTGGTAGGTTTGCAGTTACTCTTTTCATTTTCGGATGATGGATTGAACAGCGCTCTGTGAGATGTCCGAAGCTTGGGATATATTTTTATAACCTAACCCTACGTTAAACTTCTCCACTACTTTATCCCTCACCTTTTCGTTGTGTTCCTCGGGCTTCATGATGCTGTTTGTTCACTTAATGTTCTCTAACGAACCTCTGATGACTGCACAGAACAGCTGTATTTATACTGAGATTAAATTACACGCATAAATAGCTAAATAAATCAATAAAACCTCTTGCAGGGCGCTCCAAACGAGATTTTGTAAGAGAAGATTTCATCCAGATATTTGAACTGAAAGTATATTTAATAATAATAATAATAAAAAAAGAAACCTAACCATTTATTTCATTGTAATTTTATGTCCTGGTCGTGTTGTTATTGTACTGCTATGAGGCCGGGTGTTGCTGCTCATCGTCGCTCAGGAAGCCGGAGGAGTTGGGATGGGTGAGTACTTCCTGAAAATGTGTGTTTAACCCTCGTGCACGCTCATTAAGCACGCTAATCTGGAGAGACCCGCGGAGAAGGAACGGGAAAAAGAAAAGCCTCTCGGAATCGATGTCCGATCGATAGCGCTCATTTCACATGCGGCTGCGTCTCTGTGCCGGTAACGCTGCACACAGAGTTTATGATACTGTGGCTGCTCCTGTGTCAGTGAGCACTGGAGACAGTCTCCTACGATTTGAAATAAATGCCTACACTTGGCTACACATGTCTGCACACACACACACAACCTTTTGTTCCATGACACCTTACATCAGAAGAACAATAAGTCGAATGACAGTTGAACACCAGACACTGACAAACTACATCAATCACACACACACACACGCACACACCCACATTCTCTCTTGTCAGTTTTTTCATGTTTAGTCGTGTATTAAAGGCAGCAGTCACCTGATCTGATCTGTTCCATCAGCTTTTATTTACAGAAAAAGCGTGTGAACGTCAGCAAGACAAACGAGACGAAAGTGGACTTTAGTACTAAGCAGGAGAAGAACTACCAGACCCCCGTCATCAACAGGAGCCCGGTGGAGAGATACTGTACAGAGAGGGTAGCTTCAGATACCTTGGTGTCCACATCACGCAGGACCTGTCATGGTCCTGTCACATCAACGTCTCTACCACCTTGGACGCTTGAGAGACTTCAGAAGGTGCTCAGGAATTTCTACTCCTGCACCATAGAGAGCATCCTGATGGGAAACATCACGACCTGGTTCAGGAACAGCACCATGCAGGACAGACGAGCTCTACAGAGGGTGATGCGATCAGCCGAGCGCATCATCCGCACCGAGCTCCCTGACCTGCACTCCATCTACAGCAAGCGGTGCTGGACCAAGGCCAGGAAGATCATGAAGAACTTCAGCCATCCCAACAATGGACTGTTCACTCTGTTGTGGTCTGGAAAGCGACTCCGCTCCCTGAAGGCCAACACAGAGAGACTGAGGAGGAGCTTCTTCCTGCTGGCGATGAGGTCAACCACAACACCGCACAGGATATAATACCATTTTCGAAACATCCACAATTATGACATTGTCTCTTTGCACTCATCCTGGACATTCATGGACACTTGTGGACACATTCATGCACACTTACATATTTATATTTTCATCTCTTGGATCATTGCACACAAGTCACTTTAATAAGACCCAGCAATTTTTCTTTATTTTTCTTTATTTACACTAAATGTCTTTTAAATTTTTTCTATATTGTACAGAATATCTTTTTTTTGTACAGAATATATATTTTTTTATCTTAGCTAAATTTATTTTCTATTGTATTTATTTATATTTATTTCTTATTGATAAGCTGTTAGTTTTATGGTCATGTTCGGTTATATAAGCATTTCACTGCATATCGTACTATGTATGACTGTGTAGGTGACAAATACATTTTTTATTTGAATCCTATGTAAAGAACAAACAAAACAAACAAAAACTATACATTCTGCACACCTCAAAACACAATACACACTAAACAATTATACACGGTGCAAAACACTGTACACACTACAAAACTACACACTGCAAAACAAAAAACATTACTACATACTGTAATGACACACAACAACACAATAAACACCAAATACCTACACACTGTACACACTACAAAACTACACACTGCACTATTGCACATTGTACAAAACAACACAAACTACACATAAACACAATAAAATCGACCCAATGAAACACTCTGCAAATTTTAATACGCACTACAGCTTTATGCAAAGCACAACAAGCACTACACAATTTCACACTGCACAAGATAAGACTGTACATTCTGAATAGTGCAACATACAATACACACAGCACTGTACACAATACACAAATATACACCGCAAAACACTATAAACACTAAACAACTATACACTACACACAACACTGTACACAATACACAACTATACACCGCAAAACACTATAAACACTAAACAACTATACACTACACACAACACTGTACACAATACACAACTATACACCGCAAAACACTATAAACACTAAACAACTATACAATACACACAACACTGTACACAATACACAAATATACACCGCAAAACACTATAAACACTAAACAACTATACACTACACACAACACTGTACACAATACACAAATATACACCGCAAAACACTATAAACACTAAACAACTATACAATACACACAACACTGTACACAATACACAAATATACACCGCAAAACACTATAAACACTAAACAACTATACAATACACACAACACTGTACACAATACACAAATATACACCGCAAAACACTATAAACACTAAACAACTATACACTACACACAACACTGTACACAATACACAAATATACACCGCAAAACACTATAAACACTAAACAACTATACACTACACACAACACTGTACACAATACACAACTATACACCGCAAAACACTATAAACACTAAACAACTATACACTACACACAACACTGTACACAATACACAAATATACACCGCAAAACACTATAAACACTAAACAACTATACATTACACACAACACTGTACACAATACACAAATATACACCGCAAAACACTATAAACACTAAACAACTATACACTACACACAACACTGTACACAATACACAACTATACACCGCAAAACACTATAAACACTAAACAACTATACACTACACACAACACTGTACACAATACACAACTATACACCGCAAAACACTATAAACACTAAACAACTATACACTACACACAACACTGTACACAATACACAACTATACACCGCAAAACACTATAAACACTAAACAACTATACACTACACACAACACTGTACACAATACACAAATATACACCGCAAAACACTATAAACACTAAACAACTATACATTACACACAACACTGTACACAATACACAAATATACACCGCAAAACACTATAAACACTAAACAACTATACACTACACACAACACTGTACACAATACACAACTATACACCGCAAAACACTATAAACACTAAACAACTATACACTACACACAACACTGTACACAATACACAACTATACACCGCAAAACACTATAAACACTAAACAACTATACACTACACACAACACTGTACACAATACACAAATATACACCGCAAAACACTATAAACACTAAACAACTATACACTACACACAACACTGTACACAATACACAAATATACACCGCAAAACACTATAAACACTAAACAACTATACACTACACACAACATTGTACACAATACACAACTATACACCGCAAAACACTATAAACACTAAACAACTATACAATACACACAACACTGTACACAATACACAAATATACACCGCAAAACACTATAAACACTAAACAACTATACACTACACACAACACTGTACACAATACACAACTATACACCGCAAAACACAATAAACACTAAACAACTATACACTACACACAACACTGTACACAATACACAACTATACACCGCAAAACACAATAAACACTAAACAACTATACACTACACACAACACTGTACACAATACACAACTATACACCGCAAAACACAACAAACACTAAACAACTATACAATACACACAACACTGTACACAATACACAACTATACACCGCAAAACACTATAAACACTAAACAACTATACACTACACACAACACTGTACACAATACACAACTATACACCGCAAAACACTATAAACACTAAACAACTATACACTACACACAACACTGTACACAATACACAACTATGCAATGCAAGCATGTTACACACCACATAGCTACATACTGTGCAAAACAAAACACACACTACAATACACTACACACTCTGCAAGTGGCACAAACACACTGGACACGTTTCCGCGTGGTGAGACTGGTTGATGGCTGGTATCTGATGTGCCTCGTGACCTTCACCACCCTTTGCAGGACTTCTTCCAGACACTGTGGAGCTACAGTTCCACACCATGGCTCACACAGTCGGGATGATCTGAAGGTTGCAGCAGTAGATGCTTATTAGGATTAGGAATTTTAGGAATTTATTAGGAATTTCTTCTAGTCTCCTTAGGAAGTAAAGGTGCTATTATTATTACCCATTTCTGACCAGAGTTGAAGTGTAAGCTTGAGCTTGAACCATTCTACTTCAGTCCTGTGGATGTGGATTGGAGATTGTCTGCTGCTTTTTGATTCCTGGAAACCCACAATTAGCTCTTTGACTTTCTTGGTGTTGAGGATGAGATTATTGAAAGAACCGTGCCTTTGGATCTCCTCCCTGTAGGACGACTCACTGTTTTTGTGGCGTGTCTCGCCACTGTGGTATCGTCTGCATACTTAATGAAGATGTAGGAGTTATGCAGAGACACGCAGTTATGGGGGAACAGGGAGCAGCGGTCTCAGAACGCAACCTTGTGGGACGCCAGTGTTCAGAATGAGGATAGAGGACATGTCATTGTCCAAACTTACAGGACGTCCAGAATGCAGCTGCATATAGAAGCGGTGATGTCCAAGTCATGGTCCCAGGAGATCAGTGTAGAACCCAAAAATCCACCCAACTCACCCTGAATAACCAAAGAACCATAAACGGTGAGGAGTTTTATACAAAATTAACAAGTTGTATGAGAAATGGAAAAATCTGCAGCTATTTTGGAAGCATTATCGAGAGTCTCATAGAGCCACCCGGTGATTAAGTCATGAATGAGAATGAAAGAAAAAATGAAAGAAAAAAAAGAAAGATGGGGACAAAACACAATGAAAAAAAAGTAAAGTGAGAGACAAATAATGCAAGGAACGAAAAATGAAACAGGGAAATAAAGAGCAAATAAACTTTGAAAAGGCAAAACCTGAAGAAAGGAAAAAATAATTCAGGAAAATCAATAATTGTTTTTAAATACACATCAATACATTAGTGAATAAACCAGGAGTAAAGGAAAAAGATGGGAGGGAAAGACAAACAAGAGCAAGAAACATATAAAGAAAGAAGAAAGAAAGGAACAAAAATTAAATACAAAAAATCAGTAGAGAGTGAGAGACAAATTACACAAGGAAAGAAGGAGAGAGCAAAGAGAAACAAGGAAATAAAGAAAGAGCAAATGGATCAACATTTTATAACATGAAGGGAAAAAAGAATGCAGAGAAATAAATGTAATAAATGAGTGAATGAAACTAGTGTAGAGAAAAAAGGGAAGCACAAAGGAAAGGATGATTTGGAAGAAGTGTATAGTCCCATAGTGCCACCTGCTGTTTAGGTCAGGAATAAGGAAGGAAGAAAAAGTTAGAAAAGCAATAATAATAATATTAATTCATTCATTCATTTTCTATACCGCTTAATCCTGTGTTCAGAGTCACGGGGACCTGGAGCCTATCCCAGGAGACTTCGGGCACTAGGCGGGGTACACCCTGGACAGGGTGCCAATCCATCGCAGGGCACACACACATACACACACTCACACACCCAATCACACACTACGGGCAATTTAGGAACGCCAATTAGCCTAACCTGCATATCTTTGGACTGTGGGAGGAAACCGGAGTACCCGGAGGAAACCCACCAAGCACGGGGAGAACATGCAAACTCCATGCACACAGAGACGGGAATCGAGCCTGGCCGGGGAATCGAACCCAGACCCTGGAGGTGCAATGCGACAGTGCTAACCACTACACCACCGCGCCGCCATATAATAATAATAATAATAATAATAATAATCAATGAATAATAGTCTAAGGAAAAGCAAAAAATAGGATAAAATTAATCACAAGGAAAAAAATTATCAAATAAAGAAAGAGAGAGAAAAAAAGAGAAAGAAATGGAAAATAAGTGAGAAAGAGAGAGAACGAATGTAGGAAACAAGAGAAACAAGGCAATGAAGAGGAAATAAACCAAGAAAATGTCAAAGATGAGGTAAAAAAAGAATGCAGAGGAATTAATTAATTTATTACACGTCACGTTTTGGTAACGTCTCGGCGCGCTTGGAACCTCGGCTGAGGTGGTACTAAAAAAAGGACCAGGTACCAGGTACTGTTCCCAGTGGAAAACCCCCCAAAAGTGAGCTGAACTGAACCGTGTCGTGCCGTACTATGCAGTGGAAAAGCGCCATAAGATACCAGGTTTCACATGTACTGTATACCTGCAGGTGTGGACGAGCCTGTAAAGGAGACGAGGGCAGCCTGGAACCTGCTGCCATTAGTGCGTCCTCCAGGCTGGGGGCACTTTTTCATGACTCTTTGAGGATGTTAAGAATTTCTGAAAAACAAACAAACAAACAAACAAACAAACAAAAACTTAGAAGTACAAGAGGGCCATTTAGACGTAGTAGGACTGTTGTTATAGTGCTTGGGCCCGAAAACAGACAGAATTAAGGAATTATTGAACACAATGAAAAAAAAAAGCAAGAAAAGAAAGAAATTGTGAGGTAAATTTATAAAAAATTTTTGGTAAAATTAGGAGGCAAAAAAAGAAATAATTTATGGTCTTTTTTTAGAATTAATAAATAAAAAATATTTATTTATTTAAGGAATTTATTAACAGTCAGCAGTGAGAAGTTTGATGTGTAGTGGTTAGCACTGTCGCCTTGCACCGCCAGGGTCCGGGTTCGATTCCCGTGTGCGTGGAGTTTGCATGTTCTCCCCGTGCTTGGTGGGTTTCCTCCGGGTACTCCGGTTTCCTCCCACAGTCCAAAGATATGCAGGTTAGACTACTTGGCTGTAGTGTGTGTGTGTGTGTGTGTGTGTGTGTGTCCTGTGATGGATTGGCACCCTGTCCAGGATGTACCCCACCTCATGCCCTGTAATGCCTCTTTTCCACTGCATACGGCACGACACGGTTCAGTTCAACTCACTTCGGTTCGGCTCGGTTTGCGCTTCCACTGCAGTGTAGTAACGCTTTAGAGTGGGCGGGATTATTCACGTGTTGTTTAGTCACGGCGCCGCTACTGCTGTGACATCATCGTAAACGTGCCACAAACAAACACACAACAATGGAGCATATCGACGGCATGGTGTTCTTCATTCTCGGCATGTGGATGTTTTTAACAGTGAGACGAAGGAGTTTGTTTCAAAACAGGCCGACGGTTAATACAAAAAGGTGCGTGCGATCCTTCTCTGGCTGTTTCTAAATATAGCGGTTCTGTTGTGTCTCGTGTCGCAAGTTCGGTGACGCAGTAATGACGATTTTCTCCGGCCAATCAGGGACCAGCAGAGTTTACACGTCACGTTTTGGCGCGCTTGGAACCTCGGCTGAGGTGGTACTAAAAAAAGGACCAGGTACCAGGTACTGTTCCCAGTGGAAAACCCCCCAAAAGTGAGCTGAACTGAACCGTGACGTGCCGTACTATGCAGTGGAAAAGCGCCATAAGTCTCCAGGGATAGGCTCCCGGTCCCTGTGACCCTGAATACAGGATAAAGTGGTATAGAAGATGAGTGAGTGAGAAGTTTTATACAAATGAAACAAGTCGCATTTGAAAGTAAAACAAACAAACAGCCATTTTGGGAGCCTGATCTCAGCCCCGTAGTGCCACCTGCTGGTTAAATCGTGTATCACAGCTGTAATATTTTTTAAACGGGCATTATAAAAATATATAAAAATATGACGCTTATGTCAAATGTCATGTTTTGGTATTTATAAATTGTAATATCAATTGTAATATCTAAAAACAAACACCCTTGTATCATGATGTAATGGATAGAAACCGGAACGTTCTGTCGCGCTGTGAGTTTCCAGTCGGAGCGCTATTGGTGGTGCACCTGGTGCACCGTTCCGCTAGTAACATCAGCCGGAGGTGTTTTGGGGAAGTTAAAGCTTCGGGGGGGGTTTCCTACTATTTATTTATTTCTTATACTAAAAGGAAATATTCAAAAGCGCCATTTTTGTTAAATGGTGAGAACTTTGTAAAAGCGGTGGTTAATTTGTTTGCGGGCTGAATGATGGTGTGACACGGACACTGTCTGTAGCAGAAAGCTAAAGGAGCTAAGGTAAGCTAACAGCTCGCTAGTTATAACGCGTTATAGCGGGGTTTTCCCTGTGTTTTAGTGAGAAATACAGTCGGTGTTATGCTGTTGGTTAATTGTGTAGGACAGGGAATATGGATTAAAGCTGTGCTAACCGGTAAAGCGGTGGGAACGACCTGTCGAAATGTCAACATGTCGGTTTAGTGTTGAGGAAAAATAGAGAAGAAAGTCGAGGTAGAGAAGTGCTGAGTCACACTTCCACACCAGACTGACCTCCTGTCATTGCTCAGTCATGAGAAGTGTGTAGTAAGAGTTAAAGTGTTACAGCTGAAAATAACCTGCTGATCTTTAATGTAATCAGTGATATTATTATTATTATTATTATTATTAGAGGTTGAAGTCCACGTCCGTGTACGTGTGTGTTTCTGTACAGCAGAACTCTGTGTCTAACTTATTAATAGACAGAAATGACATTCTGTAAGGTTGAGTATCTGACGCCTTGTTTACACTAAGTTGTCCTTCTTTGGTGCTCAGACAAATACACTCCCTGTTCGGTAATCGGAGAGAGAATCACAGATGAGAAATGGAAAAAGTAGATCAGATAAAGATGAAGTTTTGTCTTAAAACGACTCCAGCGTGTTAAAATTCACTTATACCACTTCAGCGCTGTTATTTCAGACAAAGTGAACATATCAACTAATCCCAGTCAAAATATTCACTTTATCTTTTCTAATTAATATCTATTGGTGCAGGTGTTTGTTTACATTGAGACAGTAGCGCATTAGTAGATTATTATACAGTAGATTATTAAATTCGACACGTAATTAGGGCTGCACGATATTAGAAAAATATGCAATATTGTTGAATATTGCGATAACGATATTTCTTGCGATATAACATTTCCCTAGAGAAATGCATTTTTAAAATTATTTTTATTGGCTATTAAAAAAAATCATTTATATGTAATGATGATACTAAAATAAACAGGTAATAGATATTCGTCTGATGTAATTAAATCTAATTCAGGCTAAAAAGAAACTATATGTCAAGGAAGTTGCAAATATTTAGATTTCAAAACAGAATGAATGACTTAAAACCATCAGCAGATATTCTGACTTCTGGTTTGCTGTTACTATAAACCTGCCAACACAATATGAATTACTTTCAAACATGACTTTTTATTTACATGTAACCGTACACTCATCGATTTCATTCATCGCAATTCTTTGCGATACAGATATTGACGTCCAGAAAGATTATTTTTCTGAGACTGGTTTCTTGTCCTGCCATGTATGAATTGTAAAGATATCATTGAAAGTGTGAGTTCGGACCCAATGTACAGACTAAACATTTTTTTTATTTATATAGACTCATGTAAGTTCCTTAATTCTGTTCCTAATCATGTTCATGTTTTTAAGTGGAACTTTCAGGGGTTTTTTTTCCCCAGAAGATGAGGAAGAAAAAGAAGGAAGCGCGAGGAAGGAAAGAGCGAAGACAGAAATACAGTGCGAAGGAAACCGAACAAAATGAAAATATATATACTGAGCAAAAAAAAGAAACGTCCTCTGACTTTCAACTGTTTTTACTTTCAGTAAACTTAATGTGTAAATATTTGTATGAACACTAAAAGAGTCGACACTATAAGACATAAAGTAAAAATGTTTCCCAATGTGTCCCTGAATGAAGGGAGGCTCAAAATCAGTCAGTAGCAGTCAGTATCTGGTGGCCACCAGCTGCTTGAAGTACTGCAGTGCATCTCCTCCTCATGGACTGGACCAGATTTGTCAGTTCTTGCTGTGAGATGGAGGGATTGTGTGTTCCTGGTGTGACTCGGGCAGTTGTTGTGGCCATCCTGTACCTGTCACGCAGGTGTGATATTCGGATGTACCCATCCTGTGCAGGTGTTGTTACACGTGGTCTTCCACTGCGAGGATGATCAGCTGTCCTTCCTGTCTCCCTGTAGCGCCGTCTTAGGCGTCTCACGGTGCAGACATGGCGATTTATTGCCCTATAGCCACATCAGCAGTCCTCATGCCTCCCTGCAGCATGCCTAATGAACGTTCACGCAGATGAGCAGTGACCCTGGACATCTTTCTTTGGGGTGTTTTTCACAGTCGGTAGACGAGTCTCTTTAGTGTCCTGCGTTTTTACAACTGTGACCTTAAATGCCTACTTTCTGTAAGCTGTTAAGGTCTTAACGACCATTCCACAGGTGCATGCTAATTAATTGATTATGGTTAATTAAAGATCTGTAAAGTTATTTGGATTTTTACAACATTATTGTTGAAATACACAGTCCTGAAAAAGGGGCGTTTCTTTTTTTGCTGAGTATATATATATATATATATATTCACAGCTTTTTATAGTTAAAATCTTGTGATGGAAAGATAATGAAAGCACTGTATAAATTTTGTATTTGCATGTGTTGTTCATGATTTTATTACTAATTAACAATTTCAGTTTCAGAAAAGGGCTCCAAGGCCTGCAGTTAAGTTTTTACAGAATTAGTTGATGTACAGTGGAACCTTGGATTGCGAGTAACTCGGCCTCTGAGCGTTTTCCAAGATGAGCAAAAATTTTAAATTAATTAACTTAATAAACGCGAGAGGTCTTGACAGATGAGTGACAGTGAACTGTTTATTTATTATAACACTGTGACCGGGTGTGGAAAGCAAACGCAAGTGTCATTAGAGAGGTTCCTTGTTAAAGATCTATATTTTTATATGAATATAGGAATTTCTATTATTTCTTATGGGGAAACTTCACTTTGATACACGAGTGCTTTGATATACAAGCATGCTTTCCGATCGAATTACGCTCGCAATCCAAGGTTTAACTGTAATTATATTCTTAGTTTGGTCGCCTGGTGCAAAAATAAACAAATTCTGTGGGGAACCGGGGGAAAAAAACAATCACTTGGCTCTTGCAATTGAAATGCAAGTTTAGCAGTCACTCAAAAAAAACCTGATTATGTCCTCACTGCAGCTCTGGGAGGAGCGAGGAGCAGCATATAAAATAAAAACACCTAGCGCAATCTAGCAGGATAGAGTTAAAAATTTAAAGTTTGATATAGTTGGATTTATTTTTCATGCTAGGTTGCATTAGGTGTTTTTATTTTGACCCTCCTAGAATATTCACAAAGTAATGTGAGGTTTTCTTATTTGTCATCTTGAAGATGAGGGAGTGAAACCATACCAACATTTTGGCCGGGAACATGGCGAATATATGTGCCAAGTTTGGCCCAGATTCCTCAAAGCATGGAAGAGTCTATAAGGAACATACATACATACATACATACATACATACATACATACATACACACATATATATCCATGTTGACTTTCATAGATGAAGTAAAGGAAAAAGAAGAAGAAATTGAAAGAAATGTGTTTGAGTAGTTCAGAAAGGTTGGAGAAGATAAACAAATTTGTTACAGAACAACTAGATGAAAGAATTCCGGAAGAAAGAGAAGAAAAAAGAGACAATGTTGAAAACAACGGTAGGAAAGATGCAGACAGAATCAAGTGGGACGGTGAAAGAAAGAAAGCAGTGTAGGAAAAAAGAGAGAGTGGAAAGAAAGAGGGAAACAAATTAAACAATGGATGGAAAGACGAGAGGAGAGGGAGAGCTACAGGAGAACGAAAGAGGGTGAAATGGTAAAGTAAAATAAATGACCGAAAGTGGAGGAGAAATGAAAGAAAAAAATTAAGTGGAAGAGAAGAAAGAAAGGATGTAAATATAGAGAGAAAGGGAAACAAGCCGAAGGAAAGTAGGGGGAAGTGAAAGAAAGAAATGTAGGAAGTAAAAAAGAAAGCAGGGAAACATGGGAATGTGAAAGGAGGAGTCAGAGGAGGAGTGTAGAAAGAAAGAGAAGAAGGAATGAGGAAGAAAAGACGTGAAGGAAGTTGGACAGGAATGTGGGCATGTCATGATTGGAAGTGAAGTAACTGCATAATCGTGTAAACAACAACAACAATTTTGACATTGAACTAATTAAAGCTCCTGTTTATGGACTGTTGAGACAGAGAGAGCACACACCCGGAACTTACCTAACCACAATTAATTATAATTACACATCGTTAATGTTCAGATAATTCATTGTTTGCTTATGACGCTTTTTTGTCTGTGTTTACAAGGTTTACATTGATCAGCCATAACCTTACAATCCAGACGTCTAGACATCACAATCTCGCTCTTGTCAAAGTCAAGCAGTTTCTTACTCGAAGGAAACGAGGCTGATCAGTGTATATGTGTACATAAATAAATGATCGCGATACTGTACGTGTTATTTATATAACATTTAATGTAATCAACTTTCTTTAATTGCTTTGGCAACAATTTAATTTTTAATGTTTGTGCCAATAAAGCACTGCTGAACTGAACTGAGCTGACCGAGTGAGAGACGGAGAGACAGGGATAGAGACGGAGAGATTGAAAGCGACAGAGTGAGCGACTGAGTAAGTGAGGGACAGAAACGAGAGCTAGATGGGGAGATAGACAAAGAGACGGGGAGAGAGAGTGAGACGCTGCGATAGAATGAGAGACGCTGCAATTGAAAGACTGACCGAGTGAGTGAGAGACGGATAGATAGATGGAGCAATAAAGAGAGAGAGAGGCTGAGAAAGAGACGCTGCAAGAGAATGATGGATGGAGAGACAGATTAATAGGGTGAGAGACTGAAAGACGGAGAGAGGAAGAGGAAGTGAGAGACAGTGATGGAGACTTAGAGACTGAGAGAGATATTGACTGTGTGAAAGAGTGACAGAGTTGGGGACAAAGTGAAAGACAGATGGTGAGAGATGAGAGACTTCCATATTTAATGTTTAAAATGTTTATATAGGTTTATGAATTCTGATAGATGTTACTTGTAACGTGATCAAATATCTATAATTGTTTGGGCTACAATGTAATTTCTTTTACATTCATGCCAATAAAATACTGCGGAACTGAACTAAACAGACATTGAGAGAGCGAGAGGCAAAATGAGGGACAGAGAGATGGAGGTAGAGTGAGAGAGAGACAATTATAGTGAGAGAGCAAGTGAATGAGAGACAAAAGCGAGGGAGAATCTCTCTCATTACTCCTGATGTCACAGTGTGTTTAAATCCTCTCCTCGCAGGTGTGTGTGTGTGTGTGTGTGTGAGGGTCAGCGATGCTGACGCTGGCAAGTAAGCTGAAGAAGGAGGAGGGGATGCGCAGAACGGCTTCAGGCTCCAACGACGCCCCGCACAGAGTGTCCATACGAGACCGTCTCCTTATTAAAGGTACCGTCAGTAAAGTCCACTCTCTGAGCCTCTAAACCCAAACTGAACCGACTCCAGAGCTGTAGGTGGGAGCTTACGATCACGGTCTCGAGTCGGTGAACCGGTAAAAGGAAAACAATTGAGATCTGTTGGAGAAAAGAAAAATCTCCAAAGTGAGGTTTATTCTTTTAACCTTGCCTTGGTGAAATGTAGTGGAAATGGAAAGCAGAAAGAAAGGAATAATTGAAAGGCGGAAAAGCAAATGAACAAAGTGAATCAATAGACAAGGAAAAGAGAAATTAGGAGTGGAAATGAAAAAGGAAAAAATTTAACATGAGAAATGAGAGGAACTGGTTTTTTTTTTAAATAAAAAAAAGAATTGGGACAAATGAAAGAAAGAAGGGTAAAATGGAATGAAAGAAATGACAGAAAGAAGAAAATAATAAAAAGGAGGGGAAAAGTAAGAAAAATGAGGACATGCACAACATATGGATAGATAAAAGAAAAAAGTATGAAATAAATAGAAAGGGAAGTGAAAAATGAGAGGAGGAATGGAAAAAGGGGAAATGAGGTTAAAGAATGAGAGAGAGAGAGAGAGAGAGAGAGAGAAATGAAAACGGGGAAACAACCGGAAAATTTAATAAAGAAGATAAAGGTTGGAAAAGTAAGAAATAAATGAGCAGGGAAAGAAAAAAGGAAATATGGGAAGAATCAACAGGAAGAGAAAATGGAGGTGGAAAGGAACAAAGGAAGAAGAAGAAGAAGGACAAAATGAGGTAAGAAAGAAAAGGAGAAATATACAGTGGAACCTTGGATTACAAGCATAAGAAATAATGGAAACTCAAATTAATCGTTCCACAGCCCAAAAAAATCAAATCTTATTTGAATTTCACACAAACACACATTAATGCAAAGATTTTGTCTGAAAAATTAGCAAGAAACATCGCTAATGTGCTAAATTGCTGTACATACACGCTTACAAACACAAAATAAAATATGTTTCTCACACACACACACACGTGGTCATAGTGTTATAGTAAACAGTACATGTGTGCATGGATGTTGATTATACCGGTAAGAGACGAGCACTAAGACCCAGCAGGGGAGACGATTACCCACAATTCAAGACCCGCAGTGCAAGAGAGAGAAAAATCGTTGGCTCAGATGTGATCACGTGACTCTCGGCGTCAAAACAAGAAGCGCATGCGTGATACATGATACCCGGTACTCGTAAACCAAGACTTGTTCGTTTTTCAAGTCAAGATCTATTAAAAATCTTTGCTTGCTTTGCGGAACACTCGCAAACCGCGTTACTCGCAATCCGAGGTTCCACTGTACTTAAAATAATAGAAAGGAAGCAGGAATTTTGATGAGGGGGAAGAAGAAAAAGGACAAAACAGGAAAAGGAAACGCCAAGAAAGACAAAGCAGAGAGGAGAAAAAGCAAATAAAAGCTTTGATTTGTACAGGTGTATACTTTTGAAATAGAGCGGTCAATCTGATTATTCAGCGAATTTCAGCAGACACGACAACGACAACGGCAAAAACTTTCTTCTCAAAACTGTTTTTTTTTTTTCCCGCCTCTCCACAGTCTCCCATTGGATCAGCAGCGATAAATACAGTTTGTCTATTTAAAGATGGTCTAAGCTTAGGTTGCTAAGCAACATACCAGGCGAAGATTATATTATAACCTATGCTAAAAGGTAGACGAGGAAATATCATGACTATTGTTAGTCAGTGGCGAAGTAGTCGGACCCATGTGGCTCCATCAGCTTGAGTTATATTGCGCGTGTATCAAGTGTTGTCTAGAAAAAGGAGCTCTATTTATAAGCTACAGATGAGCAGACTCCATAACAGCATTAGCAGTTGCTTCCAATGCACACAGCGACGCCAAAAATTGTTCTTTATAAGCATCTTGTGTAATGCAGTTCTGCTAAGTGGTGTTTAATTCAGGCTCCTCATTCTTCGACTATGAAGATAATTTGTGTTTACCCAGAAGCTTATAAACCCCCTCCCCGTTTTTTTTTTAACAGCGATCTGTTTGTTGCACATGACTGAAATTAATCCTCTCCGCTTTGATTTCTATGTGCAGAAGTTGCAGACCTCGAGGCGAATCTTCCTAGTGAGTAAACCCATTCATTTCCATTTATATTTATTCATTTGCCAGGCACTTTTCTCCAAAGTGATTTACAAACAAGTCGGAATACAGTTTATGTGCCTAGCCGACAGCGATACAGCAAGAGCTTTTCAGTAGCTGAGCTAACACAAATAAAGAAAAGGGAAAGACAAAATTCAAAGTAGTTTGCATGATTTGGAGGAACTTCAAATACCCAGCTGTGCTTCACATATAAAAGCAAGTAAACTACAGAATGCAAATTATAAATTTCACCTTCACCCATTTCTTGAAATGAACATAATTTTTTGCATTAAATACTCTTATTGAGCAACAGGGGGCATTGGTGGCTCAATGGTAGGTTTCTTGCCTGCCATGTTCAAGTCCTTGGTCCAATTCCCACCCAGTGACCAAACCCCAACCACTGGATGCAGTGCCGGTCCCAAGTCTGGATAAAAATGGTAGGATTGTGTCCGGAAGGGCATTCAGTGTAAAACCTGTGCGAATGAGATTTCCGCTGTGGCGAAAGCAGCCGCTAGAAAAACCACAACTGTTATTGAGCCACCATATTTAGCCCAGTTCCCTGGTTCATGTTCCTTCCTTCCATTCATCCTGGTGATTCAGAGAGCGACAGTTAAATGCAAAACTAGCACTCTAGCCCACCTTTTCTTATCACCAGCTATGGTAAATATTACCTGGCTAAGTATTCCACAATGTTATGAGAGACAACCCTACCTTGGATCTCACTGGAAGGGTGTTCAGAGATGCCTGCCAAACTGCCACCACTTGTAGAACCTAGACAGTGGGGTGGGGGGGGGGGAGGTCCTTGTGGCTTTAATCGTGGTCCAGGTCAACCGGGAGAAAATGCAGATGAGATGACCTGGTTGGAGCAGCTCAGACTTAGCCTGCAATTTAATGAACGAGAAGTGGGTATTAAGGGGAAAGCCAGAATTGAGGTTGTAGGTCATGTTGTAGAGGGCCATCAACCATCAAAAGGGAGCTTTAATCATGGTCCAGTAACGTTTTAGACCACTGCAAGGTCAGCCAATTGGAGTGCACAAATTGCTGGAATGACCTTTTATAGAAAACCTGTGTATGAACCACAGGATTATGCTGGTGTCATCTGGTCACCAATGAGCTCATTGCCATGGCTCATAGTTTTTCACAGGGTTATGTTATCGCAGAAAGACAAGCAGCGGCACCTGTTTCAGGTTGAAATTCTGCCTGAAGTGTTAATGAAATTTAGCACAAATCAAATCGTTGCTCTCTCCAGCAAGGTTGTGATGCATTTAAAAGGCCCCAGTGAGACACTGTCTGCTGTGCCTTCATGTACTACAATGATCGCAACCTTC
Source organism: Channallabes apus (assembly GCA_030522415.1). NCBI lineage: Eukaryota > Metazoa > Chordata > Actinopteri > Siluriformes > Clariidae > Channallabes > Channallabes apus. The sequence goes on along the minus strand of CM060124.1, from coordinate 29,240,801 downwards.
TGCTGTCTAGCAGTTCTTGTACGAAGGCTAATGTTCTAGCAACTTGCCAAATCCAAAGGTCCTCAACCTGCTACTGATGTCTCCTCCATTACCATGTCCTCCAAACGCACCAGGATACTGGTGGGAAAGTTTAAAGGTTAGATAGACCGTACCTGTAAGGTCGCTCAGTCTCTCAGTTCCATCTGGTTACGATTTATGTCTTTTATACCAGGACTCCTTATCTTTCTTTGCCAATGTCATTATTTAATTATTTCTTTTTTCTTTCTGTTTTTACATTTTACTCTGTTTAAATTCTACATTTTCACCTCGACCCTTTTTTCAGATTTTTTTTCTCAGTCTTTTACTCCATCTGCATTTTTAACTCCTTGCGAGCACTGACTTTCGTTAAAAAAAAAAAAAAATACTTTCACATACCACTCTTTATATTTTCAATGTTTATGGTTTGATATTACACATACCATGTCATATTCCACGGCAGCAGTGCAAAGGTCTAATTGCTTGCTTTGAAAACAGCACTTGGCTTTTGGTGGTTTATGAAAACAATATGGAAAAGCAATTTTCCCCAGATTTCACCTCTTTTCAAAGCAGGTCTCTTGTTTTAATGACTCATGTGGTATAATTTGCATTTTTATAAGTGCTGCACCAGAGGGGGGGGGGGGGGGGGAACAAAAAAAAAAAAACAAACAAAAAAAAAAAACCAGCTATACTCTGTACATCAGTAAAATCAAGTCTTATTCTCGCTGTAGATACCTGTAAGGTCCTGTTTCCTGATGTGAATAAACTCCATCACTTTCAGCTCACCATTTCTCCAGGTAAACCTGACTTAGTTTTTGGTTGATGCTAATCCTTTAGCGTTGTTAGTGTTCCTCCACTGGGACTCGTAACAGAAATAACCAGCTTCAGGATGGCTGGATTTTCACAGTGAATGGAAGTTATTGATTTTGTGCTATATTGTGAGCTGTATAGTGTCTGGTGGTTTCATAGTTGGAAAACAAGTGCTTATCGATTAATTTTGCATTTATTTTTTATCCAGATGAAGGATATTATCAGGGAGGAAAGTTTCAATTTGAAATAGATGTTCCTGAAGCATATAACATGGTGGTAAGTAGCGGCTGATGCACATGTTTAGATTTTTTAGGTATTTTTTTGATTTGATAAATTTCTTTGACATGGTGGAAGTTATGATGCAGGTTATGCAGTTAAATCATGGTAATAGCATCTAAAGCAGCAGTCACAAATACCCATACGAATGGCTGCTAACGGTACATTTCCTACAGTCTTCATAATGCGGCCGTATAAACATCAATGAAAAAAAACCTATTCAGTTATGAATAAGTATTCTTTTATGTGGTGATTCATGTATCGACACATTGAATGTAAAATGTATTTTAAAATGATTTATTACATTTGTAATTGAGATGCACCGGTCAATCAGACAGTGAACGGAATTGGCTGGTTTTCAGTTTGATCAGACATGACTGATCAGCCTCTGATGTACCCGATTCAGTGGCGAGTGCACATGCTTCTGAGTGGCGCAACAGAAACTTATTTTTTTGGAGTCACATTAACAAAATTCCTGCAAGTTAAAAAGCCACCGATCTGCCTTTTTATCCGAACTCTGAACGAGTTAATCTCAAACCTCACACCAATCTCAACACACCAAAACTCTTTTACCACCAAGGCGGTTCTGGATCTAGTCCGGAGCCGGTGACCGGTTTCGAACCAGGTCTTTGTCAGGTCACACGATTTCCATGGTAACACCAACACTTTGCTGGGATAGAACAAAGAGCCGCTTACGTCAGGGACTGGGGACGGGGTTATCACAACCAACTAAAATTGTAGTTTGCCATTATTGTTGTGTTTATCTCTAGCATTAGCGAGTGATAGCATTCCCACTATCATTGCCGATTACATTCCTAATTGTATACCAAAATTGGAAAAATGCAATATCAAATCGGATGTTTATAAAATCATGGTACTTACAGAAATGCAATATTATTCGAATCGGCACCGAGGTATCGTGACTGGTGAATCCCGTCCCTAGTAGAAATGTAAATTAGGTCCGGTGGCTTGTGCGGAGCTTATAATTGCCATTTCAACAAATTGCTGATGCTTTCATTGTAATTTTGTAAGTTTACATTTGAGAACCTGGAGGATACCTTCATGTATCCGTGTCTGCTTTTCATTCTATCTGTTTTTGAACGCCACAGCCTCCAAAAGTGAAGTGCTTGACGAGAATATGGCACCCAAACATTGCAGAGACGGGAGAAATCTGCCTGAGGTAACATTATCGCTTGCCTAGAGTGTGATATCAAGAGCCTCAAGAAAATGTACAACTCAGTATAATGTAAAACAGTTAAAACAATCTTTTTTGCAGCTTACTGCGTGAGCACTCAATCGATGGCACCGGGTGGGCTCCGACACGCGCATTAAAGGTACGATACTCCCACAGTTATTCAGAATTGTCTCTCAGTAAGGATTTTCTAGCAGACTTGCTAGATGTGGTACTCTGGTTCTATATTTTTAACTAAAAGTATCTTTTCTTTTATAATTTAAGCCTCCAATGTGTAGTTTAAACGAATCTTCCGTTCACTACACAGATAGTCCCAGACTTCCGAACATTAGAGTTATGAATGTCCGTAGATACGAATGGACTCGGTTCTTTTTCTGGTTTAATCGCGGAAGTAGCTCATGTGTATTGTAAAAAAAATAAAAAATAGACACTACAGTTCAACAGATACCAGTTTTTACAATTGTATACAATATTTTTAGTATGTAAATGAATGTATAAAATGTCTAAAGTCCGGTATGTTGTATGTGTGGGGGTGCAGGAGAAATAAGTCGGCCTCACCGGTTTCAATGAATCAGTCCAGGAGCATGACGATAGAAAATGTCTGTCCTGTAAAACTGTCTTGGTGGTGAATAATCATAAGTTTGGAAAAATCTTCAACAAAACAGAGTTCACAGTCCAATACAGTGGAAAACAGCTCTGAGACAAAATGGCGTCTGGGATTCCTGTGATTTAAAGATGCAGTGACGACACTGTTATATTTGACATGTGAGATTATTTTCCTTAGGCATGGGTACGGTTTTTGGCCACATAATGGCAGTGTGGGGAAAGGGGACAGACATTTGGTCAAGTGGATTGGTATACTTCACATTGTACAGTGGAACCTTGGATTACGAACATAATTCGTTCCAGAAGTGGGCTCGTATTTTAAAACACTCATAATCACAACTTTTTTTTTTTACCCCCCAGAAATAAGACTTGAAGTGAAGCCGCAGAAAAGATAAGACCTGAGATGAAATGTGGCGATAGCTATTGGTTATAAAATGGGTTATAAAATAGATGAACGCCTAAATTAGGGCTGGGCGGTATACCTTTTCATACCGAATTCCGGTGTTTTTAAAAATAATGATATAAATTTTTCATATACCCTAGTACCGGTGAGTGTGTGCATACAAAGAGTTGGGAACACAGACCGGTGTAACGTCCCGCCGCTATCAGAATATCTAATGTGTTGTTAAAAACAGTGTGGGTAGAGGATTTTTTTTTTTCCAATATGTGTGTTTTATTAGGGGTTATCAATGATGCACGTGCTTAAATGAGTGATTTACATGTGTAATCCTAGTGCTCGTCATAAACGCCTGGGGTAGTCTTAGCAACTACAGCAAGGTTCTGTAAAAAAAAAAAAAAAATGTTTTTATTGCTGTTCTTTTAAACTGACGTTTTTTGGGTTTTTTTTTTTTTTTTGAAGCTGAGAAATGTGAAGGAAGATTTTGTCTCTCATTGTCAGTCCAGTCCCAGAGCGGTTTCAGAGAAATATCTTTTGTTTAAGTGACCTATGAATCATTCGAGTATTACTCCTGATGCTCAATGCCGAGACGTTGAAACAGACAAGAGGGGAAATGAGGGTTGCTGCTGAGATCAGTTTCTAAAATTCACAGAAACATCTTTAGGCACTTTGCAACCTTTGACAGTAATACATGTGTTCCAAATTATTACGCAAATGATATCTTTCTCTGATTTTCATAATTAGTAAATGCAAATGACGGTCAGTATAATTTTCTAGTCATCAACTATTAGGGTATAATTAGAATTTTATTGAACAAACCTCCTAATGATAATATTTCCAAAAAAGTTGGGACACTAAACAAATTGTGAATAAAAACTGAATGCAATGATGTGGAGATGGCAAATGTCAATATTTTATTCAGAATAGAACATAAATCACGGAACAAAAGTTTAATCCGAGAAAATGTATCATTTTAAAGGAAAAATATGGTGAATCAAAATGTCATGGTGTCAACAAATCCCAAAAAAGTTGAGACAAGGCCATTTTCACCACTGTGTGGCATCTCCCCTTCTTACAACACTCAACAGACGTCTGGGGACCGAGGAGACCAGTTTCTCAAGTTTAGAAATAGGAATGCTCTCCCATTCTTGTCTAATACAGGCCTCTAACTGTTCAATCGTCTTGGGCCTTCTTTGTCGCACCTTCCTCTTTATGATGCGCCAAATGTTCTCTATAGGGGAAAGATCTGGACTGCAGACTGGCCATTTCAGTACCCGGATCCTTCTCCTACGCAGCCATGATGTTGTGATTGATGCAGAATGTGCTCTGGCATTATCTTGTTGAAAAATGCAGGGTCTTCCCTGAAAGAGATGACATCTGGATGGGAGCATATGTTGTTCTAGAACCTGAATATATTGTTCTGCATTGATGGTGCCTTTCCAGACATGCAAGCTGCCCATGCCACACGCACTCATGCAACCCCATACCATCAGAGATGCAGGCTTCTGAACTGAGCGTTGATAACAACTTGGGTTGTCCTTGTCCTCTTTGGTCCGGATGACATGGCGTCCCACATTTCCAACAAGAACTTCCAATCGTGACTCGTCTGACCACAGAACAGTCTTCCATTTTGCCACACTCCATTTTAAATCATCCCTGGCCCAATGAAAACACCTGTGCTTGTGGATCTTGCTTAGAAATGGCTTCTTCTTTGCACTGTAGAGTTTCAGCTGGCGACGGCGGATGGCACGGTGGATTGTGTTCACGGACGATGGTTTCTGGAAGTATTCCTGAGCCCATTCTGTGATTTCCTTTACAGTAGCATTCCTGTTTGTGGTGCAGTGTCGTTTAAGGGCCCGGAGATCACGGGCATCCAGTATGGTTTTACACCCTTGACCCTTACGCACAGAGATTGTTCCAGATTCTCTGAATCTTCGGATGATATTATGCACAGTTGATGATGATAACTGCAAAGTCTTTGCAATTTTTCGCTGGGTAACACCTTTCTGATATTCCTCCACTATCTTTCTGCGCAACATTGTGGGAATTGGTGATCCTCTACCCATCTTGGCTTCTGAGAGACACTGCCACTCTGAGAAGCTCTTTTTATACCCTTTAAGACTTTTGCATGGTACTGTCTATCTAATCAGTCTCATCAAAAACATTTTTCTAGACGCATCATCTCACAAATTAATTCTACGAACTAATTGTTGTCAGTTTAGAAACAAAAATTTCTGTATCATGACAACACTACAGTAGAAAGAGAGCAACACTAATATGTATAATTATTATTTTTGTAAGTTTTTTTTTTTTTTTTTTTTTAAGGAGACATTAGTTACCTAATTCATATAAGGAGTCAAACGTAAAGATGGAACTTTCAAATTTCTGACATCATACAGATGGAGGAGTTTATGGTTTTAATTTTCTTGGTAGTCTGACGAGCATGTGTTTGTGTGCGCGCTAATCTGTAATACGCTTCTTTTTCTTCTTCTTCTACGTCTGCAGGATGTCGTATGGGGGCTGAATTCACTATTTACCGTAAGTGTGTTTTTTCCATGTATTTTGCATGATTTCTATGTAACTGGTGAAACGTAATTTCTGAACTAGCAGCTATCCCTGGCTGGCTGGGAGGGGCATATCACGTCAATCACAGCAACACCACATCTTCTAGAGACTTGGTCAAGTTCTTCCACACCAAACTTCCTTGTCTTTATGGACCTTGCTTTGTGCACTGATGCGCAGTCATGTTGGAACAGGAAGGGCCCGTCCACAAACTGTTTCCACAAGGTTGGGAGCATGAAATTGTCCAAAATATCTTGGTCAAGCATTAAGAGTTCCTTTCACTGGAACTAAGGGGATGAGCCCATCTCTTGAAAAACAACCCCAGACCAGTTCCTGCTCCAACAAGGACGAGCAAGTTTACTGTGGAGTCATGACCTCAGCCCCATAGAACACCTTTGAGATGAATCAGAGCGGAGACTGCGAGCCAGCCCTTCTTGTCCAACATCAGTGTCTGACCTCACAAGCGCGCTTCTGCAAGAATGGGTCAAAAATTCCCATTAACACACTCCTAAACCTTGTGGAAAGCCTTCTCAGAAGAGTTGATGCTGTTGTAGCTGCAAAGGGGGCAGAGCCAACATCATATTAAACCTGTGGATTAAGAAATGTATGTTACTCAAGTAACATACAGTATGTAAAGGGACGGGAGTGAATACTTTTGGCAATATAGTGTGTGTGTGGATTCGAGGTGGTAAAATGTTGCAGTTCCTTTATAATCCTATAGGTGGTGCACTCTAAATACTTCCACACTGTCAGGCAGGCAGCACAGCATCCTAGGAGTGAATTATTTACTAAGTTTGTTTAGAATCGTAAAAACAAAAAAAACGTATTGAAGAATATTTACAAACTTGCGATATGAGTCGACATGTCCCCCGTGTATTTTCTGGTCCCTGGTGATCCCCGTCCCTAACATCCTCTGGCTCAGTTATGTTGAAGAGGGCGGATAGCACTGTATTGACTTGACATGGGAGTTAGTAAAGAAAACATCTTTCAGGAAAAAAGGGAAAATAAATAGACTCAAACAAAGCACTCAACTTTTACTTTTTCTTTCTCCCAGGATCTTCTTAACTTCGACGATCCACTGAACATCGATGCCGCAGAGCACCATCTACGGGACAAGGTAACCTCACGTGATGTCGTGAACCGAGTACAATGTTCGTTTTTTTGTCTCTTTTTTTTCGTCTTAACTTCTATACCGATATGTTTCTTCCAGGACGACTTCAGACGCAAAGTGCAGGACTTCATCAAAAACTATGCAAGATGATGCGCACCGACCTGCGGTTACACCGCCGAGACCCACCGAGATGAAAAATCCCGCAGCATTTAAACGACGGGAAGACAAGAGAATGAAGGATTCTGTGGATCTCGAATCTTCAGCATGAACTTAAACAAACAAAAAGTTAAATAAATAAATAAGTAAATAAATAGGGGGTTAATGAGGGAGGGTTTTTTCAGGATTTCTTCGTTTCCTTTTTAACTTTTGCTCAGGGCTCGTTTGCCGCGGAAGCCCACAGTCGCTGCCACAGCTGGTTCTGCATCATCTATAGTTAACAATAATATTATTAATAACATGATAATAAAAATTATTCAAGGCACTGTTGGAAAAAAAAAAAAAAAAAAACAAGACGAGCTCTGCGTGTTTCCTCACGCTAACGATAGCGGCACAAACCCGCACCCGCTGATTTATAGTTTTACGTCTGTCATCCAGCAGTAGTGCTCACGACCGCTCCTAATTTTGCAAGGAAACGCGCCCTACAACACGTCTGGAGCCTCACGCTGCTTGATGTGTGCACGATATATACAGTATAAAGCCACACTCCCCAGTTCCCTGATCCTCTGACTGAGTAAAGAGACTGTGTAAACTTCGCCCGTGTGTATTTTCATTCCTGTCATGTTCAAACATCTGTGTTTTGTTTTGTCGTTCTTCAAATCCTAATTTTGAAAAAAGAAAAAAAGAGGTGAGTATTAGTATGAAAGTGTCGTAATTGGACTCTATATAGAAAGTGTGTGTGGAAGAGGGAGATTGAGGAGACTGAGAGAGAATTGGGGTGAGGATGCCATGCTAGAAAGTTGGCCAGATACTAAGCGACAGGGAGGCAGATTAAGCAAAAGAACTGGGGTGAAGAGAGAGAGAAAAAGGCAGAAGAAAGAGGAGAAGAAAAAGAAAGGCAGATGGATGAAGATCAAGAGAGTCAGGGCAGAGAGAGCCTATGAGAGTGTGTGAGAGAAACGAGAGAGGAAGGATAAAGAGTGGAGAGGGTTCAAGAGGGAGACCCAGGGTAGAGCAAGTGAGGGAGATGAAAATAGAAAGGAGTAGGTTGGAGAGAGACTGACAGATGGAGAGATTGAGATCAATGGAGAAAGAAGCAGAGTAAATAGAAAGAAAAGAGAGGAGTTGGAAGGAGGAGGAGAGGGAGACAGGAAAGAGGAGTGTGGTGCAGAGGAGAGAGAGAGAGAGAAAGAAAGGAGTGGAGGGGAGGACAGAAAACGAGTGGACTGTTGAAGAGAGGATAGAGATGAGTGGAGTAGGCAGGAGAGAGAGAGTCAGGAAAGGGAGAAATGGAGAGGAACGAGGAGTGGAGTGTGAAAGAGAGAGACAGAAAAGACAGGATTGGGGTGTGGAGGAGAGACAGAAAAGAGGAGTGTAATGGGTAGAAGAGAGACGGGAAGGCATTGAGTGAGTGGGAGGGTGAAATACAGAAAGGAGAGGAGTGGGGTAGGGAGGACAGAAAAGAAAGGAGTGGGTGGAGAACTAAACAGATGGGAAATGATGGACAGAATGGGAGTGAGGTTGAAAGAGATGAAAGGAGATACAGACAGACAGATGGAGAGAGAACGGAAAGAAGAAAAGTATAGAGAGAGAGAGGTGAAGATTGAAAAGAGACGGTGAAGATATAAAGAGAAAGATGAGACAGATGGAGGAGCCTGGGAGAGTGCACATGCACGCACACACACTAGATGGCGCTGTTCACTTTAAAATCAGTTCAGTTCCTCTGGGTCTCAGTCTGTGCTGCATTATGTTACTGCAGTCACCTCCAGCAGTAAGCTAATAATCCTCATGTTCTCTGTAAGAGCGCTCATGTCGGGGATGTGTGTGTGGGAATTGGTAATCATTACTTAAGTAAATCAACTAGTTTATACTGTGGAAACTTGTCATAGTAAAAGGTTGCTTGTGAAGTTAGTATTAAAAAATACATGAAAAGATTTTTAAAAAAAAAGCAAAGCAATAACTACTTAAGCAAACTGAAATGCCTAGATTTGCTTATAGGTAGATGCTGTAGATAGATACTCTTCTATTTCCTTAAAAACAAAGAAAAGCGTCCTGGTAATGTATCTAACAATATTCAAATGTCAATCAATCGATCAGTAAATCAGGTAACTAATAACTGGGTTGGAGTTCAAGTCACAACAGGAATTTCTGGCGAATGGAGGCATAAAGATGATTGACATTTACAGAAGACTTCATGCACAGTAAACATTTGAGCGGTTCACCAACACCACTTGCACATTACAGGAACTTGGATGGGAGTTATTGCCACATCTTCGGTTCAGTCCTGACCTCCTGAAAGTCGTTCCTTTTAGGCCTGCAATACCACTTGCAAATAATAAGAAATAATTAGAAATAACATGAATAACTTACAAAAACAAAAATTGGTATTCTTCATGTACACTGATCAGCTATAACATTTAAACCATCATTAAAACCCCCTGCGGTTTGAGTCCCCCATGTGACACCGGGCAGCTCTGGCCACTCGACATGATTTCACAAGGCCTCTGGGGGTGTGCTGTGGTGTCTGGCATGCTTTGGATGCTGTGGGTTGCAGGGTGTGACCTCCATCCCATGAGTGCTCAATCAGATTGGGACCTGGGGAGTTTGGAGGCCAGGTCTGTAGCCCAGAGAATTCTGGGCCGAGTACATGGCAAGCTGTGGTGCACATGGGGTTCTGGTGCTTTTCTGTCATGACCAACGCTGACTATTTTGTAGGATTGGGCCAGACAGATGGCTTTCAGTCCCTGTGGGAATGGGTGAGCCTTGGGTGCTCATGATCCTTCCACCAGTTTACTGAATCAATGTTGTTCATCTGTCCATGATCATAATGTGGTGGCTGATCAGTATATGTTAAAAAACAACTAAACCTCAGAGGAGTGGCATCGTATGGCACTCAGAAATTGGATCTATGTCATGAATGATATAAAAAAAAAAGCTATAATATACACTGATCAGACATTATGACAACTAACAGGTGAAGTGAATAACATTGAGAAGTTGTTGGGGTATATTAGGTAACAAGTGAACATTATGTCCATGAAATTGAAAGCATAAAAAATGGGTAAGGATTTGGCCAAATGCGCTACTTGCACGCAGACTTCCGCGTTCTTTTCAATAGAGCTCAGTCAGTTCCAGTTTAGCAATGCCTACGTTCTACACCCGCTGTCTCCAGGATCTCCCACAGATTAACATTACTGACGTGCATCGCATTTGCAAAATAACCATATTATATAAGAATATATATGTATTATATACTATATAAGAACTTATAAAAGTCAACTTTATTGTCAAATCTGCCACATGTACAGGACATACAGAGAAATTAAATTGTGTTACTCTCAGACCCTTGGTGGATAACAGACAACATTAAATACATAAAGTAGAATTTTTAAAATAAAAATATGAATAAATACAGTTATACATAATATATATATATATATATATATATACAGTATATATATAAAAAACAAATACAATATACAAGTAAGGGCAGATGGCAGAGAGTGCAAATGCAGACATACTGTATAGTGCAAATAGAGCTTGTAAGTATGATAAAGTGATAGAGAGCAGCCCTGTAACAGACAAGAGTCTTATGAGGTAGACTAAGAGTAGTGTATATAGATAACACACTGTAAATACTACCCTGTACTGTGTTCTGTAAATGTACAGTCACGCTAAACGTGTAGCTCTTGTAGATGTTTTTTCAGCTCCTCCACTTCATTAGAAAGTTCTTCTATTTTAACACGTCCGGTCTAATAGTGAAGACTCAGTAATGCTACAGTAATCATCATCCATCGTTACATCCATGGGTACGGGTTCGACGGATACCACTTCAGCAGGACCGCGATGCTTTAACGGCGTAATCATTCCAGGCTAAAAGCACTGGTACAGCGCCAGTTACTAACTTTTTCCGTGTCTCTGGTGTTTGCGGTTCAATAATCTGATCACTGTTAAAATGTTTACTGCAAACCGTAAAATTGCTGGTAGGAAATAAATCGTCTCGGCGTATGTACACAAGCTGCCACCGTTTTCTAAGGTCCACATCTGAAGGAAAACTGAAAACTTAAAGTTCTGTTGAACTTCGCAGAAGATGTACACAGCGGAACACAACAGTGTACGTTCTATACCTTCTGCTGTCTCTGAAATCTATAAACACACTTTTTTCTGAACATTTCCTCCAAACTCCAACACAATGGCCGACAAACCGGAACTCAGCGAGCCTAATTACTTCAAAGCGGAAGTACGTCACGAGTCTGCGTGCAAGTAGTCCATTGTGATGTGTAGATGACTGGGCTAGTTTGACTCCAAAAAACAGCTGATCTTGCAGGGGTCAGGACATATAATAAGTGTTCCAAGGAAAGAAAACCGGTGACCCATGAGAAGGTCAGCGGTGGCTAAGGCTTTTCTGATACACATGATGAGTGAAGACTAGCCTGTGGAGTCAGATCCAATGGAGATCTACTGTAGCTCATTTTGCTGAAAATAGTGAATGCTAATTCTAATAAAAATGAGTGAGAACACAGTGCATTTCAATTTCTTGTGTATGGAGCCTCGTAGCTGTTGACCGGTTAGGGTTCTCATGCTGACCCGTGTCTACAGCCAAAAGATCCTGGAGTGGATCTGAAGGTGGCTTGTTCTGAGAAATCATATTTTCCTTTACATCATGTGACTGACTGGGACGGCCATATGTGTGTGTCGCTTACCTGGGGAAGAGATGGCGGCGGGTGGCACTATGAGAAAAGGGCAAGCTGGCAAAGGCAGTGTGATGCTCTGTGCAATGTTCTACTGGGAATCTTTGAGTCCTGCAACTCATGTCTATGTGACTTTGACACGTCCCATCTACGGTACCTTGTTGCAGAACAAGTATCATGGCGCTCTAAAACTGGAATTGTATCACAAACAAACAAACACAATGTTAAATGTTGTAATTAATATTTATTTTTAAATGAGCATGAGCTTAAAATCGGTATCAGATGCTAGCGCTCTTAATTTGTCACAGGTAAACAAAAGCAAATAAACAAACTAGAAGTTTTTTTAAGTCAATATCAATATTGTTCACCTTAAAAACTTGAAAGAATTTTCAGGTTTCAAATGAACGAAAAGGGTCGAACTAAATCCTGACTAATTGCATGTACGTCCGGTAGCCCATGAAAACATCTTTGCATGAAAACAGTGGAATGCTAAGAAAAACAAGTTTTACTATTTTTGTGAGGTTTTATTTGTTTGCATTTTGTGTAAGATTTAGTAATGACGTAGCACCATGGTTCCAAGAATGGATGATAGCAAGAAGAAAAGGGAGTCACTTTCAGTTTGGTTTTTAAAGCAGCCGGTGCTAAGAGGAATCATAAATTAAGATTAAATGAAGTTTAATGTCTATTTATTGCATATTTTAGTTTATTTACATCTTTTCTAAATGTTTTGATTGTTTTTCTTTGCAAAAATATGATTATAGTTTTAGAATATATATATATAATATAGGTAATATTTTTACAACGGATTGTCTACACTTACATTATTTCCTATCGGAAAAGGCATTTTGCAATATGAAATTTCACCTTAAGAACTCGCCTCCACAAACGGACATAATACATATTTTGTCACATGTAGACAAATAAACGAGCTAACGAACACAACGTTATATGTTTTAATTAATTTGTTGCTGAAATGTTTATGAGTTAGGGTGGCACAAGAGCTTAGTGGTTAACACTGTCGTCTTGCACAGTGTCCAGGGTCCGGGTTCTATTCCCGCCTTGGGTCTGTTTGCATGTTCTCTCCGTGCTCGGTGGGTTTCCTCTGGGTACTCTGGTTTCCTCCCACAGTCCAAACACATGCAGGTTAGGACGATTGGTGCATGTAGTTATGAATGAGCACGAGTGTGTGTGTGTGTGTGTGTGTGTGTGTGTCTCCATGGTGTACCCTAAGTCTGCTGGGATAGGGTCCAGGCCCTCACAGCCTTGAATACAGGATAAAGCGGTATAGACGATGAGTGGATATAAGTTGATATCAGATGATAGTTAGTGCTCATCGTTTGTCAGACGTAAACAAACACACAAAGGCAGCGTAGTTATAAACTAAAACCAACTCAATATGAAAGAGACAAAAAAAATACCCTCAGAGCAAAACATCAAACATATATATTAAAAAAAATAATTTAATGAGGTGGTTTCAATCACTGGGCGTGACTTGTCCTGTTGAGTCCGCCCCTTTTGGGCGGTGTGTGGGCGGGGTTAGAGCGGTGCTGAGTTCAGTGGAGAGTGCTGGTGATGATGATGGTGATGATGATGATGTGATGGTCCGCGCGCGCAGCTCCGCACTCTGGAGGAAGAAACGGTTTGTCTCTGTGTGTGTGTGTGTGTGTGTGAGAAAGAGAGAGAGAGAGAGTGTGTGTGTGTGTGTGTGTGTTTGTTCTTTTATCTTTTTCCTAGTCATCGACTTTAGACAGAAGTGAAGAAGCCAAAAAAAAGAGGAAACAGAAGGAGCAGGAGAGAGAAGAGGAGTGTGTGAAGAGGAGAGAGAGAGAGAGAGTCAGAGTGTGTGTGTGTGTGTGTGTGCGCGTGAGCGGACCGAGCCCGGGATTAGAGCCTCACGCACCGACCATGTGAGCGCGCGCGCGGACAGGATGGCTGTCCAGATGGAGCTCGCGCTCTTCCCGCGCTGCTTCTTGCTCCTCCTCGCGCTCCTCTTCCCGCTCCGCGCGAGCGCCGCGCACACAGGTAACACCGGACGCGCGCGCGCACATACACGCTCGAGCGCTCCTTCAAGCTCTTGTTTTTTTTTTTATGAAGTTTTTCTCTTTTTTTTGTTTTGTTTGTTCGTTTTGTTTTGCGTGGACCAGCATCACAGCACTGTGTTTACTTTCCCTCTGGTCCACAGAACAGCACTTCAGCACTGCACACACACACAACCTGATCACTTCGTGCATGCAAAAGGGTGGGAGGTGTGTGTGTGTGTGTGTGGTGTGTGTGTGTGTGTGGGGGGGGGGGGGGGGGGTACATGCAGAAGTTTATAACATGTCGCGCGCGTGTAGTAACCAGTCTGTCCAGACCACAGTGCATGCACGTGCCTTATTTCATCTCTCTTTATTTTTATTCATGCATTGTCTTAAACTCATGTCTAATATACATTTTTGTTAGTTTGTTTATCTCTTGCTTGTTTTTAACATCCACCACTCAGTAGACTATTTTGCTTTATTAACCACCGTCTGTCACCCAGCACAGTGTCTTTCTTTCTTTCTTTCTGAAATTCAATACAGTTTCTGAGTACTTGTTCTTGCTATTATTATTATTATTATTATTATTATTATTATTAATTTTCACGCCTTTCTTCTTTTTTTTAAGAAAATGCCTTAGTTATTTATCCATGCATCGCTTTCTTTTTTTCCTAATATACATTTTACTTGATGATTTGACATGTCTTATTGTCACTATTGTTTGTGTATGTATTTATGTATTTGTTTGTATATTTTCCTGTTTTCATTATCCATCACTTAGGTACTTTTATTTCTTTATTTTTTTCTCCCAGAAAATACCAAAGTTTTTTTTTCTTTCTTTCTTAAATGCAATAAGAATTTACGTTCTTAAATTACATTATTTAAGTTCTGAGTATTGTCCCACTTATTATTATCATTAATATTATAATAATTATTATTAAGGATTATCATTTTCCCATTTTTATTAAAAAAAAAAATACTGTATATATATATATATTTTTTTTTTCTCATGAATAATCAGCACTTCAATTGCTTTACCACTATGTATTTATTTATTCATTTATTTATCTATTTATTTAACAGTTGAATTAACTAACATTTACACGAACTTTCTTTAATTCTTTTTTTGAAGGGGGAGGGGTATTTTATTTATTTATTTATTTATTTATTTATTTATTTTCATGATACTGATACTCAGCAAAATCTAAGAGAGCTTTTTTCTTTCTTTCTTGACCTTTTCTATGACACGTCATGACATCACACTTGCTTAAAAAAGGTCATTTGACACAATTATTCTGTCTGATCCGGTGCCTTTGGGTCAGTGTGTTTCACAGTGCTTTATCTGTCTGTTGGGTGTGATGATGAATAATCTGTGTGTGAGTGAGCGTGTGTGTCATGTCATGTTCTTCCATGTACTTATTGAGCTGTTGAGTGTAAATCGATCGGAGTGAACGCTGGTATTGAAGAGCCTGACGAGGCTTTGGCAACTCCTGGTGATTTCTAATGTTTTATTTATATATATATATATATATATATATATATATATATATATATATATATATATATATATATATATATAAAAACTCAAAAATGTATATTTATAGACAATAAAATATGCACTGAATTTCAGGGCAGGATCATCCACATGGTGTCACTGTAGTCCATTTTTTTCTACTTCCCCTCACATTTGAAATGACTAAGATGTGTCACTCGTGCGTCCCAGGAACGGTGGTTTACGACAGCAGTGCAAACTCCTCAATGATTAAAGCGTAAGGAGCGTACACGAGGTTAACAGCGGCGTCATTAGTCTCACGTGCACACCTGCTCATCAGGCGTCTCGCTACCTGTGATGATACTGACATGTTTAGCAAAATGATTTCATTTGTATTTACAGTAGATATATATATATATATATAGATAGATGCCATTTAAAAAAGTAATGGCACCCCCTGTTGCCTAGTCTTCATGTTGCCTTTTAGTTCTCATTCAAAGCACACCTCGCGTCATTCTTTTTGGCAAACACCTTCCTGTTATCGAGCCTCGCTAAGCGCAGGACTGTTTGACCCCCCCCCCCCCCCCACTCCCCAAGTGCAACGTGACATTCACGTCAAGCATAAAGGAAAATCAGCGTCGGCCAACTTCGGGGCAAAATTAAATTATGATAATCGTTTTAAACACGGGTTAAAGCCTGGAGGGCATCTGGAACGCTGTCAGCACTGCTTGGTTTATTCTTTTAAATAATACATGTTCATTACAAAGGGAAGAATAAGGAATGAATCATTTTAAGATGTGTTGTTAGAGGAAACAAATTAACGTCAGTGGGGTAAGAGGAGCTCCACTTCCTGCTGCTGCTTCTGCGCTTGTATTCTTCTAAAGCAGCGCATCCTTAAGCTTAAGAGTATCTCTTGTACCACAGGAAGTACCGTGTCATCTGTTCGTGCCATTCTTAACGATTATGCAATCACTTGTGTCATAATAAACTATTAAAAGTTGCTGGCTCACTGTCTCTTTAAAAAACAGGCTTGACAAAAAAAGCCAGACGTGAACTGGAGACTCCTTCCGTAAATGTTATATTTAATGTTCAGGCTAGAGACTGTAAACACCCCCTTGGTCCCTTTCTCATGACGATGATAAAAAATCAGTAAAACCCTGCAGCCCCAAAATAAACTCTTCCCTGGAAATGTTAGAAAATATAGCAGCATTTTCAACATTACACTTGAGCCCAAAGTCTTGTTCATTTTGATCAGTGCGAACACCAATGTTCTGGAACCGTTCATGGGACAGATGGCACTCGGACATGGATCAATTCTGATTGTACCTGTCTAACACGGGAGTAGACAAAATTAAAATACAAATAATATGCCGGAATTTTCCTACGAAGCAGGTTAGTTCCTGTTATTACTTATCACTTGTCAAACTACTAACACTGGAGACTCCTTCCATAAACATGAAGCGGAAATACTTTTGTAGCTTTTTTTTTTTCTAGTATGGAAACACTTCCCGACCAATCAGAACTGAGCTGTTCAGCTGACCATAGTCATGTTAGACTACTATTAAAACATGCGCCGTATGTGTTGTATCCCTTCACCGCTCTCTTCCTGAACGGATTCACAGACAAGTCGGTTTTCTTCTTGTACTCTGAATAAGCGCTAAATCCGGAATCTCCGCTCTCTTTGATTTGTCCTGTGGAAACTGCTGTGAAATCCTCTCTCTCTCTCTCTCTCTCTCTCTCTCTCTTTCTCACACACACACACACACTTTCATTTCATCCAAATACCAGCTGCTGTAGTCGAGCTGACCTAACCTTCTGAGTGTGTGACCCTCGTGTTTCAGTTCCTCCAGAGTATCAGGAATAAACTCTGTGAAACTGGGGTGGCTCTGTGCTGAGTGTTTTTTTTTTCCTTCCCAGAGCACTTCATACCTTCACTAGAAAACATTTTCGCAACACGTACAGTATAAAGTGGTGTATTTATGCTTGCTTTACACTTTGAAAGCAATAATGTATTTCACCAGTTTTTAAATTATTTTAAATTAATGTATTGCATTTATTATGGGTTTCCAGTTTTTCCCCATGTAATTATTTATAGTATTCTGCACACACCTGCGCTTCAAACGCTGCATTATTTAATTCCAAGGGGAGTCTAATATCCACTGGCTGCCTCACTATCACAGTCTCTAGGAAGCTAAGATCAAGTCATGTTGTGATTTGAATCAGAGGAATCAGGGGATCAAGGAATCAGGAATTTTCAACTGTCTGGAAATCAGGTATCAGTGAACTAGAGAGTCAGGTATCAGGTCTGAGTGAATCAGGTGTGAGGAAGTCGGACGTCAGGGCGCCAGTTATTTGGGTTTTAAGGAAATCAGAAAATCACATCAAAGGAATCCGTTAACAGGAATTCTGGTATCAGCGAATCAGGTATCAGTGAATCAGGAATCAATGAATCATGTATCAGTGAATCAGGAATCAATGAATCAGGTATCAATGAATCAGGTATCAGAAAACAATGAATCAGGGAATCAGGAATCAACAAATCAGGTATCAGTGAATCAGGTATCAGGGAATCAGTGAATCAGGTATCAGTGAATCAGGTATCAGTGAATCAGGTATCAGTGAATCAGGTATCAGTGAATCAGGTATCAGTGAATCGGACATCAGAGAATCAGGTGTCAGGTAACAGAGAATAAGATATTAGCAAATTAGGTATCAGGAATCAGTGAATCAGGTAACAGAGAATTACTGTATGTGTCAGCGAATCAGGGATCAGGGTCTGTGCCAGGGAGTGTCCTGTATCAGCGAATCAATTTCATCTCAATTTATGATCAGCTTCATGCATCTTGGAAGTGAAGCGAACGCACATGGCCGCTTGATGACTCGACACATTAAAACATATTGAAATATAAATATATTTGTGTGGTTTAAAAAAATAATAATTAAACAGCACAGCATTTGTCTACTCCATTACAAAAGCTCATCTAAGCACTTAGCTTCACTCCGTATGGTGTGCAGTGATGTCATGCACAGATCGTATCACAGACCGAATAACGTCCACCTGAGCCATAATAAAACAGAATGCCTTTAAAAGTCATTTGCATTGTGATGCTCCATAAACGTGGACAGACAGACGCTATAAAATCAGTGCTGAGTTCAGGGATTATACACACACACACGCACACACACACACCAGTCTACTAACTAACAGACTGGCAGTGCTGTGTGTGTAGCGAGCAGAGAGCTGAATCCTAGAGCCCTCCTGTCGGAAGTATAAGGCACTGTTGGTTTTTGTTTTGGGTGGTGGGGTGTGTGCGTGTGTGTGTGTGGGGGGGGGGGCTGGCTGGAGGGCGGGTTTGCGTTCTTTCCTCTACTTGCGATTCCTCTCAGAAGACAAATCTCCTGCGGTTTCCTTTTCTCGACCGAGCAGGACAACAACAGTTCTCCTTAAAGATTCCCTAAAGGAGACAGTCTCCTCTCTCGCTCTCGACTCGGCGCTTTCTCACGTGTCCTCTCTCGGTACGCAAACACCACTTAGCACTTCATTCAAATGAACAAAAATATAAACACAGGACACCTTGCTCGTTTATACGTTACTATCGTTAACAAACGTCCACTCAAGCTCTGTATTTAACTTTTGTGTGAGCTCATAGTAGAGATACAACAGCGCATTAGTATTATTTACATACACACACATACTGTACATACACACTGACTCATGCACGTCCCTGTATAACACCTTCCCTGATTAGAACTCTTCAACGCTCCTAGCAAGGTGAAGCGCTACGGTATTTCGCGTTGTTTCACTGCCAGACGAGACTGAGGAACGATATGAAGGTTAGAATGGACATCTTCAAGACAGCCAAATATATATATGTGTGTGTGTGTGTGTGTATGTGTGTATGAGTGAGTACACATTTAACTAGACTAGCTATAATAATAAAGTATAATTGTGTATGCTTGTTTTAGCCATTTCACGCACCTTTTATCTTAATGTGGTACCGTCGTTTCCATTTATCTGGACTTTTCTGTAAAAAAGGACTGAAGTGCACCCTGGGCTTTATCCACTTACACCATCACCATCATCGAAGCACTAACACTCGGCTGTCAGACCTCATTTTCTGTCAGCGCTTTCATTTCCAATAAAACCTCATCGGGGGATGAAGTTTTATTGGAAACGAAAGCACTCGTGGTTAAATGTGTTCTCAGGATCTTCGTTTTGTTCTTCATCATCTTCTTCTTCTTCCGCAGTTTAATATCGGTTGAAAGGCAACGCAGGTACGATGTATCAAACTGCAATAGAATGGCTAGTGTATGTATACTGTCTATATATTATATATTTTTATTTATTTTTTTTTTCCCCCTTATTTTTCTTTTCCAAAATGGATATGCAAGAAGTGCACTTCAAGTGCACTTCACTCTATAACTTGTGATGAGTTTTGTACCGATTCGCCGCAGTGGCTAAGCTGCATTATGTGAATATTTCTTGAGGTCTGGAATTAGGAGGCGCTCTTTCATCATTTACAGTTTAGCTCTCAGTAAGGTTTAATGGAGTCTTGTGGGTGCGACTAAATGCAAAGTAGCCGTTCGGCAAAATTTTAACGAAACTTTCATTAATAATACTTTCATAAATATGGAATTTTGTTAGGTTCCTAACAAAAATGTGTTCTGTGAATGCGACTGCGGAGAATTTATCAACGTGGTTGTTTAAGGAAAAAAACATCAACAAAACATTTGGAAATGTAAACTTTTTTGGATGTGATGTAATCCAAATGGGCTCTTCTGTAAAAATGCTTGATTGGCGTCAATTGACTTGTCTGTGCATGTAGCGAGATATTGCGGTTACTGGAACGTTGGTAAAATATATTTTTTTTTATCATCACAAAATGTAAAAATTTTTCTGTGAATGCGATTGGACACCATTTATCAATGGGGTTGTTTGCAGAAAGTCAACATTAATGACACTTTTGTAAACATGGAGTTTTGTGGGCGTGACTAAATGAAAATTAGCTTAGAGTGTTTTGTTAAGACCACAAAATGTAGACCAGCTGTTCTGTGAAAGTGATTGGTCAGCGTTTATAAAATCTTTAATTAACTGTTGACAAACTTTTGAAAATTTTGAGTAACAAAATGCAAATGAGCTGTTTTGTAAATTCGCTGAAAAATCGCAGCTAATGAAACATTTGTAAAAATTCATCACATAATGTTACATAGCTGTTCTGTGAATGTGATTGGTCACCACTATGGAGTTTTTTGGGCGTGACTAAATGAAAATTTGCTGTTTGTTGTTCAGTGTACTCGGAAAATCAATGTTAAGGAAACTTTCTTAAATACCAAAGTTTCTTAAATACCAAAGATAACCACAGCTGTAATAATTAAGTGATTGATCAGCATTTATCAGTAAGTTTATGTTCGCAGAAAATCAACATTTATGAAACATTTATGAAATTTTGAGTGTTATAGACGTGACAAAATGACAATGTTTATTGATGTGTTTGTGCATTGTGAAAATTAAGGTTAATGACACATTTCTAAAAATGGAATTTCGTCGGCATAACAAAATGCAAACAGCTGTACTGTGCATGCACGTAGTTGGCATTCATCAACATGTGTTTGCGTGGAGTTTTGTGGACGTGAGTAAGCCTTGACTGCTGTTTAACGGCTGTTTTGTCGGTAATGTGGAGATTTGGTTGCTTTCGGGATTGTAAAATCGCTGCTCTGTGAATGTGATTGGTTTGCACTTTTCAAGTCGTTTCTTTTGCAGGAAGTCAATGTTAAAGCAACCATAAATATTGAGGTTTGTGGGCATGACTACCTGTAAAATAGCTGTAATAGTAAACACACCTGATTTAAGCACAAACTGCTTTTTTTCTTGTTGTAGGAGGTGTGTCTGTGCACTTAACTAATTTACGAGGCTTCAGGACTCCAGGTGTCCAATTCAGCATCTTTGAGTCGTGTGTAATAAATAAAATCTTTCTTCAATGGTTTTAAAATGGCACCAAATGCTCAAACGGTGTTATTTGGCGTATCTGGCCCAGTTTGTTTGATGCCAACTGGCTGCTTCAGTCTGCACTTATTTTTATTATTATTTTTTTACATGGCAATGATTTTTCTGCTGTCTGCGCCCGGTCGTCTGTTGTTTGAGCCCATATGGTACTTCATCCTAGGCCTCGTGCTAGCCGGGTTTATCGACTCACAACACTGCTGACCGGGACACCAACTCGAGCTGCGCTTGTACTGTGAAACAGCATTACTATCTATTTACTTTTTTTTCAACAGATGGTTAATAATAAAAAAAAGTCGTTAAGCCTTTAATTAAGGTTCGCTAGCAATGCCAGCTGTTCACTGCTTTTGGCAAACAAGCTCGCCAATTAGCCCTTTGACCGCGGTAGTAGCTGGAAATTTCGCCTAGATCTGAGAGATAAGATCAGAAATATCAGGCATGTTCTGCTCTTTATATTCTCCAGGTCAAAATGTATTCCTTCTCCGAGTTTGAATTATTAATATCACCGACTTGTGGGTGTTTTTTTTTTCTTTTCTTTTTCCTTTTTGCACAGTGTACGTACACTTTGCATGGTGCAAGTGCCAAAACGAGGAAAGAATTCTTTATGAGATGATGTGAAGGAGCAGATTGAACAGCTTCCCCTTTCCAACACACACACACACACACACACACACACACTCTGGTTGATCCCAACCTTAAGAGCTTTAACCGTAAATCAATAGGTTACGGGTTAGATTGGACATTTACCCTTCTGTTCCCCTGAGGAAGACTTCTCTTGCAGGAGGTCAAAAAAGATCAGCCGGGTAGGAAAATGTAAACACCGGAGTTCATGTTTTATTTACGGCTGTAGGAGAGGAGCTGTCAGGGTAAACACTCTTTATTTACAGGTGTACAGGTGCCAATATAAGCGCAATATGGCGATATCCCCATGCATTTTTATCATGAAATTTCAACTCGTATTCAGTAACATCAACGCTGCAGGAAAGTTTTTTTTTTTTACTTTCTATCTTCAATGCATGACAGCCTGGAAAATTTGCAAATGGTTCCAAAGTAGCAGAACTTTTCCTGACGTCGAGGTTCTGCTCAAGGTCGCAGGGTCGTCAGAAGTTTGCTTAAGTATTTACATATTGCTTTTAACATTTCTTTAATGGGAACATAGTGTGAGAAAACCATTACTGCATACTACATACTGCATACTCCAGAATGTTGCAGGAACATTATGTTTTTAGGTGTGAAAAAAACAAAACAGAATTAATATGTTAAGCTTAAAGTGGTGAATTTCACAAATCTGTTCTTTTTGCTGATGCAAATGAATGTTGACACTAATTAACCAAAAATGTACACATGTTTATATTAATCACGTAATGTTTTCGTGTGAACACGTGTAATTGCTGATGTGGTGAAATTTGATGTATTATTAAACATT
Organism: Channallabes apus; assembly: GCA_030522415.1. NCBI lineage: Eukaryota > Metazoa > Chordata > Actinopteri > Siluriformes > Clariidae > Channallabes > Channallabes apus. Next base: position 29,218,048 of record CM060124.1, on the reverse strand, counting down.
TATGAGACATGACTCCTGTCGGTGTAGTCTATTATTATTATTATTATTATTATTATTATAAGAAGAAGAAGAAAAAGAAGAATGTAGAATGAATAGTTGCTAGATCTTTATAAAAGAAAATCATTCTTGAAATTTAAATAGTTAAATAATAATACAAAGTTGAGTAATTGATACATTCTACAAACTTTGATGCGAATTTACTAAACAAATGTTGTAGTCAGAGAAAGCCTTCGAAACTAATGAAAGGAAGTGTGTGCTAATGTCTGTAATTAGTGTAATTACCAAGGAATCACAACATTTAAACAAAATTAGGTAATTAGTATTTTTTTTTTGTGTGAAAAACTATCTGCTTTAGTGTTCTTAAACCCATTTGTTCTGTTTGTAGATTTTAGTGCCCTGCAAGATTTTTTATACATTCAAATTTGGCTCATTTTTGCTAACAGTTAAGGAAAGTCTAACTAATTAACAAATAAGTAGGAAAAGAAGGGAACAAATTGCATCATGTTTGTCATTTTATACCAAAATGATCTAAATGAAAATTGAACTAAAAATAAAGATTTTTTTCAATTTTTTTTTTTTTTTATAACCATCCAATAAGGAAATATTCTGAGCGTTAAACTGCAGATTTAAATTTCAGATTTAATAATATTGAGCAGCTGTCAAAATCAAAAATCAAATGTATTATTTAGAAAAAAAAACTTTAGTTATAAATGGACTACACTGGGTGATGGGGTGTTAAAAAATTACTTCATTTTTAACCATAATTGCAAAAATACTTTAGTTTGTTAAATGTCTTTAAATGTCTTTTATATGTTTATTGTCATAAAATATGGTATATACACTACCGTTCAAAAGTTTTAGATCACTTGCAAATTCCTTTGTTTTTGTTTAGTGATTTATTTTCTACATTCTACAACAATACTGTGGATTTCAAAACTATAAAATAACACATATGGAATTAGGTAATTACGTAACAACAAGAAAAACATCAGTTAGTTGTTATTTTAAGACACAGAGGTCGGCCTTTCTGTAATAGTTCTTGCAAGAACAGTATTGTGTCAAGTGCATTCGCAAAATCCGTCAAGCACCATAATGAAACTGTCTCTCATGAAGGCCGTCCCAGGAAATCAAGACCAAAACTGACCTCTGCTACAGAGGAGACGTTCATTTAGAGTCACCAGCCTCAGAAATCACCAATTAACCTCAACCAGCACCTCAGATTAGAGCCGTTATGAAGCTTTACAGAGCTTTTTAGAGATCATTGTTTATTTTGGATAAACGCCTTCAGTATTTCTTTACGGTGTAGAAAAAATCAGAACCAACCACGGAGTTAGAAAGTCATCCTAAACTTTTGAGCGGTAGTGTATATTTATATTCTGTATCATTGTATAGAATTAGTACAATATTTCCGCTGTATCCTATCTACTTTCAATATTTTAATACATACTGGCTTTATATGCCAGTTTATATCACACTTTTTCAGCGAGATCAATAATAAACACAGTGTCTGACTTCTTGGTAGGTTTGTTATTTTCCCTTATGCTTCTCAGGGAAATCGGTCCATGCCGAATATTCCAGGGGACCACCGTACGTGCGTGCGTGTCCGTACTGAATGAAAGCATACAGCTGGTGTTGAAGTTTCATTTATCATTTAAAATGCAGTGGGGTTTGATGAAGGACCTGGAAGCTATGCTGCCCTCTGCGCTGTCACACACACAGACATTCAGGTTGATGAATGAGGCACTGTTTGCTTGTTCATAAAAACCCCTTTTCATAGCACCGGGGAGTCCGAAGTCCTCCGATTCCTGCAGTCTCACCACCATCTCATGTAAAAAAATTTTGGAATCCTAACGAGTTAACAGGACTGCATGCGAATGAATGACTGCATGTGAATGAACTTGGAGTTGGGAAGAAATGATGATCTGAATGTCATCATATACGTAATCATACAGTTCAGAGTCAGCCCTTGTGTAGATGACTTGGTGGTTAGGAATGATTGTTATGCCTAAGGCTAACTTCGCAACAAAGAGTTGATAGAATAGAAAAGGGAAACAAAATCATAACAAAAATACGTGGCTATGCGTTTCATAGCCACGTAATGAAACGCTCTTCAGCTATATTGTTCTGGGGCCACATTAAAAAAAAAAAAAAAAGCTAAGAGCCTGGGGCCAGACATTTCCCTAAACTCTTGTTCTCATTTTGTATGTACACTTAACACAATGCTCTACATCTCAAATATCACAGCAGCATCCTCTCACGTAAACATTTTTTATTGAAACAAAAATGTCTGTTGCGAAAACATCTACCCTTATCATAGCTGTTGTATCTGACAGTGGTACTGACTTAGAAATTGAACTTTAATACCAAAGTGAATGAGAAATAATGGCTCTTATTGATGAGGGGAAAGCCGTATAAAATAAATAATATTTAAAGCTACAAAAATAATTACCTCCGGAGTTCCTCAGGGATCTGTTCTGGGGCCACTTTTATTTATGATTTACTTACTTCCTCTTGGTTTTATTTTTAGGAAATACGGTATCAATTTCCATTGCTATGCCGATGACACCCAGTTATATTTATCTTCTAAACCTTCTAGTTCTTCTCCTTTACCTGTCTTGAATGAATGTTTATCTGAAATTAAAGCTTGGCTCTCAGGTAATTTCCTTAAACTTAATAGTGACAAAACCGAAGTTTTACTAGTAGGTACTAAATCAACTTTGGCTAAATCTGATTGTCTTTCTTTAGTTATTGACGATACTGAAATTTACCCATCTCAACAGGTCAGGAGTCTGGGTGTCATTCTGGACAGCACACTCTCTTTTGAAGCTCATGTTAATATCATTACACGTGCTGCATATTTTCATTTGCGTAATATTAGCCGCCTTCGTCCTTCTCTTACTAAGAGCAGTACAGCAATTTTAATTTATGCGCTGGTCACTTCATGAATTGATTACTCTAATGCTCTTCTTTCTGGTCTTCCTACGAAATTTCTCCGCAAACTTCAACTGGTCCAAAATTCAGCAGCTCGCGTCTTGTCCAGGACTCCTCTACGCAAGCACATCTCTCCAATTCTACAGCAATTACACTGGCTCCCAGTTAAGTACCGTATTGATTTAAAATTTTTGCTTCTTACATTTAAGGCTCTACATAGTTTGGCTCCTCCATATCTCACCAATCTAAATATTTACACTCCTTCTCGTTCTCTTAGATCGATTCACTCTATTTCTCTCGTGCTGCCGCACATTTGTCTAAGTATAATGGGAGCGAGAACTTTTAGTTTTGTGGCACCTCGGTTGTGGAACTCGCTCCCCCCCAACATACGGAACAGTGACAGTCTTCATATTTTTTAATCTCATCTTAAAACATATTTTTTTACTCAGGCTTACATGTGAATTTGCACCTTTCTTTTTTATTTTGATGTGTGATGGATGTATTTATGTTGTAAATTTTATAATGTCATTTTTATATTGTTACTATTTTATTGGATTTTTTTGCTGTAAGGTGTCCTTGGGTGTTCAGAAAGGTGCCTTTAAATAAAATGCATTATTATTATTATTATTATTATTATTATTATTATTATTATTATTATTATAGGGTGTACAATCCCTTTTTTCTACACCAGTGCCCTTGATTAGTGGTTAGAGGGATTTGGGATACAGCTCAGAATGAGTTCGAAGCAATTATAAGTAGACGTTGTTGTTTAAAAAGTCATAACATTATCACGTAAAATGTATCTGTGATTGGTTTTGAATCTGGGCTTTGGCATGTAGCGTCTCTCTCTCTCTCCTTAGTACGGACCTACTTTCACCCGTGCTATGACAGACATAGCATAGTGTAATTAACGGTTATTACAACACCTGGGACACGGAGGGATTCCTGCCACCAAGATGCTGCAATTGCCTTCCACTGGGTAGAGCAATGCTGACTAAACACAACACAGCTACGCTCATAGTTGACTGTTAGAATTTGTATTTTTTGCTGGCATGCATCTGAAACGAGGAGATAAATTGCATCAAAATTGGGCTCCTTTGTTCTGAAGTGCCTCCACAGGATATATTCTTTTGCAACAGTATTTAGCTCATTGAGGATCGACTTTTCTTATCTTAAGCATTGATAGTATAATTTTTGCACCATCTGTTGCTCCATGGGGGTGGAACTTCAAAAGGACGCTATCACGGCCTTCCACTTTCACTACTTTCCCTTTTGCACATCACTACCTGCAGTAGCTACTGTTTCAAAACTTTATTGTGTAAAATATACTTGGTTGATGGTCGCCAGTTGAATAGGTCTATATGGAGCACGCTTTAACACATACTTTCTTTTACTTCATCCCTCAAGATTTGTAAAGGTTTTAAATGAGTTGAGCTTTATAAGTCAAATGGCATTTGATCCCCAAAAGTCGCCAAGGTGCCAAGAGTTGATTTCCTTCATTTACATGTCATGGATTTCAGTTTCTAAATTACCATTGGTGTTGCATTTCACCCCTTACCTTGTCCTACACGTATATCACTTCCCAAGTTGTCATACAGTAGGTGCCACTTCCGAAATTGTCATTCGTGTCATTTCCTAAATTCTCATGCATGCTACTTCCTAAAGTATTATCTCATAGGTGTTACTTTTTAGCTTGTCCTACAGTATGTGGCACTTCCTAAATTTTCATAGGCGTCAGATCTTAACTTGTCATACAGTAGGTATTACTTCCTAAATTGGCATAGCGTTCCTTCCTCACCTTATCCTCCTGGGTAACGCAGCGAGTCTTGTAGCTACGCCTATCACCTTTGTCGCTTTGACAAATGTAAAAATTTCACATTTTTGACTACCTTCACTCTTTCCCATATATGAGCAAATATCAAACAGTAGTATCTAATGGCATAGCTTTAGGCTATGTTCTCGTGTGCTTCATGTTCTTACAAATGATCACCTGTCATCTGTGCAGACTCAGGTCCTGGATAGGCACAACTATACAGAAATGTGATGTTACCCATGTTATAGACCCCAGATTCATTCCGTGTCCTTCAAGGCCTTGGGGATTAGCTGATGAGTTGAGTCATGTTTGTTAAATGACTGAGAGGAAGAAGGAGAAAGTTCTAAGCTCTCCAAGGATAGATTTGCAACAGTAAAAACAATTCAACCACAGTTTATATTCAAAGTGATGATTCTGTAACTATCTCCAAATTTACCAAGGAAAGTTATATCTTATTATGAAAGAACTATGAATCAATTCTCTTTCTTTTAAAAATCTGTTTGAAAGTATACTATGCAAGTAAGATGCTATATACTAGGGGTGCCAAAACTTTGTTCTGAACATGCTCCGGCAATGAATAATAGTTTTATATATTCAACACCATATAAAAATCCTTTTAAATGTTGAAAAAACCCAGGCCTGCTAAAATCGATTTTTTTTTTCCCAAATAAAAGATAGAGAATAGAGAAAGAGCATACACTTTCAACATCACCACCTACTAGTCTCACTTCAGAACGAAGAGACTCTCAGTTCTTTTTTTTTGCCTCCCATAGCCACTTTTACAAATCCTAGGCCTTCTGTGTTTGCCTGACATTCGTCTTTGATGAATAAATAATAGCGTATGGCCCTTTGCTTTAAATTTGTATTCGCTGCTATATCACTTGCCCAGAAATCGCTCTCTGTGAGCAAATTCTATTTACAGCAGCGAGGTATAGAGAATAATTGTTCACCCAGAATTGTTCATCGTAGACATGCGAGATGCGCGGTGATCCTGGGTGACCCTGAAGACTGTGTGTTTTGGCTTCACCCATAACTGTGTTTACCTCGATTGAATCACAGGCAGCGGGTGCTTTGTTTGTGTGAATGGACACATTAGCCTTCAGAGGCGTTCGTGACCTCCCGAGGAAATGGCTCAGAGCCGTTTTTTCCCATCATCCCCTTCTGACCCAACATCTGAAGGACAGAAATAAAGAAACCATTACCCATATATATCTTGAAGTTATAAAAAAGCTTGATTTTTTTCCCACAAAATGGAAGTACTAGAGCTGAGAAACCACATGAAACTGAAAAAGAAACAGCCACACACAAATAGCTTACTATACTGTATGTGTTACAGATTGACATCGTTTTTTTTTTTTTGTCCTATCGAGAATAAAACCTCTTATTACATAATTCTTGTAGTCATGCAAAATTTAGTTTATTGAATAGTAGAAATTAGCAATTTCGTAGCTAATTAAATTTCCACTGAATTATGAAATAATACTTTCAGTGTTATTTCAGAACAAAGAACTGAAAACCCTCCCATAAACATTGAGATTTGATTGAGGTTTTGAGCAGGAGTGTTTTTGATTAAATGACTCACGAGGCTTCGGTCTTCCTTGTGTCTTCTAGTTATGTAATTGATTGAAAATAAAGTAGCTTAGTATATACATACACAGATCAGCCAGAACATTAAAACAACCTCCAAAACCATCTATGCTTTTTTGGGGGAATGACTCTGCAGGGCCTCTGGAGGTGTACTGTGGTGTATGGCATCAGGACATTAGCAGTGGATTGTTTGGGGACTCTGGGTTGTCGAATAGGGTCTCCGTGGATCAGAGTTGTTTATTTGCTCCATCCTATGGGTGCTCAATTGTAATTGGATCTGGGAAATTTGGCGGCCAGGTCGGTGGCCTTGGCCCCTTTGCCTGTTGCCCAGTATGCATGAAGTGATGTGGTCTACCGGTATTTTGGTGTCTTGCTGTTGTGGCCAGCATTGACACTTTTCAGGGATTTGTGCTGCATTGGCTTTTCTATTGGGTCAGACCAGACAGCTGGCCTTTGGTCACGGGAGAGTCTTGGGTGCCCATGATCCTTTCACCAGTTTGCTGATGTATAGTTAATAATTGATATTGTTCAGTTTACCTGGTGTAGTGTTTAAGTTCTGGTTGATGTTGATATATGCTTTGGCGATAGTTTTACATACAGGGTATTTAGTATCCCAGACAATCATAGGTAGCATTGCATCAAATCACAAATCACTTCTACAAAGTACCAAATCTTTAAACTCTGCGATAAACTCTGGGTGAAGTCTTAAATCCATAACATACACTCTGGGGCAAGTCCCAAAACCCTGAAAGGAAATCTCAAATTCAAATTCGATTTTTGAAATCAGGGGGAAGTCTCAAATCCAAGAGATGAAATCTGGGCCAAGTCTCAATTCTCTGAGCTCAAATCTGGGCCAAGTCTCAATTCTCTGAGCTCAAATCTGGGCCAAGTCTCAATTCTCTGAGCTCAAATCTGGGCCAAGTCTCAAGTTTCTATGTTGAGATCTTGGCCATTCCCTAAACAGAAAACTGACTCATGCCCCACATCCCTGATTTACAAGTCTGGGCCAAGTCTCATATCCCTCAGTTAAAACCTGACTGGAATCTCAAATCCCTGAGCTGAAATCTGAAGTCTGAGTCAAATTTAAAGTCCCAGTATGGCTGGTTCAAATATCAAGACCCTAAGGTACAAGTCCAAATCTGAAGTCTAAAGTCACTGAATTGGCACAATTGGAAATTGCTAATTACATATGAAACTTTAAAATGCTTTTGGTTCAAAATAATGAGAAGAACGTAGGGCACCTTAAAGGGCTGGAAACCAGGAGATCCAGGCAAACGCCCAGGCACTGCTGGAGGGAATATATATTTCACAGTTTCACAGTTGACTAGTAAAGGGGTTGAAATACAGTATGTGAAAGAAACCATATTTCTTTTAGTCCCATCTTTTTTCCCAATCTATTCTGTTATTCTTTTACATACTCAAGGGGGAGAAAGTTTTCTTTTACATCCCTGTCTCTGATGGTCCAGATTTGTGCTGACGATAGTGGAAAAACTATAGAAAGTTTAATGCTCACAATACTTGGTATTCTAGCATAGCAGTAGATGTTGATCATAAGACAGAGGCACTAATTTCACTCAAGGTAATCAAATCTTTGCTAATTAAGGTCTTATTTGAAGTAGAAGCAGAGCCATGTGATTGTAAGTGACACAACACCTACACACCTATCGATACACACAAAACCGCTGAATCTCCCACGTTCACTTATTGCTAGCTCTATCTCCCTTAATTTCACTCACTAGTCCACGGCATGAACGCTCTGATTATTGAAGAAAACATCACCATTTAGCAAACACAATACCTTGATTGCACTTTGTTTTAAAGACAGTGCACTGGCAGATCTTGTTGATTATTGTTATTCATCGTTGCATTGTTCTGGGCTTGCTAATTAGGGCTAGCAGTAAAACATGATCCACTCAGTGAGTTCTTTATGCGAGTATATCACAGGATTTATGGTGGTTATGGATACATTGGTAACAGGGAGCGATGTAATTCAATCTAATTAGGTTTTAGTTGTTATTCGTTTGGACCAAAGTTTGACCTTACTCATTCTTTTTCTCTATGATTATAATCCTATTAATGTGGCATGATGATGAAGCGCATTTTCTTCTCAGTTTTTTTTTTTTTTTTTTTTTGCACATGTACAACTTCTAAGTCTAAAGAGGATTGTGTTGTTAAACCCCTAATTCATAGCACGTCTAATACAGTAAATGTACAATTTAGAACATTTTTGCCTGGAATGTGATTTAATGAAGCTGGAGTGTCACATCATGTGCGGCAACTGTACGCTCAAACGAATATGAACGAATACGCTCAAACGAATATTGAAGTGCAGGCAATACCTTTGCACATTTCTTTCAGTTAAATAGAAACTTAAACGTAGTATTAAGTAAGTCTGAGCATTTATAGCTTTTACCCAAATTCTGCATTGGAAAAAATATTAATGTTTTTCAAAGTCTTATCATTTATCAAGGAAAATTCACTTTTGTGTTATATTTCTTACTTACTTACATGTCACATGTTCAAGAGGCTTTGAAATGGTTCCTTTGTTTCATGTTCATGCCAAGTTTTGTACGGGATTGTGTTGCGGTTCACTGCTTTTGCTTGCATCATGCTTGGGCTTCAGTGAGATTTTCATCTTCCAGGAGTCTCCTTGAGCTACGAACTTGCCACCGAGGATAGTCAGCACATGCGAAAACCTAATTTGCATGTTGTTTCACCATTTATTCTTTTACACTTGCAATTTAGTACTCGTTATCTGGAATTTTAATAAATCAGAGGGCGAGTCAACAACTAGACTGGATCCCTCAATGCACAACAAAGTCATATCCTGATGTAAGCACTTAAACACGGTGGATGACTTTTTTTTAATCATATCCACCATTTTAACAAATATGTTTTTCTTGTATTAAAATTTTTTTAACAATACGCTTTTGCAAAAAAACGAGAAGGTAATAACAACGCAATAATTCCTACACTGCTCTCTTTAATTATAAACACATAACAAGAAAAATGTTACATACTCTCCATGGCCAATATATTAGGTACACCAGATCATCTGCCCGGTCGAGGCGATCTGCTGGAGATCAATCCGAGCATCAGAATGTTGAAAAAAGGTGATTTAAGTGACTTTGAACATGTCATGGGTGCTTGTGCCACACAGGCTGGTCTGAGTATTTCTGAAACTGCTGACCTACTGGAATTTTCACACAGACCATCTGTACGGTTTACAGAGAATGGTGTAGAAAAGAGAAATTACCCAGTGAGGGAGGTTCTCTGGGTGAAATCGCCTCGTTGATGCCAGAGGTCAGAGAAGAACGGCCAGACTGATTCGAGCTGATAGAAAGGCAACAGTACCTCAAATAACGTTTTGTTACAACTGAGGTTTGCTGAAGAGCATCTCTGAACACACAACACATGTTCTTGAAGCAGAAGTTCTACTGTGGCAGAGGACCACACAGGTGCCGCCCTCGTCAGCTACGTAAGAACAGGAAATGGAGGCTATTATTTGCATGGGTTCACCAAAATTGGACCACAGAAGACTGGAAAAATATCACCTGGTCTGATGAGTCTTGATTTCTCCTGCAACATTTGGATGGTAGGGTCAGAATTTGGCATAAACAACATCTTGGATGTCCAACATCTTGGTGGTGGTGTGAGGATGTGGGGTAGATTTTCTTGGTAAACTTTGGGCCCCTTAATACTAGTTGAGCTCAGTCTACCTGAGTATTGTTGCTGATCGTGTCCATCTCTATATGATGACGGGGTAACATGACAGTAAAGTCACATCTCAAACCAATACAATACCTTTGGGATGTGGTTGACCAAGGAAGCATTGCATCATGGTTGTGCATGAGATGACCGACAAATCTGCAGGAATGGTGTGACGTCACTCTGGACCAGGAACGTTTCCAGCATTTGTTGAATTTGTTGAAGTCAAAAGTGGACCAATAAACTACTAGCGAGGTGTACAGTATCTAACGAAGTGGCTGGTTAGTGTAGAATAATAGACGTAATGAAGGTTTCTGTAAGAAGTAGATACATATATTTTTATAACATGAATGAAAGTGTTCTTCAGAGCTAAAGCTCTTAGGAGGACCTGTTCCTAAGTTTATCGCTCTTCCCATTTCCCATTGCGCAGACCTCGCACCACAGTTTGATTGCGAACACCTCGGCAGCCTCAGACATCATCATCCGGGGTGAACGCTGCCCTCAGAACATCCTTTACTGCAAAACAATTTCTACTGCCACTGACAAGTCCATTTTTTGTGTTTTTTTTTTCTTTCCTCACCCCCACCCCCCCACCCCCCCTGGACATAGCGAGAAATTTCATCTCTTCTGTCTTTTTGGATTGTTCATCTTGGTTTAACGTGATAAACCCGCCTGGTGCAGGCATCTTGTACCTTGTGCTTTCTCCAAACACGTTCAAGCTGATGTTTATTTGATTGATGTTAAACCTTTTACGGAATATACTGATCATCGGATCTTTACGTTTTTTAAAATCTAAATTTCAATCATCATTGCTGTCAGGATTCTTCCGGCTTGTCAATGGATGTAAATCAAGTCATTTTTTCCCCATACAAATCATAACTCTAAATCTTTAGCCTAAATTTTTATTAATGCGTTTAGAATATATTGCGCACCTGAGCTTGACGGGCAAAGTGCACCCCAATAATGTTTCCTTAATATGTGTGTGGGTGTCTTCTTCAGGATTTATGGGGCCAATAATGGATACTTGGTGGTGTGTGTGTGTGTGTGTGTGTGTGTACTCCCACACAGTCCCACTGTGCTCTTTGCTTTCATCTGTTCATGTAAGTGTCTCTATCTTGCACCTTTATTCCCCGGGCACTCTCTCTCTCTCTCTCTCTCTCTCTCACTCTTACTCTCTCTCTCTCTCTCTCTCACTCTCTCTCTCTCTCTCTCTCTCTCTCTCTCTCTCTCACTTCTCTCTCTCTCTCTCTCTCACTCTCTCTCTCTCTCTCACTCTCTCTCTCTCTCACTCTCTCTCACTCTCTCTCTCTCACTCTCTCTCTCTCTCTCACTTCTCTCCATTTTAAATGATAATTTCACTGCTGGTTGTTTTATAGTCTATCAAAAAAAAAAAAAATCCAGATGATGGTTATTTCACCTTTGTGGCCATACAGTATGTGGATTTCTTTATTTCTACCACAAAACAACAACAACAACAGCAACAACAAGTTCTGGAATCATGCAAAGCTTAATCATATTTCATCTTTTTTTTTGGTAATTTTAGTTACAGTTTCCATAGTAACAGCCCATTTACAAAATTGTTGGTAAACCGTTATTGTTGTATATAAGGAATAGAACACATGAAGATGTGCTAGAAAATAATCAACTTAGGTAACAATAAACTTTCATCACACTACCCTCTCTGAAATTGTTGATTAGTTTCCTATGACAGCAAATGCAAAGTGTTGGAGTAATATTGCGCCTGTAGTAGAGTCTAAATGCACGTAAATGGTGTTTATGCACCTCCCAAATTCATGAAATATTGTTTAGCCCCCGCTGACTCGTGTATAACCCACCTCCGACTAACGTTTACTTTCCTCTGACCAGTGTTTAATCACATCTAACTAGATTTTACTCACATCTGATGGATCAGAGGGGTCAGGCACTGGGTTACTGATCGGAAGATCGGCGGTTCGATCCCCAGCACCACCAGGTTGCCACTGTTGGGCCCTTGAGCGAGGCCCTTAACCCTAACTGCTCCAGGGGCGCTGTATAATGGCTGATCCTGCACTTTGACCCCAGTTACGCTGGGATATGTGAAGATGGATTTTCACTATTGCTGTAGTGTATATGTGACAAATATATGCTTAACTTGAACAAGCATGGACTCTCCTCTGACAAGTTTATAACCCACTGATTACTCTCCGCTGACTAGCGTTTAAGCACCGCTGACTAGCGTTTACTCGCATCTGACTAGCGGTAACACAGCTTTAAAATTTGCATTAGATATTCCTAGAACAGAGTCACCATATTTTTCGTTTTTATAATATACAACTTTCTTCTTTCTAAAATTCACAGTGGATTGTTGAGTCATTTAAGTGGTGGTTGATGTAAAAAAAAAGTCTTTGATTGTTCTATACCCCTAAAGGTGATAAATACATTTCCTATATTTAATCTATGTTTATTCCTTTCGTGTTTAACAGTGAATTTCAAAATTTTCCCCAAGAAATATTCCTAATATACTGTATGTGTCCAACCTTGGCTTGATAACATAATTCATATTTTACACATTTTTTTTTTTCCTTTTTGATTTCTATGACAAAATTATTATAATTTTTATTTATTTATTTATTTTTTACAACAAACAACCCATTTCTGGGTAAAAGTAAAAACAATGCTTTGATAAAATGTATAAAGAAAGGTTACTCAAAAAAAAAAAACATCTATTCTAATTAATGCAATTTAGGGCAACATTTCATACTGTACTTCTCTACTCACCACCTCTGACCTCTGACCTCTCTCATCTGCAATGTTGATCTGCTTGTAAGGGAAAAAAAAGAGGTTAGTTTATTTCTTTGCCCCACACCATTCTGTGTCAACTCTGAAATCCACAATCCCAGTCTTCCTGGCCCTCACATCCATGCCACGGCTAACAGGCCCAGATGTTTCCGCTTCATTTTGGTGTTTGGAGTCTAATGCCCTTAAGACTGTCACTGTAAAATCATCTAGCAAATATTAATTTAATAAAAAATCTGGACAGAACCAGTTCACAAACCCACATCTATCCATCTTCTCAACGACCGAGTCATGTTTCATGGTCGGATCTGTCTTATGAGTGAAAGACTTTCAAGGAACTTGTCCTCCCATCACTCAAGTTAAATTCGTTTGTCTGAAACTCAGCCCTTTTTTTCAAAAACCTCTTCTGCATTCATCAAACATCCTAAAGCCTACAAATCCTCACTGTGTCCCTGCTGATGAGTGATCGCTCCCGTCGGCTCGGAGTTGAAAGCCGGGGAAAAGAGCCTTGCTGAGGTGACGAGCAAACGGGGGGAAAAAGAAAATGTAAATTAAACAGCGCTGGAGCTGTTTTTTAAAGGGTGACGAGTTCTCCAGCGGATCTCGTTAAAACCTCATCATGTTGAATATACAAATGAGGCCTCAGACCTGTCCTTGTGTCATCTCCTTTTAAAGTCGCATTTTTGATTCTTTTTTTTTTAATACTCACTACATTTTATTAAATTTGATGTTAAAAAAATGGTAAAATATAAGTTTTGTTTAAAGCTTTTTAAGGGCTGTGTTATTTTGTTACTATAAACATAAATCAGACGTTATCCTATGGCCGTGGCACTTCCTGTGAACTCCTTCTGCCTTCTTTAGCTTAATACATAGAGAAAAATGAGGAGGAAATTGCTGAAGTAGACAATTATTGACTGCTTTCGCCCCGTCCCAAGTTTTAATGAAGCACAAAACTGGCGCAGGTCAATAGTGGGATGTATAAAATTAAAATGAGTTTTTATTGATTAATTCTGTCACTAGGATTTTAAAAAGCAGCACACACACACACACACACAAGGGTTTATGTTAATATTTATTATTCTAATATGTTCTACATTTTTATAGTAACAATTTACACAGTGAGTTAACAAAAAGATTAAGGGGGAAAAAGGGGGCGAGTTAAAGGGGGCGAGTTTCTTGATCTCAAGAAAAATAAAACTTTTTTTTTTTTTGTAATATCATTTATCTGAGGGCGGCGCGGTGGTGTAGTGGTTAGCACTGTCGCCTTGCACCTCCAGGGTCCGGGTTCGATTCCCGGCCAGGTTCGATTCCCGTCTCTGTGTGCATGGAGTTTGCATGTTCTCCCCGTGCTTGGTGGGTTTCCTCCGGGTACTCCGGTTTCCTCCCACAGTCCAAAGATATGCAGATTAGACTAATTCCCAAATTGACCATAGTGTGTGAATGAGTGTGTGTGTGTGTGTGTGTGCCCTGTGATGGATTGGCACGCTGTCCAGGGTGTACCCCGCCTCGTGCCCAGAGTCTCCTGGGATAGGCTCCAGGTCCCCGCGACCCTAAATACAGGATAAAGCGGTATAGAAGATGAATGAATGAATGAATAATTTATCTGCTTAACTAGAGTTAATTGAAAGGGTACCTGTTCTGCAAAAATAATTTTTAAACACATTCCCATGGGTGTAGTTCTGCAGTGTGTTTTGTATAAGGATTTCAAAATTTAGAAGAAAAGCATTTGTGTTTTTACTTTGAAACATTTGTTCATGGATAAGATTACTTTGTGCTGTTTACATTTCCTGCCCCATATGACATCATTCCAGGCAAGAAGGAAACAAGTGGGGATGGGACCCATAGCCGCTCCTCCAGCTTGCACAGTAATTCAGGAAAGTCCAGTTTCCTCTTTTCTGATTGGCTAGGAAAATGCATTATCACATGATCTGAACTGGATTTCAGCTGGAACTTTAAGCATTAATGAACAGATTTTGTAGACCTCAAAGATTCATTTTATTTTTATTTTTCCAAATATATGTTTAAGATGGCACCTTCCAGACTTTGGTAAATAATCATGCTTTATTTACATTTATTTTTTTCTATAGACGTTCACTAAATTCTTTTTTTGTCCTGCATCAAAAACTATACCAGAGACGTAGACGCCTCCTCATCAGAGTGTAAACATGTTTTTTTGGCCACCACTTCATTTGCATTGGCAATCTATGGGTTTCCTCCAAGCACTCTGGTTTTCTCCCACACTCCAACGACATGCAGTATAGGCTAATTGGCGTCATCAAGTCATCGCATATGTGGTGTGTGTGTGTGTGTGTGCTTGTACCTTGCGATGTACCAGCACCCTCAAAAGAGTGCATCCTACCTCGTACCCTGAGTCCCCTGCGGGTCTCCTGCGACCCTGAACAGGACAAGCGAGAGAGTGTGTGAGGGTTACACATCACTGTTTATTGCTGTTGTTTCAAGTCGAAATAGATATTTCTATGGTTTATAAGGAAATATGACTGACGGGTGTTGTGCATGATACAATGTTTCGAATATGCGTTATAACGATGTTAATATGGCAACAGACTACACAGTGCTCAATGCAGTTACTGTAAAACCCTGGATATTTATACGCACACTCCATTTTCTACCACAGAGAAGAAACCAAGGTTGTTGTAGTGTAATATGGGGCAAATCCAAAGCGATGGGGTTGAAAAAGTCAACGGTGACATAACCGACATGGGGATTTTTTTTGCACTTAAAAAAATAAAATTCTTTCACCTTAAACGGTTCGTCTCTATGAGCTTTAAAAGTTCCATGTCGGCTCTCTTAACTATCCAAACAACCCTTGAGGAACTTGATTTTTTTTTTTTTTTTTTTGTAAGAGTGTAGGTGTTAAGAAATAGTATGGGTACAAAAAAAAATAAAAATCTCAGAGTAAAGCTTGAAAGAACTTTTCCAAAATCCCTTTGTGTAAGTTCAAGGACTATACAGAAACCCAGACGCTTCCTTTCTGAGATGTGAGTGTGTGTATGTGTGTACTGTATGTGTGTGTATGCAGAATGCGTGTTGTGTTGATGTCTCCAAGCGAGTGACTAACACTTTTCATGAAGGTCCAACAGTGGGAGAATATTTGATCTCACTCTCCCAGAATTCTCCCTGCAGCTCGCTTTGATTCCGGTTACCGGTTCTCAGCGACTGAGATGGCCAAGGTGACTATGCAAGGCCGAGTACGTCTATTTTCAGCCCTCGAGCCCTACATTTGTGAACTTTTACAAGAGATACTGTATAAGTTGTTAAAGCAAAAAAAAAATAAAATTCTGAGGAAATTGTAGGAAGAAAAAAAAACGATTCCATCATGTTCCATAGAAATGATGAAGCTCTAATTCGCTGACTGTGCTGCATCTCGTGCACTGACCTTAACGTTCCGTAAATCTCCATATCACTTGACTTGGTCTCTGTATCATGTTTCAATCATGTCGTCTTTGTTTCTTCCCTCACATAAATATGTTGAAATCATGTTATGATCTGAAATTACTTGAGACATCTATATGCCGATAAATGAATCATATGAGAGAAGCACATTTGAAAAATCATACGCATGAAAACATGACGTGAAAATAAATGAATTTTGACTTATATAAAAATCTGGGAAGAAAGAATCCATACGAATGACTTGCAAATAAATTAATCATATGCAGTAAAATTCATTCATTCATTCATTCATTTTCTATCCCGCTTAATCCTGTGTTCAGGGTCGCGGGGGACCTGGAGTCTATCCCAGGAGACTTCGGGCACTAGGCGGGGTACACCCTGGATAGGGTGCCAATCCATCGCAGGGCACACACACATACACACACTCACACACCCAATCACACACTACGGGCAATTTAGGAACGCCAATTACCCTAACCTGCATATCTTTGGACTGTGGGAGGAAACCGGAGAACCCGGAGGAAACCCACCAAGCACGGGGAGAACATGCAAACTCCATGCACACAGAGACGGGAATCGAACCTGGCCGGGGAATCGAACCCAGACCCTGGAGGTGCAAGGCGCCACGGTGGTGTAGTGGTTAGCACTGTCGCCTTGCACCTCCAGGGTCTGGGTTCGATTCCCTGGCCAGGCTCGATTCCCGTCTCTGTGTGATTTCCATCTCTCATGCAGTAAAATTTATAATTTAAATATAAACAAATTGAAAAATTAATATTATTGGTAAAGAAATTACAGGTAACGAGAAATGAGTCAAATAATGTAAAATATACATCATGTGTAAAAAAAAAAAAAAAATCAGTTCATCTATCCATGAACCTCTGGTCAACATTCACATGCGCATTCACACACCATGGGCATAACAATTAGCCTAATCTACATGTCTTTGGACTGTGGGAGGAAACCCACCAAGCAGATGCAAAACTCCATGCACACACACAGTCCCCAAGGCGGGATTCGAACCTGGCCCCTGGAGCAGGAACGCTACAGTCATAATGACGTAATGACGTCATGATGATGTTGTAATGACATTCGCCGTCCAGGCAACGTTATTTTCTATTGAAAATTAGAATAAGTTTGATAAAACAATGTTGAATGAACGAGCCAAACAATGTTGCGAATCCAATGTCAAAACAACATAACCATTATTTCTAGCATTTAGCACAACATCCCACCACATCCATGATGCCTTAAGTTTCTGATGGGGATCTACTGCATTATAGTCTAAACTGCATTACGTCTGCTTTTACAGAACTCAGTTTTTTTTAATTACATGATAAAAATAGTTACGCAACTTTTGAACTTGAGAAAACCTGAAATCATGTGATAAAAAGGAGTTTAAAACTTACTTGATAAATGAATGAATCAAAGAAGATGGATAAATGAATTGTGTATAAATCACATGTGAAAAATTAACTGTTTTTAAAGAAAACATATTAATAAAGAATCGGGTAAAAATCATGTGTTAAAAAAATGTGTAAAATGTAAATGAATAATTTGAAATTTAATTGTAAAATAATTGTAAAAATCTATGAACATCAATGAGTCTTGTGAAAAAATATTTGAATAATCTGTATATATCCTATAATATTGATACCTATGAATAAATGTGCAAAATAATGACAAATAAAAGAAATAGTTAGTTAAAATTGTATTTAAAATGATGTATTGTTGTGAACTGAAGCATCCTGGACAGCATCCTGGCTCTCGGTGTAGGCGTGTGAGAGGTGTTCAGTAGAAAGCCAGTAGAGTGAAGAAGACAAAACAAGACCCAGCAGACAAAACAGATATCACAAAAACATAAATAAACCGAGACGTTACACTCGCGACGGGTAAAATTTGAAAAATGCCGTTTTTATCATCCTGCTAGAATGATATGAAGGAAGGCCCCGAGAAAGAAGAGATAAAAACAAACAATATTGTATGAGAGAGCGGTTTAGGGACAAATTGGAAGAGTGGGTGTTTTGTCATCTGGGATGAAGACGAATCGGCGTGATGTGCTAGCGATATTAAAGCCAAGTGTTGAAAAAATAATCCTTTAGTGGCAAGAAAGACACGATGGTACCATCAGCGTCTGTCCTATATCCTACGGTGTGCTTTGTCTTTCGACAGGAAACTGGACCTTTTGAACCGTTTCTACTTTACTTTACCAGCAATTAAACATGCATGTTCGTTTGAATAATGCATGCAAAAAACGCATTTCTGTCACTTCACAATGAGAGTTGTTTTTTTTTTCCTAATTTTTACTTTCTTAAATAATAACTTTGAGAATTAAGACAGCCTCGGACAAATATCCAGCAAGAGTTGCATAGAAAACACCTTCTGACCAATCAGTTTTGAGGATTTCCACAAGTCTTTGGCAACGTTTTTGTTTTGCGTTTTCTATGTAGTCTAATGCACGTTTCATCACATTAGCTGCAACTCTAAAAGGCACTCTTTTTTCATTTAATAATAAAAAAAAAACCTATACACAAACTGATCAGCCATGACTTTCACACCCAAAATCATTAACACATTAACATTAATCGTCAATTTGAAACCAGTAAACTGGGGTCAGGATCACGGGGAACCTAAAGCTCATCTATGCATCTATGCCTGCGAGGACCAAAAAAAGCCAAAAAAAGTCAACGCAGCACGCACCCAACCACCCCACCCACCCACCCACCCAAAGGTCTTGTGTAGTCTTGCATCGGGGTGGTACAAGCAGACGCTACACAATACTGGGCATAATGTTTTACAATGTAAAGTCCTTATGGTTGATCTGTACAGGAATAAAATAATTTGTGGTTTTGCTGTTAGGGAAATAGAAAAGTAATCAACTTCTTGATGGTCACATTAGCTTTATCACAGTATTCCTTTATTGATGTTTCCGTAACAGCATGTGTAACTGCAAAACCACAAGTGTTTAATTCCTTACAAAACATGCTAACTCCCTCAACTGCTTTTTCCATTAATAAAATATAGCAAGCGCTTCACTTACGGACAAGATGCTAACAGGACAGTTTTGTACCTGGACGCTGTGTTTCTTCCACTGTGTGCTGAACCCGAGGGATTTCAGAGGCTTATTGTTATCGATTTCTGATAATACATTCGCTTGACGTGACCATAAATCCGGGCATTTGTCACAATAATCGTGTCTGTCCAGAAGATCACTCCGGGCTGGTTGTGCACGGACCTTTATTGATGGCTATCGAGCGACAAGACAGTGGTCATCATAAAAACCAGCTCCTTAAGCACCTTCGAAGTGCACGGAAACCCTTCCGGATGGATGAGGACGCAGGAAAAACGGCTGTCCTGCACATATTCTAGAGATTTACACATCGTCAGGCTGCCAGGCAGAGCAGTAAATTCTTTAACGATTAGCTGTTGGGTGAAAGCCTGTCGTAACTGAAGCGCCGGCCATCCGACGCAGGGAAAAGTGATTTAGAATGGCAGTTAGTGGGGCTAATTAATTTTACTGCTCACCTTTGCGTCGAAGTGTCTCAAGAGAGTGTGGAAAACATCTCTAAATGTCCTCTCTTGCCCTATCAAGTGTCTATACACTGATCAAGCCAGCTTTCTTGATTTGATAAGGCTTAATTTTAAGGAGCACTTGGGGCAAAAAAGTTGAACCTAATTATCTAGCATGAAAAACTAAAATGAATAAAATGTCCACTTTAAGCTACTAATTTATGGGGGAAAAATGTGCATAACAAAGATTTTACTTGTAAAATATCTCGAGTTATAGGCAATAGGAATTTGCTTAGAATTAAATAAATAAACCTTGGAAAGTGTTGCTTAGCAAAGAGCTCTTTTCAAGGTTTATGTTACAAATCTCAAGAACTCAATTGACCTCTTAAAAGTTTCCCTTGAAAAACACGTTCATATACTGTAAGACTAGACATAACAAAGATGTTCCCAGATGTCTTTGCTTCCTGAGGGGGTAGGGAAGGCTCAGTCGTTAAGGTGTTGGACTGGTTTGAGCTCTGACACTTCCAGGTCGCCACTGTTGGACCCTTGTCCAAGGTCCTTCATCAACAAGTGCTCAGATACAATCTGGCAACCTGAATCTGTAAAGAACCGCCACAGATTTATATGCATCGCCCAGCACATAGAAGGAACCATGCATATATTCCTTGTCTTCAACAAAGTTCTAACCCTCAAAGCATGTTATAACAATCATCATTCACTAACACACCGAAATATCCCAGTGTTTATAATGAAATTATCATATCAGTTCTTTTTATGCATGTATTATTTATAAATCACATCTACAAAAGTTAATAACAGAAGTACAGTGAACGCTATGCTTTGTGTATTCACTATACACATTTAAAATCTTGTGCCTTGTGGGTAAATCAAATCAATGTAAGTTACTGTTCATTTGTTCATCTTTATCCTCATAAGGGTTGTGATCGATCTCAGAAATGTTGAGCGCGAAGCATGGAAAAAACCCAGAATGTTCCAAACATAGAACTAGTTCATTCGTTCACGATTTCTGTAGCCAATCCACCTGTTTTTATAACTTTGGAATAAATCCATGTGGATGTTTAAACCATATGTCATTTATAAACGGCATGTTTTGTAACTTAAGCTTAACTTAAACATGCAATTGTTAAAACTATCACTTTCTATGGCTTTCATCTGGGGAGGATTATCAGAGTAGAATAAAAATATACATAAACATTAGTAAATTCATTCATTCATTCATTCATTTTCTATACCGCTTAATCCTGTGTTCAGGGTCGCGGGGGACCTGGAGCCTATCCCAGGAGACTTCGGGCACTAGGCGGGGTACACCCTGGACAGGGTGCCAATCCATCGCAGGGCACACACACATACACACACTCACACACCCAATCACACACTACGGGCAATTTGGGAACGCCAATTAGCCTAACCTGCATATCTTTGGACTGTGGGAGGAAACCGGAGTACCCGGAGGAAACCCACCAAGCACGGGGAGAACATGCAAACTCCATGCACACAGAGACGGGAATCGAGCCTGGCCGGGGAATCGAACCCAGACCCTGGAGGTGCAAGGCGACAGTGCTACATTAGTAAATAAATAATTTAATTTAAGTGAATAGTACTGTAGTTTTGTTTAACTACGTACCCGTCTGTGTAGTCAAACTGTGCTTGAAATGTTCTCTTGGCCCTTGCGGAAATGCAACAGCATGAAAAAACGACGCAAACTTGCACGAGCTTGTTAGCAGCACGTTACAATATTAAGATTCTGATTGGCTAATCGCTGTTATTTATAGTTCGTAGATGATCATATGTAGAAAGTGTTACTATTTAATTTCCATGACAAATTTTACATAATACACAGCATTAAGGTGGTTTTTGTACATTTTTTTTTACATCGCGTTGGCACCCCCAATCGCCCCCCCCCCATCGCCCCTTAAAGCAATCGCAGGGTATTTTATATAATAGCATATTACAATTTACAAGTTTAAACATGGACAGTGAAGGACACGGCGACTCAATGAATATCAAATTTTTAATTAATAGAGTGACCAATTAAAATGGGAGGTTATGGTAACTCGGATAGTCATTTATTACACCTTTGGTGAGCAGAAAAGCGTCGTAATTGAGTTGTTAAGAATTACATCGTCATGTGCAGGAGTTATTGATGCGGATAAAGCAATTATTTCAATGACAGTGATGATGACAACATAAACAACTAAGTCTAGTCAGGGAAATCTTGTTTTTATGATTCCTGGTCAACTAGGCAAGCTCTTGCTGTTGGACATTGAGTTCTCTGGTTCTTTAGTAGGACAACATTAGAGAGTTTAGTTGCTATCCAATAAACATTTCAACCTAATCCAAAGGGTATGTCAAGTCAGCTCATGGTACTGATGTTTCAGCGCGTTTTATCCTTCTGATTCAATATTTATGAACTAAAAATAAACCCTTCCCAAAAAAAAAGAACTTTTAGTTCTCAGAAACGCCATGGCCTTGTTCAAAGGGCCGTGAAGCCTCAGAGGGTTTTGCGATGCCGGATATGAACGCAGCTGTGATCCTGAATTTTGATTACAATATAAAAGAGACGTATCTGAAAATATTCACTGGTTTATGGGTGAACACAAGTTTTCAGGCACTTTCTGGAAGATATAGAGTTACTTCCATTCATTCTGGTGACTTTATTATGTGGATCTTAATGCAAGCATTCACTGATACACTGTAGTGCTTTGTTTTTAAATGACTATTCACTTTATATATCAAGCTGACACGAGGGTTATGATAAGTCAAACATCCACACTTTACAAACATGCGGAGCAAAAAAGCAATGCAGGATGATTCAATAATCACATCAATTACCTATAGATTTCTAATGACGTGGAGAGCCTGTAGTGTTAATTTTAGAACTGGAACTCCTTGAAGATCATGATACATGAATGACTCCCTGATATGTAAAACAGCAACAAATACTGGTGCAAAAAAAATAAATAAAAAATACGAGGGTGAGTCAAAAATTATCCGCACTTTGGCTGTAGAATAAAAAGTCCACATTACGTCCCTCTTCCCCCTGTTTGATAGCAGCAGCACAGATTCCATCTCAATGAAGGTAAATTTCTGGCTCAAGGTGAGTTTTTTTTTAGTTTATTCAGTTTGTGTCTCCAAAGTTTTCAAGAACACAATGTTACCTGTTGCCTCAACAAATACCACTGTAAGAAGTCGCGCCGACAATACAGCATTAGTTCATTCAACATTTACCTAGTTGGATTTTTTACAGTGTAGGGAGGATGCTTTAACACAATAAAATGAAGTTTTTGCAAAGTGTCATCAGTGTGGGCAGAAATGTGCAGATGTGCATCGTCATGCGAGATCCCTTTGGATATCACCCGAAGTTCAGACTCCAGTTCTTCAATAAGCGTCTCCCTGTAACGAGCACTGTTGATGGTTGGATCTTTTTCCTGATCATGTTCCAATACTTCTGGCTCTTGAGAATCCAGGAAACCTGTAAGCGTTGATGAATTTTCCAGCTGATGGTCATATTTTGAACTTTTTCTCGGTCTGCAGTTGAGGATGTTCCCGTCTCATACTCTGCCTTTTACTCTCAGGCTCGTAGCGATGAATCCATGTCTCGTCACCAGTACTGATTCCCTTCTTTTACCTTTTACCTTCCTTAGAATATCTTTTTATATTTTTATAGCCAAAAAAATTGTGTTTGCAGAAATCCAAACGCGTTCTGTTTATTCTCTTCCATGGGTTGTTTTGGCAACAGATACACCCTCAGACTGCACGTTGCTCTTCTTTCATGCAAATCACAAGTGTGGTGTCCATAATTTGCTCGCGCTGCAGTTACAAATAAACTGATGTAACACCTTCACACCTGCACAGCAGTGACCGGGGAGACAGGAGCCTTGAACGGAAAGTGCTGATTAGACCGCGCGTCCAACAGAATTTTTCATATAACCGAAGTGCGGATAATTTTTGACTCACCCTTGTCGAATAAAAATCAATTAAAAATTCATTGATATTCTGCTTTAAGCTTTAGTTATTGAGTCAAGTGTTGTTTTAGGCTGAAATAAAGAACTGATTTTTTTTTCCCGCACAAAGACTAAAGGGCCGGAAGGGAGAGGAGGTGTGAATGAATAATTTAAGGTTCAGAGAGGTGATAAAAACACATTAAACACATTAAACAAAGGCAGAAACTAACTCCATTTATCAGTCTTATTAAGACTAAGAGAGGAACACACACACTGGTATCTTTACCGTGCTTTATTATGAGCTTGAAACATTCTTGGAATTATAGCCATGGCTTTATTAATGATGCTATGGTGCAAGTTACAGTAATGCAGCAGCAGTGGAACAGCAGTATGTTTAAGTGAAATGGAGGAGTTGGGAAGTGATATATAATGTAGAAAAAAATATATTTTCTAACATAATGTGTGCATTTAATGCCTTCAGGATTGTGTGTGTGTGTGTGTGTTGAGTTTGCGTGTTCTCCCTGTTCTTGATGGCTTCCCTCCAGGTACTCTGGTGTCCTCAGACAGTCCAAAGTTTGGGATATATGGTGTTTCCAAATTGCTCGTAGTGTGAGAGTTGGTGTATGCGTGTGTGCTGATGAACCTTAGCACCCTGTCCAGGGCGTACCCCACCTGGTGCCACGAGTTGCCCTACGGAGATATGAAGATATGAAGATATGAAAATGTGGATTATTAAATCGTTAAGTATCGCATCTCTGGACTACACTTATGATGAGATTGCTAATGCAGGTTCTTAAGGTTAATTGCTGTGCCATTATCTTTGCTCCTAGTTGATTCGTCATTGCAGTGCACATGTCTATAGTGTGTAGAAGGGGATTATGTCTTAGGTTTAAGAAGAGTTTTTTTTTTTGCCAGAATCGTTAGGTTTAAAGATGTACTGTATGAAAAGAAGAATTATTGCTTGGTGTGTCCGCCGCGCTTCCATACACTTACAGACTCATGTTCGACCTGGGAATGATGTCTGAAGATCTGAAGTTTTAGGTCACTGTCTAACTCCATGATGGTTCCTGATGTTTATTTCTTTCTACATTGTAAAGTTTTGCTGAAGGCGTCCACAAACTGCATGAATCTCCTTTGAACAGTTGATATTGAGATGTTTCTGCTACTTCTGCTCTGTAAAGACTTCATAACGCCTCTAATCTGAGCTGCTGTTAATTGGTCATTTTTCAGGCTGATAACTCTAAATGAACTTCTCGTCTGCAGCAGAGGTAGGTTTTGGTCTCGTCCTCCTGGGACGGCCTTCATGAGAGACAGTTTCATTATGGTGCTGGACGGATTTTGCAAATGCACTTGACACAATACTGTTCTTGCAGGAACTATTACAGAAAGGCCGACCTCTGTGTCTTACAATAACAACTTATTTAACTGGTGTTTAACTGGTGTTTTTCTTGTTGTTATATAATTACCTAATTCCATATGTGTTATTTTATAGTTTTGAAATCCGCAGTATTGTTGTAGAATGTAGAAAATAAATCACTAAACAAAAACAAAGAAATTTGCAAGTGTTCT
Organism: Channallabes apus; assembly: GCA_030522415.1. Lineage (NCBI taxonomy): Eukaryota > Metazoa > Chordata > Actinopteri > Siluriformes > Clariidae > Channallabes > Channallabes apus. Next base: position 29,192,779 of record CM060124.1, on the reverse strand, counting down.
AAAACTTTTGAACGGTAGTGTACATCCCGTAAAAAAAACAACAACCACCAAAAAACAGTCATTATCATGTATGTCATAGAGAGACCCGGAGACATGTAACGCTTGGATTTTATTTTAGAGCTAATTACAAGGAATCGGGGTCTTAAATCTAAATAAGGGCTAATGATATTTACTTCCGGTATTGCGCAACCTTCGCGGAGCAAGGAAAGACGCACGACAACAACAACTAAACCAAACCACAGTGTATTATATACAAATGAAAATATATACAAACCAACAAATAAAGTGCAACTACAAAAGAATATATACAAAATAAATACTACTATAAACAATGTCAGTAATGTATGTGTGTGCGTGTGTATGTATGAATGTCCCAGTACGTGTTATTGTAAGTGTATGAAATGGTGAACGGGAGAGATGGCTTGATCTCACTGGTAAATGATGTTAAGTCTGGGAGCACGAGAAAACGGAATGAGAAGGGTACTGAATGAAAACCAGGGAAAGTAATCCTCAAAATATCCAAACAGGCTCTCTCTCTCTCAAACCAAATGCAACGCGCTGTCTTCATCTCTCCACCCCGAGTGTCATGCCGGTTCCGGCTTTATACCGGCACATGTGACCCGATAGGTCATCGGGGTTCCTCCGCGGCACACCTGCGCATGCGCGTGAGAGCTTAACCCCGGAACCAATACACAGTTGTCATGGAGACAAAAATAACCGTAAAGGGTTGTTAAAAAGGCCTGCTGGTTTTACTTTTTTATTTACCACTTTATTTTTAGCCTAAATCAACAGACCCCTTATGTGGCAGCGCTACAGACAGACAGATGGAAAAATCGTTTGCATTTACCGGTTAGGCCTTGTTCACACCGGCGTTAAATTTTTGGATAAATGAACGAGCTCAGAACGTCCTATACGTTGATGTTGTGTTTTGTAGTGCCGCTCGATTGACTTCTACACTGGCGTTTGTTTGTCTCTGTCTAACAACAGCCTGCAGGCCAAATAGTAGATTGTGTTTAACCTGTAGGGGGCAGTGTGTCGGGAACTGGATATGAAAGTCCATGTCATTTTATTTGAGTTGCCTCCTTTTAATATGGACCATTTTGCTATATTAGACATTAATCTTATTGTTTTAAAAATTCTAATTAAATTATTATATTTTTATATAATATATAAAAATATTTTTAAAAATAATACGGCGACGTAGGGAGAGAAAAAAATCGCTGCCGCCGCTACTGAGTTCTCCCGCCGACTGCACAACGTCGGATTAAAGGAAGTTTTTTTGTGGTTTATGAAGAAATGCGAACATTTCCGAGCAAGTTTTATTTTTTAAGCATTTTATTTTTGCCTTTTTTCCGCATTTCCCTCTGTACAGCAGGTAGGATCATGGGATATATCCGGTCCTCCGAAGCGTAAAATGGACGCGGAGAAAACGAACTAGACGCGGTTTCCTTGTGTTCGTTGGGATGTGAACGCCAAGAAAAAGCTGCATGCAACGTTTTTTTAACACCGTATAAACGCGCAGCCGGACAAACGCACGTCACCAAAACCCGAGTGAACCCTCGGCGCTTCTACCGCAGTCACCGGACGCTACGAACGGCAGAAAAATGGTCGATTTTAACACCCGTGTGAACAAGTCCTTAAACAAAAGCGTTCCAGCAGACACGAGCTGTTTGGATGTATATTCGCCTGGATACAGGCTATAGGAAGTGACACCACATAGGGAGTCAGGAAGTGCAATGAGGGGAATGTTTTATTGGCATAGAGGAATGGGAACCTTCTCAAAACCTTACATTATGTTAAAAGGTTCTCATTTCTAGTTAGAATTTTTTGAGTCTAAGCTTTGTCCCCTGTACATTTTTAATCGTTGAATGTTTTTTGTTTTCTGCACCGCTCTTTTCACATTCAACTCTAGAAATCATAGCTACAGTTTTTTGAGATACTAAACCCACCCAAAACAAGCAACAACCACTTAGTCATATTTTTCCCCGCTGACTCTCTGATCTGAATGTTGCCTGAGAGCTTTGACCTGTATCAGTACAGTAGGTGTCCCTAATAAAGTGTCCAGCCAATATCTATCCTGTATATTGCACAATGTTGTATGTGTTCTGTTCTATTGCTGCAGATTGCAGTTCTTCTAAGCAGTTCGTCTGTGCATGATTCCAATTCCATTTCTTTTTTTCCTTTTTTGTTTTTTGGCTGCGTTTTCCTCTTCATAATTTCTTGGCACTGTGGAACTTGTCAGAGTTTGGTGCCAGTTCACAGATGAAGTTATTTACTGAGAAGGGAGTTAATTAGAGGTGCGTGTACAGTAATGTGTGTGACTGTGTGTTTATGTGTGTTGCCCTTTACCTCCATTGAAAAATCATATACAATTCTAAATGTTCAAAATTTAGGATTTAAGTTACATATATTATAGGGCATATATCACAGATGATAATAATAATAATAATAATAATAATAATAATAATAATAATAATGCAAAGAAACACATATAAATCCTTTGTGAAATAAACAAAACCAAATCTAATTCATTTTTTTGTTTTCAGAATAGAAATTCAGCTTTTTTTTTTTTACTTGAGCCCTACTGGGATCGTTTAAAAATCTTGTAATTATTCCCGCCTGAGGTTGCCAGTTGGAGCGTAAAAGCTGCTAGAACTGGTAGAACCTGGCAAAGGTTTGATATGCAGGCACCAGAACCTGAAGTATATTAGCAACATTTTTTAAGTATGATTTAAGTAATGGAATAAACTTAAACACATTGATTAGTGAACACCTCCTACTGCATGGATTCGGATGGTCAATACTCCTAGAAATTAGTTTCCCTATGGGGATAATTAAAACTTATTTGGTTTGTTTCAATAATTCTGCTTGCTTAAATGCATATTTTACCCCAGGTCTCTTTGTAAATGCATATGTAATGTAGCTTAATGAGAAATAAATCCTTGGATACTTATGTTTTTTTTTTTTGTTGTTATTTAATATACGGTAGTTCCAGTGCATATGGTACATAGAGTAGACTGTAAATTAACATTGCTAAAGGTTTTTTTTTTTTTTTTTTGCATTGCATTTCCCATACAAAAACAATGTACAGTATGTGTATGAGGGGGTATCAGAAAGTCACCAGTAATGATCCTCGACATGACGCACGAGTTCTTGAGAGACTTTGACACAATATACCTTCTGCTCCTGGGTCAGCAGTCTAGGGAAGAACTTGACATTAATACGCCGCATGTTCAAAACACATGGTGATCGCCTAGACTGTTCTGCATGGTACACCAACAATGTTGTGGATTGCTGTCCAATGATCATCATGCACAAGTTACTGGATGGTTTTGACATTTTTGGGGGGTTACATTTACATTTACATTTAGGCATTTGGCAGACGCTCTTATCCAGAGCGACTTACATTTTTATCTCATTACACAACTGAGCAGTTGAGGGTTAAGGGCTTTGCTCAAGGGCCCAACAGTGGCAACTTGGTGGTTGTGGGGTTTGAACCTGGGATCTTCCGAACCGTAGTCCAATGCCTTAACCACTGAGCTACCCCTGGCCCTGGGTTGAGGTCATTGAAGGTTTTCCTGATCTCTCGTCATCTTGCAGTGATGTTCTTCCACTCTTGAAGCACGCGTGCCTTTCAAAACTCAGACAACTTTTTACAGCATCACCATAAACTTGTCGAATCCTGTCAAATGTCTCTGTGTAGGATTTAACTGGGAGAGATTTGCCCAGTTTGCCACAGAATTTCATGTTTGCTCTTTCTTCAAACTTTGATTTGGGTGGTAACTTAGTGGTTAGCACTTTCAACTTTCACCTCCCGGATCCAGCTTCAAGTCCCTCCACGAGGATGTTTGCTAAGTTTCCTCCGGGTACTCTGGTTTCCTCCCACAGTCCAAAGACATGCAGATTATGTTAATTGGTGTTCTTAGATTGCCCGTGGTTTGTGAATTGTCCTGCAATGAATTGGCACCAAGTCTCCATGGATAAGCTATATATGATAAGGAGGTACGATGAAGACTGAGTGAGTGAGAACTGTTAGATTTTTCTTCATAACTCTACCTACAAGGTGTGCTGCTCCTGACTCAAATATATCAATGCTGATCAACTCCAGGAAAAAAAAAGAAGAAAAAAAAGAAGCTTTAAACAACCATATTTGACTACTAAGACACAATGAGTTAATACATTTAACCCCATTATTCAAATAGAGCAATCTGTAGAGAGGATGATGGGTTAAAAGGTGAGACCATTCAGACATGGCAAGACTGAAATAGAAAATCTGCTACCGAGCTCCAGCACACTCTAATGTAATCTCTACACCGTGTTCTTCTGCTTTTCTGTATATAGCTGGGGTTACGTTCAGGTTGGGGTGTCTGGGTTACATGTCGACCTGGGTTTATATTTATTTTCTTCTTCTCTTTTCTCTTTCTTGTTTTCCCCATGTTAGCCTAGGACTTATTTGTACAGTATGTATTGGTTGTTGTAGTCCTAATAATTAATAAACAGTTTGTCTCAAAACAGAACGTCAGAAGACAAACAAACAACAAAGCCTTTGCTTCATTGTACAAAAGCACAAAACTTCTACAAATAAACTTTTCCCATATTTTCTACATGTGGCACTATTATTTGTTCTTACAGTACTTTTTGAATTACTTATTGAATTCTGGATCCTGATTTGAGGATTGGAGGATCAGAGGATGTTGATTACTGCTTTATAGCAGCAGCTCTGATAGAAATGCAGCTACAAATCACAGGTTGATATTAATATGCTCCTTCTTATATGATTTCGAGCCTTGTATAGGGGCCTTTCATTGCAGTCATGCCACGAAGAAAAATGCTTTAAAATCCACTTCTAATACTTGATCAAAAGACCAACAAATCATTTATTTCTAAAGCTTTTTTTCGAAGTACACTAGAACCACACGGGTTTTGCCTACAACATAAAACCAAAGATGCAGCCGCTCTAGCCTTCCACACAACTCTAATCCACCTGAGAATAAGGAGAAAAAAAAGAAACACTTATGTAAGAATGATGTAAGTCCAGTATTCGGTCCAGTATCCGAGGCTTGTGTCTGAGCTAAAGACTCTTGGTGTAAACAACACATCGCTGAGTGTCTGACTGTCAGGCCAGGAGACTCCACTCTGCTCCAGACTTACTCTAAACACAAGGGCTCCTAAGGGATGCGAACTCCTGCCACTGCTCTTCTCCATGTACACCTGCGACCAACTTCACACGAGTGACTCATGTGCCGTCACAAAGTTCGAGGACGACATGACAGCGGTAGACCTCATTAACTGTGGGATGATCAGGACAGGAAGGATGGTGTACAGAAAAAAGTGTCTCCCTGCATGGAAACAAAACCAAGAAGGTGATCTTTGACTACAAATAGATTAAATAAAATACTATTGACCAGGTCATTTTTGAAACACTGGATAAAAATATCATCATGTCGAATTCTTGGAAATATTGATGCACAATTCTAAGAAACAAGACGACAATTGGACTGTGGGCATGGTGTTGAGGCATAGACACAGAGGGGATATATTGAGTGGCAAACAGTCTTTTAATAATAAATAAACCAAACAACAAAGGAAGTTGGCTTGAGCTTGGAGCATACTACAAACAGAACTCATAAAACACTTAAAAACATACACAGACTAGGGATTACACAATCTAATACAATACAGACATGGGATACAACCCGGACGAGACAAGACAGACTAAACAGACTAGAGGACTAAACACAGGGGACTATACATGCAGGGGATAAACACACAAGACAGGCTTGGCTAGGCCTACTAGCGGTTATGCACATTAGCTGCTAAGCTAGATAGGTATGAAACAGGATAAGTTTCAGGATAACTCTGAATAATAGGTTAGTAGCTAAACAGACTATGATCTAGACAGACTCAAAGACTAAACAGACTAAGATCTAAGCAGGTTAGTAGTGCACTGGTTAGTATTTATACAGACTAAGAACTACACATGCAAAGGAGGTTACTCACACATGAGGGTAAACACAAAAGGCTAAGTCTCCTAGCGGCAACCCTCACAAGAAGTTTAAAAAGGAAACAAACTAACAACTTCATTTGTACTGTATGCATTTGGATTTTTTGCTATTTCTACTCCATTTGAAACTTTGGATAAGAACATACACATATCCGCCGCTTTATTGGGTACACCTGGGGCCTCATGTATCAACGCTGTGTACGGACAAAAACTTTGCTTACGCCAGTTTTCACGCTCACGGTCGGATTTACTAACAGTGAAATTAACGTGAGAATGTGCGTTCTTCCACGCCAACTTCCTGTCTGGCGTACATATATTTCTTCTTGTGTGTGTTTGTTTTATTTCCTTTGGCGACTCCTAGAGGCAATTATGTTAAATTGCATACTACAAAGTATTGCACCAACACATGTGAAAAACATTGCTATTAATTTATAATTGATAAAATGGGTTAATTGACACAATATTTGTCTACCAATTATGCGATTTAGAACATATAAAAGCATTTTCAAATGTATACAACCCTTAGTCTATGGCAATGGCAGTGTTGGCCTTATTAGAGGACATTGTCAATGGCCGAATCCGAAGGGAACAGGTTTTTAGGGATCACAGTGATTTTCTGGCTCACGATGATGACTGGCTTATTAGCCGTTTCAGATTTCCAAGAGCTATCCTCTTGGAGCTCTGTGCTGAGTTGGGTCCAAATTTGGAAAGAGAGACAGCGAGGAGCCACGCATTACCCGTTCCCTTACAGGTGCTGACAACGCTTGGTTTCCTGGCAACTGGTTCTTTCCAAAGGGAACTGGCAGACCGCTCAGGGTTAACCCAGTCGTCTTTGAGCCGTGCAGCTGTATGGGACGGGATCATCCGCATGTCTCGCAGTTATATATTAAAGCGCATTAAAGCGCAATTTGCAGCGATCGCCGGTTTTCCTAATGTAATCGGAGCCATCGACTGCACGCACATTGCTATAAAGGCGCCATCTGAAGACGAATTTGCATACGTGAATCGGAAACATTTCCATTGAATAAATGTGCAAATAATATGTGATGCTCAAACAGGTTGCATGATCTGACCGCGCGCACACCCCGTTGCAAGATCTGACCGCGCGCACCCCCCCCCGTTGCATGACCTGACTGCGCGCCCCGCGCATGATCTGGGGAAAAAACAATGCTAGACCAGGATGCCCCCTTCAAATTTCTCACTGCCCCTCCATATGGTCAGGTCTAGAACTGTCCCTGCTCAAATGCGCCTAACAAATATTGTGGCGAGGTGTCCTGGGTCAACCCATGATTCATTCATCCTCACAGCATGGTTGGGATGAGGCTCCAAAGTGGCAGGGTGCGCGATGGATGGCTTCTTGGTGAGTGATGTATTTAAAGATATTATTCCAGCTAAGTTTTTTTTTTTTTTGTTATTAATTCCAGAGGACAAACTTGCAAATAACACTGTTTTCCTCCGGTCTACCTCTGATAGGAGCACCTCCAATTCACATTCTGTGAAGTTTCTCTTCTTGCTTGCTTTTGCTTTCTCGTTTGGTTTTGCCAAAGTGGAGTCATTACTATATTTATACGGGGGAGGAGGCAGGGAGGGGTTTTGCGCTCGTGCACGTGCACTCAATTTCACGTTAATTCGGATGTACAAAGAGAATATGCGTGGGATTCCGCGTACGCAGTGTTTCATACATCAGACTTTTTTAGTGCGTACGCACATTTACAGCTTTGTTCGTACGCAATGTTTTAGTATGAATTCAACTCGAGTCTTTGTACATGAGGCCCCTGATCATTTACATTTAGGCATTTGGCAGACACTCTTTGGCAGACTTACATTTTTATCTCATTAGACATCTGAGCAGTTGAGGGTTAAGGGCTTTTGCTCAAGGGCCCAACAGTGGCAACTTGTTGGTTGTGGTGTTTGAACCTGGGATCTTCCGAACCGTAGTCCAATGTCTTAACCACTGAGCTACTCCTGGCCCCTATCATCCCCTGATCATCTTCATTTTAACACAAATACTGTATCTATATCTATCTATAACAGCAACATGGTCAAGGTTTCTTGGATCTTCTGAAGTTCAAACCAAGCATCAGAATGGGCTAGAAAGGTGGTTTGTCTGCTGATCTGCTGGGATTTTCACACACAATCATCTCAAGGGTTTTACAGAGAATGGTGTGAAAAGATAAAATCTCCAGTGAGGAGAAGTTCTCTGGGTGAAAACACCTTGTTGATGCCAGAGGTCAGAGGAGAATGGCCAGACTGGTTTAAACTGACAGGAAGGCAACAGTGACTCAAATAAGATCTCTTTACCACTGAGGCTGAAGAACATCTCTGAACACACACAACTCACACAAATGTTGAACCTTGAAGCAGTTGTTCTACAGCAACAGACCACCACACTGTGTGCCGCTCCTGTCAAGACCAGCAAACTGAGCCTACAATTCACATTAGCTCACCAAAATTGGTCAATAGAAGATTTGAAAAACATCACCTGGTCTGATGAGTCTTGAATTCTGCTGCAACATTCAGATGGTAGGGTCAGAATTTGCTGTAAAAAACATGTAAGCATGGATCAATGGTTCAGGAGATTTTCCTGGCACCCTTAGGGCCCCATGATACCCGATTACATATTTTAAAGGCCACAGCCTACCTAAGTATTAATGCAGACTGTGGCCATCACTTTATGAGCATGCGATAATGCGCCATGTTACCAAATCATCTCAAACTGGTTTCATGAACATGGCAATGAGGTCAATGTGCTCAAATAACCTCCAGATTCACCAGATCTCTATGGATGCGATTTAATGGGAGTTGGTGAAGCTGTCATGTCAATATGGATCAAAATCTCTAAGGAATGTTACCAGCATCTTGCTAAACCTATGCCACAAAGAAGAATTTTTGTGAAGGCAAAAGCAGGTCCAACCCAGCACTATCAAGTTGTACCTAATGAAGTGACCAGTCAGTGTACATTCATCAGAAATGATCACCTTTAATCATATTCCACTATCTCTTTGTCTTTGCCTTTCTCTTTGGACTAATTGTCTAATTAGAGGTCTGATCTCGGAGCAGGCAAATCTCTATTGAAAATCTTGAAGTTTTAATAAAAGGAGCCTTTGATCCCAGCCGTGGGATGTTTTCCGCCTGCTTGGTCTCATTAAGAGGCCAGAGAAAGGGTCTGACCCCCCTTGAAATATAGATCACAAGAAAAATAGAAATGAAAAGAAAAGAAAAAAAGGTTTTCTTTTAAGGTCACAATTTTGAACAATGTGTATGAAAAGTTATAAAGGTTAAAGTAAAAGTTAGGTTAAGGGCTGAGATTTCTTTCCCGCTGTTGCAAATTCTGAAATAATCCTTAATGAAATTGTGGCCTTACAAAGAATGTGACAACAAATTTCCATACTTGTGGATTTGGAGTGCTGCTATTTTAGCAAGACCAACTCGTTAAAAACCTTAAACAAACACTTTTCTATATAATAAGAAAAGACTATGAAATTAGAAGGTGTGTTCAAACTTTTGGCTGGTACTTTATATGCGGCAAATAACAACTTAACTAGAAATTTTGTTGATTTGATTAGTTTTTTTGGGTAATTTAATAGCACTGTAGTTTATTGGTTAATTCTCTATATTTAAACTTTATGTAAATTTTTGTTTTTAAACTTTATAAAAAGTATCTAATCCACAAAGAAATTCTGAAAATCCTTTCGGTTTTATATAAAATGGTAATTTTTCTTAATCTATTGATATTTCAGTCCAGTAGGTGGCAGTGTTGCACCAATTGGCCATAAAGTAAAGATGAAGAAGAATAAGGAAACTCGATCTTGGATGGATGTGGTTTGTATTTTGTAAAAAGATTTGAAGGAATCATAATTTTTAGAGCATTTAATGATTGTATGTTTAGCTAAATAATTTTAAAAGTGTGAATCGATTCTAAATGAAAAACTCCAATCAATTCAGTATCTGTTTAATCACATGGCTTTACTATGATTTAAATCTAAGGATTTAAATTGGTTGTAGAACTCTACTATATATGTAATGATCAGATGTTTCTACAGTTACAGTAAGGGTATGTTGTTGTTGGTGGTGGTGGTGGGGGGTGTATTTACTTTTTACTCTTTTACTAATTTGATAAATTAAATACCAACCCACCTCTAAATGGACACACAGAACGTACTGTAAGGGCTTTCTTCCAATGGCATGTTCAGGCTGCAATGCTGAAGGACACGGTCATGTTTGGACAAGTCGTAGCTTCACACTCAGACGAGATCTGGAATCTTTTTCCACGAGAAGGCAGAGACGTCACACACAACCCAGATGCTCCCGGTTCTGGACTTGACAGGTGGTAGAGGTCGCATGAAATAAATAAAGAAGCAAATTCCAGTGTGCACATTGCTAAATTTAGCGGCATGTCGGATTACTGAGTGGAAACAATGCTGGTGATGGTTCATTTTCTACAATGCCAGTTATTGTTTCTATGGTAACGGGTTACAGCGGGATTGGAACTGCAAAAAAGAAAAAGTGTGTAACCGTTGACGTGGTGATTTTCATCTGTGAAAAGATGTTTATTTTATCTTCATAGAAGGAGTCTCCAGTGCTAGTGCTGAATTATGGTCAGAGGTAAACCTGTAACCTGCTCAGGTATGGAATTTACCTACTTTTAGCAAAGTAGATGTTTCCCCAGTTGGTGTTGAGATATCGACAGAATATTTCAGTCTCAGATGTTATCTGTCTAAGGAATCCCCGTATCAAATAAAAATCTTTATGAATGTCTTGCTTTTGGTCAGGCTCACCACATGGCAGACACACACACACACACACACACACACACACACACACACACCAATTGGAATGGTCTAGAAACAGATGGAAAAGGCTGGAGCTGCTTCATATGTATTTTTTTCTTTCACAGATCACACAAGGTGACTATAGGTTTTGGACTGCAGCTAACAGAGCTGGGCTTTTTGTTGTCATGTGTCTCCTGCCAGGGCTGGCTGTGTGCTAATTAAAGAGGGATTGAGCGGGACTGGTGCTTTGTCTCAAAGGAATGAGCTAATTATGGATGAGAGCACCGCGTTGTTGTCGCAGGCTTCAGTCCAGGCCCTTTGTTCCAATTAAGAGAAAGTGGCCGGTGCTGCTGGAGTAGGTGTCCACACAAGTGGACATTCATCAAATTTAGATGTGTGGTGGACATCTGAGAATAAAGATCTATTTTTTTTTCCCTTCTTCTTTTCTCACTTGACATTTTTCCAATTGAGGAATCCGGCGAACACGTAATGGAGATGTTGACTCAAAGTCCCAGAATGCTATGCAAGAATCTCGTCGAAAGAAACTAGCTGATTCGCTATATATTTCACAGATCTTTAAAATGGGAAGTAACTGAAGTAAGTGTCTAGCACATTAGATATGCAAGTAAGTTCAATGTAATATAATAATTATTATTTTATTTTGGTATCAACACACCCAATGGCCACACTTTTTAGTATTTATAAAATAAATTGTGCAACATAGTCATTATTGCAATACAATACTTTTTAAGGCACATTTTTAAAATATGCATATGCAATTTAAATATCACAGTTTTACCACTGATAAGACGTTTCCGATAACCGAAGATGGGCTAGTTTAACACAGTAACACATTATATTAATTTTTATTATTATATAATTGCAGAAGTGAACCTCTCATATATTATAGATTCATTAAACATCAGGTGAAATATTTCACGCTTTTTTGTTTTAAATTCAATGACCACAGCTTACAGCTCTAGAAAATCAAAAAGCCAGTATTTTAACATATTAGAATAATAATAATATTTTCTCAGCTCAATAAAAAATGATTTTCAATGCAGAAATTCTGCATTTATGCATACATTTACATTTATGCACTCTTATGCAGTATTTGGTCTGAACTTCTTTAGCACGTTTACTGCTTCAATGCAGCACTGCTGAGGTGTTATTTAAGACCAGATCTGACCAGAAGCCTTCTGCTCGTCTGTATTGTTGGGTCAGGTGTTTTACATCTTCCTCTTAACAATAGCTCTTAGATTCAGTTAGTGGTAGTTCTGGAACTGTGGACAGGTGCTATGTCCTGCTGGAAAAGGAAATTGGCATCTCCATATAACTTGTCAGCAGATGGGAGCATGAAGGGCTCTAAAATCTCCTGGTAGACGGCTGTGTGGATTTTGGACTTGATAAATCACGTTGGACCAACACCAGCAGATGACATGGCACACCAAATCACTGACTGTGGAATATTCACAGTGGACTTCAAGCAATTTTTCTGTGCCTCTCCTCCTTCCTCAAGGCTCTGGGACATTGATTTCCAAATGAAACGCAAACTTGACTTTCATCTGAAAAACAGACTTTGGATGACTGAGCAACGGTCCATTTCTTTTATTTTCTTCCCTAGCCCGGTTTATACACTTCTGGTGTTGTATCTGCTTCAGGAATGGCTTGATATTAAGAATGCAACAGTTGTAGCTCATTTCCTGAAGATAGCTGGTGGCTCTTGATGCACTGACTCCAGTCTCACTTTTGCTTGCGCGCCTTTTTCTATCACACTTTTCCCTTCCAGACAACTTTGCCTTATTATGCTTCAATACAGTGCTCTGCAAACAGCCAGACCATTCATCAATTACCTTCAGTGGCGTACCTTCCTTGTGGAGGGTGTCAATGATGCTACGCATGTCGTTCCTGAGCTACCAGTGATGCAGGCTCCCTCTGCCCTCTGAATCTGTCTGACCCATCCTGGTGCCCCGCTTCAGGTTGGAGATCTCGTCACATGGATGCCCCATGTGTCTCTTGGGATGCGTCTGGTGTCTGGAGATGGTTTCACTCTACCATGAAGACGGTTCTGGCCTTGACTGATGTTGACAGCTGTTTCTCTGAGGACTTGACTTGACTGCAGTCGCTCGATAGTTCTGGACTGGAATTTCCTACAAGTCTACCTGAGTTTCCAATAACTACCTGGACTCCATATTAACATCAATTAACATCAACTATTATACTGAACAGGCTGCCACCTAACACACTGTATGAATGCAGATCATTGCCTGCTATCTGTTTCACCCAGATGAGGATGGGTTCCCTGTTGAGTCCGGTTCCTCCCAAGGTTTCTTCCTATTGCCATCTCAGGGAGTTTTTCCTTGCCACTGTCGCCCTTGGCTTGCTCACCAGGCACTATCTGACCATTTTGAGTCATACACATTCACATCTCATACTGTTATGTGGATACAGACTCAGACAATGATCTTATGAAAAACTGTTTGTGGAATAATGAAAACACTGAATGGAAAAAACACAAAGTCTTAGCTGTGTGGATGAAGGAGCTGGTGGTAGCGTGAATGAAGACGTGGAACATTCAATGAAGATTGTTGACGAAATGAACGAATGAAGACGAGACGAAGGGTCAGGAGACACGATGGGGGACTCGGAGACGAGACGAGGAGCCAGGAGATGAGACGATAGACGAACATAGAACAAAGCGGGGTAGGTTGCGGAGTCTGTTTCCGTGAGTGAGGTCAGACGCTGAGTGAGGGGAAGTGAGGTGTATTTAAGGTGTGATGTTAATGTAAATCAGGTGTGTGCTCAGAACTCGGGTGATTGTGACCAGAGATTGAGGGTGGAGCCTGGTGTTTCCGTGACACATATGAACTTAAACAATAATTTTGATTGTGTAAAGCTGCTTTGCGACAATGACAATAATTAAAAGCGCTATACAAATAAAATTGAATTGAATTGAAATGAATTGAATTGAATGATCATCGTATGGACAACTGGCAAGCAAGCAGTCTTTTTCATGACTGTGGTCATGTCAAACACTTGTTTATCCTAACAAACTGTTGTGACTAACCTGGATTAAAGATTAACGCTGTACAGTAGCAACATACAAAAGAACCATAACCAAATTTGTTTTTAATGACAGAAGATGAGCCACCACGGTTCATCATGATCATGAAAATGAACACAATTATAAAGCTGTAGTCAGAAACTCCAGTCCAGTAGTCAAGAGGAAAATAAACAAGGGTGCAATGGGAAGACCTTTGAAAATGTCTCTCAGGTGCTGTGTGGTATTTGTCCGGGGTGTTTGGAATGATTAGAAAAGGCCTATTAGGAATTCCCGTCAGCTGTCGCACAGATGGACACGGTGACCCAGAGGGTTACGATACAACAGCATTCACAGAGCAGACCAAAGATGAGAGCACAACAACATTGTGCATTAAACAGAAGCACAATGTTATCAGAATTGAGGAAATAAAAACCATTTTAAAGAAGACTGGATTTATATGAAAACAAAAAAGGACAGAAAGGAAACAACATTCAGCCAGAGGACAACCACATTAAATATGAATGAACAATAAAAATCCTGTATTTGTGAAACAAACAAAAAAGTGACACAATTCAAGACTAACACTTTAAACAAAACCTAAAAAAAAAAAAAAATGCTGCATTTATATGGCATTTAAACCTTTAAAAAAAATCGAGAACATAAATAATCTAATCTATAATAAATAATTAAAACAGCAAAATTTTCTTACTAGCATTCTATTAGACATTTATTATGTTATCTATTAAGATTATGCTTATTATGCTATTTATGCTGCTTTTTATGCTATCTTTCGACTAGCATTAGACACTTTATGCTAGTTGTTCATGAATGTAGCTTGTTTAGGCTAAGTACTGTAAGTTAGTCAAGGGGAAATGTGGACACTTTCAGAGATGTCAAATACTGTACATAATATATAGCAAAAAAAAAAAAAAGATTTTACTTAAATAGCTATTTGCAGGAAGTTCAAAAACTTGATTCTTTGGATAAACCAAGGTAAGGTTCCTAGCTAGTTAGGCTAAGCTAACACTAGCTCGCTGACAATCTTTTTCTAGTTATGTGCTCAGTGGTTTTTATTACTCGAACACTAACCCTATAGTACAACATAACGCATTTACCGTGTGAATGCAGTACGTTTATCAAGTTGTGTTTTGACTAGTTATGAGATTTGGTAACCAGTCCATTATACTGTAGGTCTTGGGGTTGCGTAAAAAACTAATTAACTAATGATTAATTAATAGCATGGTTAATTGCACAGTACAATGATTTGATAGTTTTGGATTTTTGTCAGTTTGTCAGTTAAAAACAAATAAAAAATGAGGTGAATATGAGTACATTACAGCAGGTCTTGGTCATCATAAAGCTTTAAGTCTATTAAGTTCATCATCTGGAATGAAAGTATAATGTATAATTTACACAAGACTTATATACTGTAAAGCTTCTGCTGGCCCACTGAGCTAAACTACGATGTATTTAGTATAAATTGAGCAGTTTATAGCCATATGGCTATACGGCTAGTACCTGGTTAGCTATATGGCTAGTTCCAGTTAGCCATACACAAATATACTGTACTGTAGGTGAGGTGTAAGTGTTAACTGTGAGCAGCAGAGGAGGGAGATAACCATGGAAATTTACTTTGTTGATGTACTTTAGAACATATTTCACATACTTTAGATGAATAAATTTATTAGAGAATACGTTTTACTTTAACTCAGATAGCCTCACACATGGGTATTGTTACTCATCATCTTTGACTGTAATCCGGATTCAATCTAACAGACAATTACACTAAATGATACATTTGACTACACTAAGAGTGTAAATTTTTGCTCAGTGAATACCTGATGATTCTCTTTAGGCATACTTTACATCAAATCTGTTTTCCTAATGTCTAAAAATCAAGATGAAAAAGTTTTAACGAAAATGAAGTAAAAAGATGCATGCTTGCAGATACTTTTTTTTAAAATGATACGGCTTATACACATGCTTTATTTTTCCAGTAAAATCCTGCCACTGCACACAATATGCACCTCGATTTTCAAAAAAAAGAATAATAATTTTTCTGGCTGACTTTCACGCGCTCTAACTCTTGTTTATCCAAACAGACAATTTGGAGCCGTAGGACTGTGTATCAATTTCGCAGCGAGTGAAGAGAAATGACCAGCAGGTGGGTGTGCTCGGGTGCCAGCGGGGACCGTGATTGGAATAGGGCAGATACAATGCTCCCCGCTGGCATCCAAGCTGCTCGTGGGTAGTGGAAGACAGTTAGAGCTTCCTATTCTTGACGTGTTGACGAAGATTGACAGCCAGGTTGGACGGAGTTCAATTGTGGCGATGGGCTACAAAATCCAGAAACGCCTGCCCGTTCTAATCACAGCTCTATCTTTGGAGATGTTTTTTGATTGGTGCAGACGTCGGTACAGGATTCAGTTTGTGATGTTGAAATGTACATTTTAAGGTAATGTTAAACAAACATGCTGTTAAATGAAATTTATAGATATGAACTTTATGAAAGAAATATACTGTAGGTGAGGTGTAAGTGTTACCTGTATCAGATTAAACTTTTACCTTTGCTTTACTAATGTAAAACATTTTGTTTAATACAAATAATTAATAATACTGCATTAAGAGTCAAACAAAATAGGATTTAATGTCATAAATTATGACATATAACCGGAAACAGAACATTAAAATGCAAAACAATATGATGCACTGGATCACCTGCTATACTTTAGGCTGTGGAATAACAATACAGGTGTGAATCAAAGCACTGATTAATTTAATAATTCTTACTTTTCATACATACTTTATATTACTTTTTTAATGGATATGTTTTTAGATTCTTTTACAACTGACCGAAGAACATTTTTTAAATCTTCAAACTAACTATTTAATCTTTGACTTCAAGAAATTAGCGAAGGTACAGTAAGCCTTTATTTGTCAAATACTTTAATGCACAATAAAATTCTTAATTTGTTGCATATCCCAGCTTCTTATTAGTAGGCTGGAGTCAGAGTGCAGGGTCAGCCATTATACGGCATCCCTGGAGCAGATAGAGTTAAGGGCCTTGCTCAAGGGCCCAACAGCAGCAAACTGGGGCGCAAACTGCCGACCTTCTGATCAGTAACTCAGAGTCTTAACACACTGAGCCACCACCATCTAGTTAAAAGTGTATGAGGAATTCTAAATTACAAAGGAAATGGATTACTGGATATTATACTGGAAATACCCTAAATGAATAAATAAATAAATAAATAAAGAAATAAAGAAACAAACCTTCCAATGTTCAAAATTCTATTAAAAAAGTCTTGAATATTTTGCAATATATACAAACAACTACAACAATGGAATTAGTGAATAAATTAAATGTACATATTAATCAAATATAATACATTAAATATATAAACGTAATTTATTGTACAGTACATAGTAAAATAGACATAATATCATTCATGATAAATCATGTAACAGCTATGAAAAAACCTAAATTTTATCAAATTAAATTGTAAAAATTTTAATATGTGAATAAATCACGGGATTTTCTTCATTCTTCTTCATCTTCTATACTGCTTTATCCTGTATTTAGGGTCGCGGGGACCTGGAGCCTATCCCAGGAGACTCTGTGCACGAGGCAGGGTACACCCTGGACAGCGTGTCAATCCATCGCAGAGGACACACACACACACACTCATTCACACACTATGGTCAATTTAGGAACGGCAATTAGCCTAATCTGCATATCTTTGGACTGTGGGAGGAAACCGGAGTACCTGGAGGAAACCCACCAAGCACGGGGAGAACATGCAAACTCCATGCACACAGAGACGGGAATCGAGCCTGGCCGGGAATCGAACCCGGACCGTGGAGGTGCAAGGCGACAGTGCTAACCACTACACCACCGTGCCGCCTCACGGGATTTTAAGAGAGGGTTTTTTTTTTGTTTTTTTTTTTTTTTTACATTATTAGCGTTGAAGTGCTGAAAGCTGATTGTTTACACTAAGTTTCTGTAAAAACCCAAAAAACACTTGTTGCTACTTTATATATTGTAAAAATAGCTGTTTACTTCATATTGACCGTGCTAGCTAGGGTGCTAACAACTTTTTGTACCAACCCGCCATTACACGTGCTAAAAACCCAAGTCTAAATAAACTCGCCATGAATAAGTCTGGTTTTAGTGTCCAAGTGAGAAATATAAAGTGGAAAATTAAAGAGGCGTTTGCTGCTGCCAGTTGGCACCGCTCGGAGCCTGTAAGGCATGAGGAAGATAACAGTGCCAAGTGCTGTTTAGTTGGCTGCATCCCACCTTGGACCTCAAAGGCCCGTGCTTTATAGATTTGGTTCTGGTTCTGCCCAATGCTCAATGCTTTCCCATGTCCTGTACAGCATGGTTTCTCTGATACTGATATCAAAAAAAGTGTTTTTTTTTTTGGAAGGAAGAAAGAAAAAACAAAATGCATTGACAATTGTATGGAGTCGACTCGATTGTGCTGCAGGTTTGTAATTAAATTGGCTCGAATCAAAGACGATGCTGGCGTAGCCGGCAGCGCATCGGTTTTTACGCTTATCCTCTTGTTATTCTTCCTGACATTTCAGCCAGGGATTTCTTCAATCCTGTAACAAAGCCATCACTTTCCTTCCAAGCTCATACGGCGAAGCACCAGATGCCACAGATTGGCTCTGTCAAAGCTGTATTTAAGGATTATGAAGTGAAGATTGTGAAGGATGGACTTACTATGATCAGCTTCATCGTACCGATGAGGTAGGACGTTATTACCGTTAGCTCAGTCAGCTGGCACGGTGTCCAGGAAACGTCCGTTTCTGTTTCGCTGCCGGTCTGCACTTGATCGCTGTAGTTCGGAATGGTTTGCTGTGACGGTTTGTTTCTTATAGGGATGTGGTACTTATGCGCAGTCGCTCATGCGTAGTCATGTTTGGGACCACAACGAGAGACAACAATTTTTAATAATGCAAGTGCTACTGTAGCATACAGTACATAAAGGCATAAGTTCATCTTTCTGCACTTCATTTACATTTTTTTTTTAATTTTTATAAATTTAGTCCTGTCCAATTCTTTTATCCCCCATTTTCTCCCTAATTTAGTCGCGTCCAATTCCTCCCGGTCACTAGGGGGCTCCCACATTAAGGCTACTACTACCACTCAGCCGGGAGGGCCCGAAGACTATCACGCGTTTCCTCCGAACCACGTGACGCCAGCCGGCCGCATCTTTTTTCGAACTGCTCGCTCACGCACCATTGGGGGCGTCGTAACACACTCGAGGCGAGCGCTATCCGCTCCCTGTGCGAGCTCGCAGAGGCCTCCGGCTGCGAGAGGAAAACAGCATCACCCGGGGTTTGAACCTGCGATCTCCGGATGATAGGGTGAGCGCTTTTACCTACTGCGCCACTCGGAGGCTACAGTTTTACTTTTAAAACTAATGTATAACTTTTTGTTTAAAGAGATAAGAACTAGCGATATCTCGTTGTCTTCTTGGACCTGGTGACAATGACTGACTGTAAGATGGTTTAAAGGAAAATTCCACCTTTTGCCACATTTCCATGGAAATACAGCAACATGTCAGTTAAACAACATGTTATGGATTTAACCTTTTTCAGAAACATGAGTGATCCTAATCCCGCCTTTCACACGCAAGGAACGTCATGTACAGTAGCTGATATATAATATAAGCCGAATACCCATGACAGCCTGGTAGAGATGTGAACTCAACTTGCTCTTTTGTTGTTTTTCCACTGTCTCAGCATGTGCCCTGTTTTGCCTGAAGCATGCATGTGCGAATCCAGCAATGATCTCCATGTTAATCCTGATTTCTGCTGACACACGGGCAGATGGACCGGTGCCTGTCTGCATGCGCCAGTCTTGGGTTTGTGGATTCATGGAGCCTGAATCGTGGCCAAGTTCACCGCTGCTATCTGAAGCGATCCCAAGCCATTTTGGAAAACGTTCCTGTCCATGTGGGCGTTATGTGGGAGTCATGTTCATGTGGGATCGTTTATGAATAATTGATTAAAAGAGCGAATTCCATTTGGTAAGCAAGATTGGATGGGGTTTTATACACTACAGTGTAGATCTAAGTCAATGTTTACGTCCGGAATTTTCAGAAACTATTCTTAGAACTGCGCAAAAAGTCAAAGACATAGAAAATACAGACTCTTTTTGCTGTCAAATACGCTGACGTAAAAATGAGCCAGCTATACGATGATATGTGAATGAAAAGATGCCGAGCGTTGAGCCGAACATGGCTCACACTTGTTATTCCGCAGCTCACAGAATAGCACTTAATCCAGCACTTGGACCGATATCAGGCACGAAGAACGTGGTGTGAACATTATAGCCAGAAGTACGTACTTGTGAAGAAACACAACAATGTGTTTTTTCCCCATTATTTCAGTCTTCATGTTTACGGACGCGTTTGTTCCTTCAGGGGGCGAGAAAGGGATCCCCGACCTTGATCTTGTTTTCAGTGTGTTTATAGAGACAGAATGAGGGCGGTTTGGCTCAGAGGCTCATCATCGCACATTAGATGTTCTTCAGTTCCCTACAGTGCTACCCTGTAAACACACACGCACACACTCTCTCTCTTTCTCTCTACCACACCACATACTGATGTTAGGAGAGAAAAAAGTAACTTACTGGCACTTTTATGTCTTTTAAACAGGGAATCAAGGACTTTTAAACTGTGTGTGTGTGTTTCTCTAATACTTTGATTTTATACTGGTCATTGGTTTCACTGGTGCTTTTGAAATAATACCAATCTGTCTTCAATATTACTGCTATAAATTAAAACACACACACACACACACACACACACAAACTTCCAGTGACAACATGAACTAATCAGTTAGTATACTGAATCAATGAGGCACTTGGAGGAATCAATAAATCATTTGCAGGAGTCAATTAGATAAAGCTAAGAATCAGTTAGATAGATAATTAGGAATCAGTTAATTAGAGAGAAGGTTTGAATAGATGGAAGAATGGAGGTGGTAGATGGAGAAATAAATAAATTGTTTCCGAGGTGTTGATAGAAAATTTGAATTCATTAGAATTAGAATTAAATTCATTTTAAATTAGATCGATAAGGTAATCAGTTAGCTCTGGAGAAGATTGGGTGTATGGGTGAATCAGTGAGAGAAGCTGAACGACTCATGATGGATGATGGATTTGATCAGACATATTGAAGAATCAGTTACATAGAAAAATAAATCAGCTAGCATTGGAGAAGATTTGATTAGATGGATTGATAAATCAATTCCTTAGATGAAATCATTAGTTTTGGTAGAACCTCCAGAATAATCCATGAGATAGATGAACGAATCAACAAAGTAAATTATGGACTTGGGTAGGTAGATAAATCACACGAATTTGGTACATGGAGGTATCGGTTTATTCAATTGAGTGGTCAAAGTGTCAATTTGGTAGGAATAAATGAATCAGTTAGCTAGAGAGAAGGTTTGGGTTGAGGAATGAATGAGTCAAGTAGATGAAGGAATCAATGAGGTAGATCCAATAGAATCAACCAAGTATTTGGAGGAGTCGATTAAATAAAATGAAATTAATCGATCAGCTTTGATTTGATCAAGTGCAGGGAGGGAGATTAAAGAATCAGTGAGTTTGATTTGGAAAAAGGGAATAGATGGAGGAATCATGGAGGCAGAATTGAGTTAGATAGAAGACTCAATTGGGAGAAAGAAGGAATTGATTGGCTAAAGAAAAGATCTGATTGAGTGCATCAAGGAATCAATTAATCAGCTGGAAGAGACCATTAGATAAATGGAAGAATCAATTCAGTAGTTGGAGTAAAAATTGTATTAAGATGGAGCAGTTGAAGGATGAATAGAAAAGAATAAAATGGAGAATTGATGGAATCAATTTCAAATATGGAGGAATCAACGATGTCATCTTACTCACTTACAGTACTCATCATCTATACTGCTTTATGTGGTATATAATCCTGGGGGGCATGGAGCCTATCCCATTAGGGCATGAGGTGGGCTACACCCTGGAGGGTGTGCCAATCCATCACAGGGCACATATACACGCTCAAACACTCATTTACTGTACATGCTACAGGCTAACAAGGAATGCCAATTATCCTAATCTGCATGTTTTTGGATTAAGGGAGGGAACCAGGGGTACTTGGAGGAAACTCACCAAGCACGGGGAGAACATGCAAACTCCATGCATGGAGACCCAAGGTGAGAATCGAACCCAGACCCCATCTGCCCTCTGCACCTGCTGACTCATCCCTGTGCTGAACTGATCTTTTAGCTGCATAATGCACATGATGTTATATAATTTCTATCTGTTATCACCCAGATGAGGATGGGTTCCCTGTTGAGTCTGGTTCCTCTCAAGGTTTCTTCCTAATGCTATTTCAGGGAGTTTTTCCTTGCCACCGTCACCATCACCTTTGGCTTGCAATCTCATTATTATCTAAACACATTTCTCTCACACATACACACTTCCATAAGTTTTATTTTCAAATTTTCTTTTAATTTTTGTGAAGTTGCTTTGAGACAATGACCATAAATAAAATTTAATTGAATTGAAATAGTAGTAGTAGTAGTAGTGGTAATGGTATTAGTATTTCCAGCCAAAAGTTTCCTTATGAGTATTATTCATATAGTAAATATACATTCACATTAGACATTGTGACTGTGACCATACCTAATTGCAATCTCTCCTCCTCTTCTCTTCCTCCCCCTCTTTCTCTTTCCTCTCTCCCCCTGTCTCCCCCTTTCACTCTTTCTCTCTCTCTCTCTGTCGAGCTACACATGTGGTTCCTGAGCTGCCAGTGATCCAGACTCCCTCTGCCCTCCGGACCTGTCTGGTCCATCCTGGTGCCCGATTTCTGG
Source organism: Channallabes apus (assembly GCA_030522415.1). Lineage (NCBI taxonomy): Eukaryota > Metazoa > Chordata > Actinopteri > Siluriformes > Clariidae > Channallabes > Channallabes apus. The sequence continues at coordinate 29,170,089 of CM060124.1, read as the reverse complement.
TTGGAGGTCTCATCGCATGGATGCCCCATGTGTCTCTTTAGGATGTGCCTGGTGTCTGGGGAGGATTCTATCTACTTAGAAGATGGTTCTGGCCTCGACTGGTGTTGTCAGCTGTTTCTCTGAGGACTTGACAATTCGATAGTTCAGGACTGGAACTTTCTACAAGTCTATCTGAGTCTCGAATAATTACTGGACTCCATTTTACATCAACTATTATAACATCAGTTAACATCAACTATTATAGCTGAACCTAACACTTAGCAGGAAATGATCTGCATTTATACTGTGTTATCTGTTTCACCCAGATGAGGATGGGTTCCCTGTCGAGTCTGGTTCCTCTCAAGGTTTCTTCCTATTACCATCTCAGGGAGTTTCTCCTTGCCACTGTCGCCCTCGGGCTTGCTCACCAGGGACTATCTGAACATTTTGATTCATACACATTCACATTCCATACAAACTTAAATAATTCTTTTGATTGTGTAAAGCTGTTTTGAGACAATGTCAATTGTTAAAAGCGCTATACAAATAAAACTGAATTGAATTGAATTGAATTCATATTTAAGCCAGGCAAAACTAAATATTTATTTACTTTAACATGAATCTTTTGCTTTGGCACATCTTTAAATGTGACTGAGCACAGTTCCCATCATGCCCTGAGATGCCACTGCATGAAGCTATACATCAACTGACAACACATTCTTGTATAACTTGGAACACATGGAATGGAGCACTCTCCAGATCCTTTGGCTTTGGTGTTTTTGCACTTGATAATGGAGATCTTGGCCTAATTGAGGCACCATATGCACAGTGAGACAGCTACACATGAGGCACTGGCAGAGAGAGAGATGGGCACTATCCACTTGTCAGCAAATATCAGGTTTGGAAGTACATTGATGAGACACAGATTAGACAGTGACAGAAGGAGATAAAGGTTTTACTTGAAAAGTATCGACACCTACACACAGGTGAATAGAAACCCTGCTATGAGTGGGAGAAGGTGGAAGGATTTTGTACATCTTCTTCACCTAACACTTTGTCACTAACACTTATCTCTTAAATCAACTCCTACATGTAGCTAACTGATTCTTCAATGAAGCTCATTGATCTCTCCGTTTAGCATGTTGATTTGTTCAGATAACTATTTGATTCCTCCATCTACCCAACTGGTAAACCTATCTTCCTAATCGGTTCCTTCATTTACCTCAGTGATTACTAGAGTTATTGTACTGATTATTTTATCTACCTCATTGATACTTAAATGTTCCCAATTGATTCTTTACTCTGCTGAATCGATTCATTCATCTATCTAACTGCTTGCTACATCTGGCCCAATGATTCCATTATCAACCATTCCCTTATTTCCCTTCTACCAACACTTCTCTATCTATCCTATTAATGCATTCCTCTATTATTCCTTTTACCAACATGATTCTCCATTGATTTAACCGATTCATGTAGTGTATCTCCTGCATGTACCTAATTGAATCCTCCATTTCATTAATCGAATTTATAACTAACTGACGCCTTAATTAACTGAATTTAGTCATCAAGCCGGCGAATTGGCTCTTTATTTATTCATTTATTTACTCAGTTGATTCCATCATCGACACAACTGATTAATTTATTTTCGCATTTGATTCCTTCATCTACACAACTGATTCATTTTTTACTTAATTGATTCCTTTATCTACACAACTGATTCATTTATTTACTTAATTGATTCCTTTATCTACACAACTGATTCATTTATTTACTTAATTGATTCCTTTATCTACACAACTGATTCATTTTTTTACTTAATTGATTCCTTTATCTACACAACTGATTCATTTTTTTACTTAATTGATTCCTTTATCTACACAACTGATTCATTTATTTACTTAATTGACTCCTTTATCTATTTCAATTCAATTCAATTTTATTTGTATAGCGCTTTTAACAATTCTCATTGTCTCAAAACAGCTTTACACAATCAAAAGAATTATTTAAGTTTGTATGGAATGTGAATGTGTATGAATCAAAATGGTCAGATATTCCCTGGTGAGCAAGCCGAGGGCGACAGTGGCAAGGAAAAGCTCCCTGAGATGGTAATAGGAAGAAACCTTGAGAGGAACCAGACTCAACAGGAACCCATCTTCATCTGGGTGAAACAGATAGCAGGAAATTATCTGCATTTATACAGTGTGTTAGGTGGCAGGCAGTTCAGCTATAATAGTTGATGTTAATTGATGTTAAAATGGAGTCCAGGTAGTTATTGGAGACTCAGATAGACTTGTAGAAAGTTCCAGTCCTGAACTATCGAATTGTCAAGTCCTCAGAGAAACAGCTGCCAACACCAGTCGAGGCCAGAACCATCTTCTAAGTAGATAGAATCATCCCCAGACACCAGACGCATCCCAAAGAGACACATGGGGCATCCATGCGACGAGATCTCCAACCAGAAGCGGGGCACCAGGATGGGTCAGACAGGTCCGGAAGACAGAGGGAGTTTGGATCACTGGCAGCTCAGGGATGACATGTGTAGCTCAACAGAGAGAGAGAGAGAGAGAGAGAGAGAGAGAGAGAGAGAGTGAAAGGGGGAGACAGGGGGAGAGAGGAAAGAGAAAGAGGGGGAGAAAGAGAAGAAGAGGAGAGATGGCAGTTAGGTATGGTCACAGTCACATAATGTATAATGTGAATGTATATTTACTGTAGAGTGTAAGCAGGGACTCCGGCAGGACTAACTATGACATCATAACTAAAAGGGAAAACCAGAAGGAAACACAAACATGAGGGGGAACTGAGATGTAAAGCAAACAATCACCTCACCGTCAACAAACCTGAGTGATCAAATGAGAGTGAGGAAGACAGCATCTAAACATACCAGTTCACCATAATACTCTACGTCCATGAGTCCCCCAGATCTGCTCCTTTACCTAAGGCAAATCTATTTATAAAAATGCTTGGCTAAATAAATAGGTTTTTAGCCTAGACTTAAACACTGAGACTGTGTCTGAGTCCCGAACACTATTTGGAAGACTATTCCATAATTTTGGGCTTTGTAAGAAAAAACTCTGCCCCCAGCTGTAGTTTTCATAATACGCGGTACTGACAAGCAGCCTGCATCCTTTGATCGAAGTAGGCGTGGCGGATCGTAAGACACTAGCAGTTCGCTCAGATACTGCGGCGCGAGACCATTTAATGCCTTATATGTCAAGAGTAGTATTTTAAAATCAATGCGAAATTTCACAGGAAGCCAATGTAGTGAAGATAGGATAGGGGTGATGTGCTCATATCTTCTGGTTCTAGTGAGGACTCTAGTGAGCATTCTGGACTAACTGAAGCTTGTTTATGCATCTAACTGAACAACCAGACAGTAAGGCATTACAATAGTCCAACCTATAGGTGATAAAAGCATGAACTAGTTTTTCTGCATCGTTTAGCGACAATATATTTCTTATCTTGGCAATATTTCTGAGGTGAAAGAATGCTATCCTGGTGATATTATCTACATGAGCTTCAAATGAAAGACTGGATTCTATAATCACGCCGAGGTCTTTTACTGTCGCACTTGATGGAACAGAAAGGCCATATAAAGTTACGGTGTGATCTAAGATTTTACTCCTAGCTGTATGCGGTCCTATGCCTAGAACTTCTGCCTTATCCAGATTAAGCAGAAGGAAGTTAATTAGCATCCAATTTCTTATGTCCTGCACACATTGCTCAACTTTAGTTAGCTGGTTTTTCTCATCAGGTTTTGCTGAGACATATAACTGTGTGTCGTCAGCATAACAATGAAAACTAATACCATGCTTACGGATTATGTTGCCCAGAGGAAGCATGTAAAGGGAAAAAAGCAGTGGGCCTAAAACTGAACCCTGCGGAATGCCAAACTCCACTAGAGAACATGCAGAATAATCACCATTTAAGTCTACAGTACATACTGATAACGATCGGTCAAATAGGATCTGAGCCAGGAGAGGGCTGTACCCTTAATTCCTACTACATTTTCTAATCTGTGAAGAAGAATAGCATGATCAATAGTGTCAAAAGCTGCACTGAGGTCGAGTAATACAAGCATACAGTAGTTACACAACCCTGATCAGAGGCCAATAGGAGGTCATTTACTACTTTAACGAGTGCTGTTTCTGTGCTGTGATGAGGCCTAAATCCTGACTGATACAGTTCATGTATGCAATTTCTACTGTATGTAGATATGAGCATAGCTGCTCCGATACTATCTTTTCCAGAATCTTAGAGATAAAGGGGAGGTTTGATATTGGCCTGTAATTGGACAGCTGACAGGGGTCGAGGTCAGGTTTCTTAATTATTGATTTGATAACTGCTAATTTAAAAGATTTTGGAACATAACCAATGCTGAGTGAGGAATTAATTATTCTCAACAGTGGTTCTATTATTATTGGTACTATCTGTTTAAGAAAATGTGTCTGTATAGGATCTAATATACAGGTTGATGAATTTGCAGAAGAGATTGCAATTAGTTCTTCTGCAATTGAAAAAACTTGCAATTGAAATTAGTTCATTCTCTTCAAGGGGAGTAAAGTATTCTAGGTTTGAATCTGACATGGCTAGGTTAACATCTGTATCAATTAAAAAAGCCTCAATTTTTTTGTCTGATATTTACAATTTTATTATTAAAAAAGTTAATGAAGTCCTCGCTATTGCATGATGTTGTTGTGGAGAATTCTGTAGTTAATTCTGTTAACCAGTTATTTCTGGTTAATTTGGCTACGGTATAAAATACAGTAAAAATCTAGGATTATTTTTATTTTCTTCTATAAGAAATCTTAGAGAACCTGTGCTGTCCTGGAGCCCTAAGATTACCTGCTATGTCCGGTGCTCTGGCTCCCGGGATACACCTAACCACTGCCGCTGGCGCCCCTAAAGGTCTAGCTACAGTAATTTCACGTGCCTCAGTATAGAGTCTCCTATAACCAGAGCTCTTTCAGGTTTCTCAGCGGGTGCAGCACTAAGGAGAGCAAACCTGTTGGACACGTGAAGCGCAGAGGAGGTGTGCTCCGGTGGGCTAGCCTTAGCGTTAGCTTTGGCTGAACGAGTATGCCGCCGAGTCGTCACGCACTCGCCCCGCTGTGAGGGCTCTAATGCCGGAGTCGGGGGCTGATAATCTCCGCCTGTGGCACCCAGACTGTCCGCTATAGGAATAACGCTGCTCTCACACTCTCTAACACTCTCTAAAGACTGGATGCGCTCCTCTAACGCTGATATCTTCTCCGTCAGAGTGCTCACTAACACACACCTATCACAAATAAAATTATCGCTAATGACGGAGGAAGAATGTCTAAACATCCTGCACTCTACACACTGAACAAGCTGAATGGTAGACATGATAACGTACCTCTGTGTTGGAGTTTTAGGTGTTTGGAGCTGAATTCCGTTTGTTGTTCTTAGATGAGGAAACTCGCGCGTTCTCCAAAAATCGCAGAAAAAAGGCGAAGCCGAATAGTATGAAGATGTAAAAGCTAGTTGCTATTAATATTGCTATTTATGTACACGACTGATTCATTCATCTACACAACTGATTCATTTATTTACTTAATTGATTCCTTTATCTAAACAACTGATTCATTAATTTACTTAATTGATTCCTTTATCTAAACAACTGATTCATTAATTTACTTAATTGATTCATTCATCTACACAACTGATCCAATTCTTTACTCAGTTGATTCTTTACATAGACAAAATTAATGAAGCAAATTTTATCATGACAGGAAATAACACCACAATAGAATAATGACTGATGCTCAGAGAGCCGGTCCAAAGCAGGAACGTTCTGGAAGGAACAAAGGAAACCACCACAAAGCACTGGAAGGCCTCAAGACAGCGTGGTTATTTGATTCATTTTTAAAGAGGACTCACTTTGTTGTATTTGAAACCATTCTCCAGATAGCGGGTATCCGAGCTCACTGAACTGTCCAGGCACACAAAACACATCACGCTGAGGCCCACTCGGACAAATCCTCCATTATGTCTTTCTTTCCTTGACGTTTAATGGACAGATTGGGCTGTAGTTTGGGTCGTTTCTTCATGGTTCTTGACGCTGGCATTGTATGGCTTGACGGCGGGCCGGGAGCGATAAGCTCAAAGGAACAGAGCATTTGGTGGTTCAGGTGGCACAAAAATAGTTCTTTCTCCTCTCTGGTGTGAACTAGGGAAATTTTATTCTCTACTGAATCAAAGCACTGACTGGAGCGAGTCAGTATCGAGATAACGGAATATACAATATGTATATATATATATATATATATATATATATATATATATATATATTGAATTAAGGAAAGGTAATCTTGGCGACGTGTGACTCCAAACAGGTCATTTTAATCCTCTGAATAAAGACAGAAACTCTACTGATTCCTCTGCATTAGATACTGTCCTAACAGATATTAAAGCCAGCTATCACACACACACACTCATACCCCCCACCCCCCATCCCCCTCCCTACACAAAAACACACACACACACTATAATTCCACTCCACTTCACCATGAAACGTGACTGACAGCTCTGCTTATGTTCAAGCTCAGCGAGAGCTGCTCTCCTGCTGACTTCACCACGGAAATATGAATGAAAGCGTTAGAAATGTGGAAATGTTCATCACAAAGATGAGAAAGGTTTCAGGCTTGGGAGCACATGGCTAAAATCTGCACCAAAAAAAATAAGAAATACATTTCCGCCTTTTACAGTATTTGCATCATATTTCAAAGTGGTTTGAATATTTAATGAGGTCATGGCATGACAAAAACACCTCGTCAGTGCTCCAGTACTGCAGATGGAGCTGTTCGAATACCGTCACTGTTTCCACAAACACAGGAGAAAGATCTTGTTGCCTTGCAGGTGTATGACGGAGATAAAGAACAGCTTATATTGTTTAATATAAGACACAACTGGTCTCTTGAAAGCTTGTTGTGATATTTAATTAATGTTGTAAGAAATCATATCAATTAATAGATTATAAGTGAAGGTACTGTAGATGTTTGATTGATATTTTTTCCCACCTAGAAATCAAAGGGGTGAGAACTTCAAATAAGAGAAGATACTGTACTTTGGGCAACTGGGTTGCGTTTGTAACAAAAGAAGAAGAGAATGTACTTTTCTTCTATTTGTGATCTTCAGGAAATTTGGACGATGCCATTTTTAAATAAGTAATTAAGCTTTCCAACCAATAACAGCTTTGGTTCTGGGATTTGATGGGCTGCGCTGGTCCTATAGGTCTCCCCAAACATCTGTGTCTCTTTTTCCTAAAGCTGTCAGATCCCAGATGTGCAGGTTCATCTGTATTCTAGCATGATTCTCTCATACTGTGTAGCATCCATAACTACAGGAACATATATGAATAAATTATGATGTAGTTCTTTTCATAGGAGCAATTCTAGGACATTTGTTTATTTAATCAGTTATAAAAACTACACTGTAAATTAAACACAGACGCTTGGTTTTATGTTTTATTAAAGTTGACCCAATTTTAGAACTTTCTTTTTTTTTGTACCATTTCACCTTCATCTTTAAATATTTGTAAAATTATGAAAAATTTTAATAATTTTAAATAATTAGAGTAATGTTTTAGCATGTTGATGGAAATAAAGAGTAAAAACAACCCAAATGAATTATTTTAGACCGATTACAAAACAAATATTTTCATGGAAATTATATGAAATAGATTTTTGATTTTATCACTGTTGAGTTTACCCATAACTGAAAATGCAATAAATTGATGGAAAATGTATTGATATACACTACTAATGTGGAGGGTTTTGTTAGAGTAAATTTTTATGAGAGTAAAATTATTTTAAATAATTAATTATTTTTTCTTTTCCTTTCCTTTCCTATTATTATTATTATTATTATTATTATTATTATTATTATTATTATTATTTACATGTGCCTTTAACAAGTAAATAAGGATAATAAAAATTTAACAAGTGATCCTGAAATGTTTTGATGAAATTTTTATAACCATGATGTTTTTCTTCTTAATGCATGAATAATAATAATAATAATAATAATAATAATAATAATAATAATAATATTTAAAGACATTTGGCAATTAAATAAGGATTTCATTAAAAAAAATCATTAAATCCTTAAATCATTGAAAAATGAATTTCATAAAAAAAAATATGTCCGTTTATCCAATATTGCTTATTAAATAGGAATTAAATTCATTAATTTGTATTCTGTAGCTTTTATCCTGTATACCGGGTCACAGGAAGCCTGGAGCCGACCTCAGCAGACTTAAGGCGTAAGGCGGGGTACCAAACCCTAGTAGTACCAACCACTACACCACTGTGCCGCCTCGGTCTGAATAAAATGTATGTTTTTATGTGACTCACTTTGGTTACTCTCATGCAGCCCCACTCAACAACTTTTGACTGGCGTGAGCGTCTGACTGATCATTGTGTTCCCCCACAACTTCTTCCTTCCTTTCTTTCTTTTTTTTTGCCCCAGATGGTTCTGGCACCAATATATTTCATTCAAATGGTAATAAAGAGTCGTGATTAGCCTGAGGTTATTCAGACTTTCATGTTAGATCGGTTTTGAAAGGTTGAAAGGATGAATGAACTCGGGGCTAATCACACCGCTTTGATGAGCTGCTATTAGCCGAAATTGCTCATTTGTATAAAATGGCGAAGTACATGTTGTAAAACTGTGGACCGGTCCTCACGGACTTAAGTCTGTGATTATACATTCCGAGTCAGGGCCAAATTTATATTCAGAAACGCAGTGGACCTTGAACACACCGTGATATTTAATAGCGCAACCTTGAAGGTCATTTGTAGCTTTTTTTTTTTTTTTTTGCACTTTTCTAGCTTTTAAGATGCATATTTGTTTTTTGTTTTTTGTTTGTTTTTAGGAGACATGTTTTGCTTGGTGGAATAATTTCCAAAACTTGGTGTACACATTACACCATCTATGTTTAGCTGAAGTTTACATTGAGAGCAGTTGATCAAACATCTTACATTTACAGATAATTCTAAACTGTAACGTATAAACCGAGCACACTACTGTACTTTGTCGTTATATGAAAGGACCCATATTTGATCATTTTATCATTCCAACTCGGGTCTCAAAAAGGTCAACTAAAGTATATCTGTTAAATCTCCAGCTAAAACACCCCATAACCCACGCTCACTCACTCACTCACCATCACCTACTGTATACCGCTTAATCCTGTAGTCAGGGTCACGGGGGGTCTGGAGCCTATCCCAGGAGGAGACTTCCAGGGCATGAGGTGGAGAACATCCTGGACGGGGTGCCAATACATCACAGGGCATTTTGCGAATGCCAATTAGCCTAATCTGCATGTCTTTGGACATGGAAACCATGAGGAAACCCACTAAACATGAGGATAACATGCAAACTCCATACACACAGAGGCTGGAATCAAACCTGTCTGGGAATTAAACCTGGACCCTGGAGGTACAAGGCGACAGTGCTGACCACTACAGCACTGTGGGGGGATGCGCTCTTTTTCTTTTCTTATATGATGTCACAATAGGGGAAAAAATTTATCCTGCTTGTTGTAAGTGTGTGTGTGTTAGCTTATGTGCTCTTGAATTCTCCAGGTCTCTTCTGATTCTGTAGGTCCGAAAGTGTTGATTTATTTACTATAACAACACCTCAGACTGCAGATCCAAGGTTTATATTATATGATGTATTCTTTTTGGACATTTTTAATCGAGTGAAATCCGTAACTGAATAAATAAATAAATAAATAAATAATAAATCCTCCTCAGCTTGACCTTCGCTCTCTCCTCGTGCTGTCCGTCTGCGAAACATTTTGAGTGAATGAACAGTTGGGATTTCATTTAGCGTTACGCGTCCTGGATTATGCTAGGTTCCTGATTGCAGCGCTTGTAATGACCTTGTACAAACTACTACGACGTTTTTTGCGAATCATGTTTCTGTGCATTTTGATAGCAACAATTTATTTTTTATCCTCCGTTACGTGTTGGCTGATGAATAATCAGGGAGCCCTTAGCAACACAAATCATTTCTATTGGTATTATAATTTAGGAGCTGTTTAATGGCCAGACACCAGATTTCTAAGCGATTTCATACCACGGGAAATAACCAGTGGGGAACCATTTTGGAGAAGAAATGAACATTTTCCGATGTTTCCTTCAAAATCATTCTTATGCTTATCATGTCTCGGAGAAGGTAATAGTTTTTTTCTTTCGAATTCCCGCTGTGATCCAGATCTTCCCTGTATATACAGTACAGTATGTAGTGGTGGCCTGGGGGAAAAACATGGAAATCTAGACATTTTCTACTCTGTTCTGAAAGGTTTTGCTCAACCAAACATGTTTTTTTTTATGTATATGTAAATGTACTCGCTAGACATCCACAGCTCAGCATCATAGCCCTGATACTCACATTCCCAAAAGGAGAGGGAGAGTGAGAGAGACAAAAGTTGCTTAGCAAACATACAGTTCAAGGTTCTCTAGTCTGATGAGACCATCGTTGAACTTTTTGATGCTTGCCCATAGCTATACAGTATATGGCATATGTGAACACTCCAAATGAACTCGGACCCCTCTAGAACTAAGAACAGAACAAGACCAACTCGGACCATCACCGAAAAGACACCTCTATTATGTTTCTATTATGAAGCATGGTGGTGGTAGCATCACATGATTGTAATTGGGATAAAACAATCTGCATTTGAGTTGCTGATCTCTTATCGACTCAGTGACTAAGAGGGTAAAGGCTTTGGCCAAGGGTCCAACAGCATCAACATGAGGGTGCTAGGTTTTAAACCCGGGACCTTCCAATCACTAGTCCAACACTTTAACCACTACGCTACCCCCTGTCCTGTAATGTTCATCCAACAGGTGGTGCCCTTAGCATTTTTAACTTGTTCTGCCGATGTTTTTCAAAAAGAGCAAAATATTTTAATACATTTTAACTTGATAAACGAGCGATGTCATGACATGCGAGCACTGTATTACTCTTTGTCTGCTGAGCGTCACGTGATCATGACTGATCCAATGGTTCTGGTCACTTGCTTTGTACTATGGAATAGTTCACAGGGGCGAATTCTTATGCAACCCACTGTTTTAAGTAAATTATTTCATTTTGTTATTATTATTATTATTATTATTAGTAGTAGTAGTAGTAGTAGTATTACAGTATATTCACTCACTCACTCACTCATCGTCTATACCACTTTATCCTGTATTCAGAGTTGCATGGGGCCTGGAGCCTATCCCAGGATTCTTAGGGCACAAGATAGAGTACATCCTGGACAGGGTGCCACTCCATCGCATGGGACACTCACACACACACACATACACTCACTCATACACTCCACACAATTTAAGAATGCCTTTTAGCCTAATCTGCAGGTCTTTGGACTGTGGGAATAAACCAGAGTACCTGGAGGAAACCAGCCAAGCACAGGGAGAACATGCAAACTCCATGCACACAGAGATGGGATTCGAGTCTGGCTATTATTATATTGTTTATTTAAAAGAAAATACAAAGCAGTGATGTAGATCAAGCATTTCTCAGTGTTTCGTTTTTATTTTTTATTGTAGCTGATGCAGAATTTGATTTACGCACTGGATACTACACTTCATTGCAGTTGGCACGGTTCATTTCCGAAGCCATCACATGGGACGATGTAGTCGATCTGTGCCAACTGACACACACACTCACAAACACACAAACACACTCACACTCTACAAAAGCACAATGAAGACCTGTATTTGCTGGAATCATGCAAGAAAATATTTCCCCATCAAAATGCTTTTATGAGTAATAATATTAATGCTGGTCTATGTCTTAGTAAGCCAGAAATCTCTTCATACATTTCCATATTTTGTAGCAGAAAGTAGAAAAAAAATGAAATAAAAGAGCTTAGTGGTGGATTATTTGCTCAATTTATTCCTCCACATGCTTCTTCGATCGCATAATTAGTCCTGAACACTGAAATAATTTTGTTGATTTTTATATTTTCTTTTCTTTCTGCGACCTCTTTCATTAATAAGAATGGGGTCTGGTTGTTGTGTGATCTTCCATAAATGTCACTCTGTCCCCTTATTTACGTCTCTCATCTGACCATTGAAGATAATTATTATTGATTCATGCAATAATAAGTAGAGGTGCATTTGTATGATTAAAGCCATCCTGGACCCATTTGTTTGCATCAAGGTTGTAGAAGCCATTGATTCATGAAGATGGTGTCTTTCATAAGGATCAGGAACCAAGAGAGAGAGAGAGAGAGAGAGAGAGAGATGGCTGGACAAGGACTTTAATCCAAAACATCCTGGAAACTTTATGTATTAGGGCTGAACTACAGTACTTTAATGCGGGTACAAATAGACTGGCAGAGCTAAGTGCCCGGAAGATAAAAATACATCATTATACAGTTTCCTTTTTTTTCCACTTTAGATTGTTTTCTGATAACAAAATAATTGGAATTTTGTATGACCACATTTATCCAAAATAGCAGCTAGAAGTTTTCTAGGACTTCTATAATAATAATAATAATAATAATAATAATAATAATAAAGAAATACACAAGACCTACCACCTTGGTAACTGTCATTAAGTTCTCTGTCCGGTCATCTTTTGATACTAAAAACATTCAAGCAGCAAGAATGGGGAGTTTTCTTTCTATCCCAAAAGGCTTTACTATTAATCCTTGATGCAGTTCCCATTTCTGACAACTAGGTGATCATTCATTCATTCATTCATTCATTTTCTTTACTACTTATTCTGTACAGGGTCACAGGTAGCCTGGAGACTTTGTGCATGAGGCTGGGTACACATGGTGCCAGTCCATTGCCATGCACACACTCTACTACAATTTGGGAACGCCAATTAGCGCCAATAATTTAGGGTCATGCCTTTGGGAGGAAACCCACCAAGCATGGCAAGAACATGCAAACTCCAGGTACACAGACTCATAGTGGGAATTGAACCCTCGACCCTGGCGGTGCGTTTAGGCCACCGTGCCACCTTAGTTGATCTACTGTATATAGTTAAATTTTTTATGACTCAATCAAGTCACTGCTGGAGGTGGGTCTTGCTCTAGTAGCAGCTTGTTAGCAGTAAACTTCGATTTTTTTGGTTTATTTCCTTTTCCAATCAGTGGGTGGCTGAAAAAAACAAACAGCCCTTTTGCCAAAGGTTTCCATTATGCAACAGGAATTTTAAAAAATAAACGTGAGGCTCTCCAGTGCTGTAGCATGTTGCTTACTCAGACATATAGACAACATGATTGTACAGTATCTTCATCTTTAAGTAAACAATTTAGTAAACTGTATCTATCTAGCTCACTTTTAAGCTAACCTAAGTTACACTTAGGTTTGTTTTTATTCGGCAAATATTGTGAAATGCTGTTGTGTGTATAGTAGGACTTCAGTACTTTAACCTGTAGTGTCAATGCTGTTTGGCATCTAAAGAAAGAATAGAATTTGAAGGCAGTCATGTACCATACCATTCTCTACTCCCTCCTTTATTCCTATTATCATGCTGTAGCTTTTCCATTTTTTTCCCCCGTATGACTGTTAGACCGCTTTGGCACCTAGTCATATTGACTTTCCCGCTCTGTTGTTATGAATAGCGGTTTAAGGCTTTGGTGTAGTCCGATAGACGCATCGATGGGATGCAGCGAGGATGGCTGCCAGTTGGCACATGGGAGAAAGTAGTAGGAGAATGCACACTAAAACAGTGCTGTATGTAAGCATGTGGTACTCAGATGGGGTCTTCTCTCTCTCTCTCTCTCTACATACTAGCGCTGATGAGTGCGTTGGTGCTGGGATGGAATTGATCTTGACACATGCGCACATATTCACACACTCTCTTGCGCTCTGCTGTAGGCCAACTGATCGAGCAGATGGTTCTGGCCAGCCGGAGGAAGATGTGTGGTGCATGGAAAGAAGTGTGTTTAATTAAATGTCACGTCAAGCAGGGAAGAATTTTAGAGAGTGTGAAGGCCTCGGGCCAATTTTTTTTCTTTTTTTTGATGAATGTGTAATAACTGTTAAATAAAACACTATTTTCCAGTAAGAGCAACATTTCTAGCGATTTATACCCTTTTACACCCTCTTGTTCCAAAGCAAATTGGAAGAAAAAATATTCAAAGGAATATTTCATTACAAAACAAAGTTGAATTCCTTCATAGCTGTATTTAATGGTGTGGAACATCCAGCTGTAAATGTTCGTTCTGTCACCAGTTAAAATTAAAATGGTCTAAACAGTAAAGGCTGTCAGAGTCAGGCAATTTACATGTGGATTTAGGGTTAGGGTTAGGGTTAGGGTTAGGGCCTCCGTCCCCCCAGGAACCCTGTATACAGGATAAATATGTTTAGACAATGAGTGAGTGAGTTAATCAGACTGAAATCATATTAAATCGAACTTTAAAACTTTACCTTTTGCTGTACATTGAAGTTGGACTGGCACAACCAGATATGCAGTTGTTAATTGAGGTACTCCGGATGTATAAATCAGTCAGATTCCGAAATCGGCCTAGGCAATCAGCGCATGCTCCGCAGTTCCCAGCCGGACTATAACCTGGACATTCAGTTTTCTTCTGGTCAACTTGTTTGTCGTTTGTTTTGGGTTGTGATGCGATAGGTCAACTAGAAATATAATACTAACAAGCTGAAAGAGGGGCGGCGCAGTGATGTAGTGTTTAGCACTGTCGCCTTGCACCTCCAGGGTCCGGGTTCGATTCCCTGGCCAGGCTCGATTCCCGTCTCTGTGTGCATGGAGTTTGCATGTTCTCCCCATGTTTGGTGGGTTTCCTCCGGGTACTCCGGTTTCCTCCCACAGTCCAAAGACATGCAGATTAGGCTAATTGGCGTTCCCAAAAATTGACCATAGTGTGTGAATGAGTGTGTGTGTGTGTGTGTGTGTGTGTGCTCTGCGATGGATTGGCATGCTGTCCAGGGTGTACCCTGCCTCGTGCCGAGTCTCCTGGGATAGGCTCCAGGTCCCCGCGACCCTAAATACAGGATAAAGCGGTATAGAAGATGAATGAATGAATGAACCTGAAAGAGGGCATATCACCACTAGCAGAGTCAGACTTACTCCAGTCAATATATATCGTATCCCCTGTTGTGCTTGTACAGTATAATAAGATGGGGACAGTAGTCCAAACATAGTGTGACTTAACTGTGCATGTACAGTAAAGGCACTAACTGCCTCTGTGTTGGCCAGTATGGAAATCATTTAAAATTTTGACCAAATCCTTTTGTCTTTTTAAGTGTGTGAGGGCACCGATAACAAGCTCAGCACCCTGTCAGATCTGGACCAGCACTACTACACCCTGCGCAAGTCCTACGAGAACTGTGAGGTGATAATGGGAAACCTGGAGATCACCAGTATCGAGCGGAACCGCAACCTCAACTTTCTCAAGGTGAAGCACATCAACGTTAACTTTATCCCTGAATCCTTAACCCTAAACTCTGGACCTTAAACTTTCTCAGTATGAGTCACACCAACATTAACCTTCATCAAAACTTTGTGTTAGATATTTTCAAAGATATTTTTTACCCCTTACTTTAATTCCTGAAGCATAAATGTAACCAAACAAAACTTTAGCTTTCTTAATTCGCTCCAGCATTACCTTAAACATTTAGCTCAAATCCTGGACCATAAACCGAACCTTTCTCCATGTGACTCACACCAACATTACCTTATATCCTGAACCCAAAATTTAACCAGCTACAACCTCACATTTCTTAAGTAGACTCACAACAACTTTAATCTTTCACCTTTACCAAATTTTCCTGAATCCCAAACCTCAGATTTACTAAGTAACACCAACATTAAGCTTTACTCCAATTCTTGAACCGTAACCCTAATAAACCACAACTTCAGCTTTCTCAAGAAGGGTCACACTGATACTTAATGCTGTACAGACAACCTCTTAAAGGTGAAACATTCAAATTAAGTCTTTATTTGTCACAGATACCATACTGCACAGTGAAACACTTTTGGTCACATATCACAGCTTAGGAAGTTCAGGGGTCAGGGCACAGAGTCAGCCATGAAACTCTAGTACTCCAAGAGATGACAAGGTTAAGGGCTGTGGTTAAGGGCCCAATAGTGGCAGATTATTGGTGAAGCTGGAGCTTGAACTGCACATCTTCTGATCAGGAACCTAGAGCCTTAACCCACTGAGCAGCTCCAACCTTGCCCTGCCAGCAAAAACAGAAAATGCCAAACAATGAAATTTTTAATCCTTGCATGAATTCTAAAATCATTAGGGTGGTGGTGGATCAGTATGTTAAGACTGAATTACTGATCGGAAGGTCGGCGGTTCGAGCCCCGCACTCCGCCAGATTGCTCCTGTTGGGCCCTTGAGCAAGGCCCTTAACCCTGTCCCCTCCAGGGATGCCGTATAATGGCTGACACTGTGCTCTGACTCCAGCCTCCTAACATTACTCTCAAACATAATCAGCTTCACCTTGAACCCTGGGATCTAAATTTCTAAATGTCCTGAGGATCACTCTGACCTGTAGACAACACAGAGTTCCCATTAACTTCAGGCTCTTTGTGGAAAAGGTATTTCCAAACCTTAAACTTTTTCCATTTAATTCTGGATACTACATATAATCTAATTCTAACAAATAAACTGATTAAATGGACGTCAAGGACATGCCATTAAAATGCAACAAAATGGATTAAAAATGACATTATGCTTTAATTAATAAGAAATGTTTCACTAACGTTATAGTACTTTGGTAAGCTATTATATTTTATAATGATAGTTAGTAATATTGGATGGAGAACTTTCTGTCTAACTCATCTTCAAAAGATACGATAGATCAGAGTTACTTCAGAGCGTGACCAGATAATTAAGGTTGTCATCTGTTCCAGAGGTAAAATAATGACCATTTTAAGAAGTTTCTTACAAAGGTACAAAAGGGGATTTGAATCAAAGCATGATGGAAATGGTCGGCCATCTTTAACAGAGCATGACCCACTTTGGCTGTCCTTCAGGATTTTGACTGAGCCTGAAACACAGACTGCTGTTTGAGAAGCGATGTTTGTATTCCTGTCATGAGCCCAAGAAGCGGTCGCAGCTTCACAGCGGCACTGATGACAAGGCTAGAGCGCGAGTCTGTTAAAGCGAGTGCAGTTGGGTCATTAAGAAGCGTAAGAAGTTAGACAAATTTGTAGAACAATCTGAAGTCTAGATTTTGGTTTCTACATGAACCAGGATGTTTGTACTGTATACCAGCACAATATGGTATGTTTCCTATTAATTTCTTACTACTGATACTGTTAGAATAGAATAATGAAGGGGTTTTATGGCATTTAGAATATTTCGTTTTGATATTAATTTTTTTGGAGAACATTTTTTTAAAAATAGTTGAAATTCTATGAATTTTCCAGTTGTTAATGTAATCATACAGTACATGCAGCTAAGTACCCATTAAAGTGTTCTACATTGATCAGCCATAACGTTACAATGCAAAACATTATGCCCAGGACTGTATAGGTTCCTCTTGTGGTGTGGCACTGCTACCTAGCTCCACAAGACCTCTGGGGTGTGCTGAGGTGCCTGGCACCAGGACATTGGCAGCAGATCCTTTGGGGTGCTGTGGGTAGTGGGGTGGGGTCTCCGAGGATTGGAGTTATTCGTGGGTTACACTTGTTTGGCTCATCCCATGGGCACTCGATTGGATTTGGATCTGGAAAGGTTAGGTTAGGGTTGGCAGCCTTGTACTGTTTGCCTACTGGGCAACATGGAGGCAGGCTGTGGTGCACTGGCAGTTCTGGTGCCTTTGTTTCATGGCCAGCATTCTGTGAGACTTTTCTGTGGGATCAGACCAGACGGACTGACCTTTGCTTTCTCTCAGGCGTAAATGAGCCTTGCGTGCCCATAATTCTGTCTACTGGTATATAATTTATAATCAATGTTAATGTGTTGCTGATCAGTGTATATATTCTTTTTTAAACTTTATTTTTAGAGTTAGAGGCTGGATTTTCACCCTTCCAAGACTTTACACAAACTTCCTCAAACCACTTTTTTTTGAATAGCCACGCTTTTGATAACGTTGGCTGTTTCAAAATCAAAGTGGCTTTCATCATAAAATACCCTCTAATGTCCCTTTGCTGTTTTTTTCCCCCTCTCAAAGCAAAAAAAAAAAAAAAAAAGCTCTCATCTTGCTTTACTTAAAGAGTCATTTGAGATTCGTTTTGAATCCGGTCACAACACGATGAATTTTGTAAGAGGCGCTTCTCTGAGCATCTGTAATTAGTGTGCCTTTATATGAGCTCACGGTCAGATGTGTAACTCGAATGCTAAGCTGATTTCCGCAGATACGTAGCAAAAATGTTGATTACTTTAAGAGCATCCAGAGATTGACGCTGCCCTGAGAATCCTCTGAATTGACTCAGCTCAAACTAGAGGCTGATTGAATGTGGCAGCCTTGGTCATAGTGGTGTCTTTCTCCAAACCGATTTTCATGCCAAGTGACCTGTTTCAGCTAAGCAACTGACGTTAGAATCCTGCCTCTAGTTAGCTGACTATCCCAAAAGTGCTGTTCAGTGCTTTGTGGTTCTGAAGACGTTTCACCTCTCATTCGAAAGGCTTTATCAGTTCAAACTAACTGTCTTGGATTGGCAGGTATACTGTGTATAGGAAACGTTGTGGAGTCGTTGACACCTTAATGGTGACCTGTGGGATCTTGTTTCAGTCATGTGTGTGTTGGAAGGGTCACCTGACCCTAGTGCAGAATTTAATTCAGATGACTGTAACGACACACATGGGTGAAACTACAGTACAAACAGTTGGTTTATGGTAGAATGAAACTCCATGTGCCAAATGTTTTAAGCATCATCAACTGCATGCAGGATTAATCAAGAGATTTTATTTTCCCAAATATTAATCATGCATTGTTAATCATCAAATTTCACAATATAAGAATATTCAGCTGAAGTTTTGATCATTACAAACTAAGAGGAATTTGCAGGCTAATCCATTGACCTTGTGATACACTGCATATTCTGTAATGCACACAGACCCGAGGGGAGAATCGAACCCTCAACATTGGAGGAACAAGGCAACAGTGCTAACCACTATGCCACCATGCCTCCCTTAATGACATTTAGCAAAAAAATTTGCAGAATCCACTAAAACAATTAATCTAAAATTTAGTTTTTTCCAACAACAGATATTTAATAAGGTACTAGACTTGAAAGGATAATACTTTCCCTGGAGTAAAAGTACAAGGGGGGCCAGTGGTAGCTCAGTGGTTAAGGCATTGGACTATGGTTCAGAAGATCTCAGGTTCAAACCCCACAACCACCAAGTTGCCACTGTTGGGCCCTTGAGCAAGGCCCTTAACCCTCAACTGCTCAGATGTATAATGAGATAAAATTGTAAGTCGCTCTGGATAAGAGTGTCTGCCAAATGACTAAATGTAAATGTAAACGTAAGTACAAAGTCCCCCAAAATGGAAATAGTTAAGTAGAGTGTAATCTTTACAAGCATATTTACAAGCATAATTCGTTCCAGAATCGGGCTTGTATAACAAAACACACGTAAATCAAATCCATAAGAAATAATGGAAACTCAAATTGTTAGTTCTACAGCCCCCCAAAAATAAATACATAAAAATAATTAATGCAAAATATAAAGTAAAAATAAAACAAATTAACCTGCACTTTAACTTTAAAAAAAGTAAAAATATATCCCGGCAAATAAGTGTTTCTGTTTATGCGCACAGGTGCTGTGTGTATGTGTGTGTGTGTGTGTGTGTGTGTGTGCGTGTGTATATACAGTATGTGTGAAGTAAGAGGAGGAATCAGCCCCTCCCGTCTTCCCCTTCTCATCTTACACAGTAAACCTTTCGTCTTTCTTATTTGAATTTCACATGAACACACACATTAGCAAGGAACAATCTTAATGACACTCGCATGAGTGCATACATACAGAATCACTGCTGTAAAGTAAAACAAACAACCAAATTAACCTGCACTTTACCTTTGAAAAGAATCACGACAGAGCAATGTTTGTGTGTGTGTGTGTCTGAAGCTGAGAGGGGATGGAGGGGTGATGTAAAGGCAAGAGAGTGTGTGTGTGTGTGTGAAGCTACACATTGTCAAATTACGCGCGCACACACATAACGACGGAGAGGGAGAAAATGGATCTTTAACCTCTGTAATGAGACTTTCTTTTGCTTTACATGCGCACACATGTGTGTTATAATAAACAGTACACATGCGCTTACAAACACAAAATAAAATATGTTTTACACCCACACACACATGTGGTCACAGTGTTATAGTAAACAGTACACACATGCACGGATGTTGATTATACCAGTGAGAGACGAGCACTAAGACCCAGCAGGGGAGACGATTACCCACAAGAGAGAGAAAAAACATTGGTTCAGTTGTGATCACATGACACTCTGCATCAAAACAAGAAGCGCATTCATGATACACGATACTCTGTACTCGTAAACCAAGACAATGCTCGCTTTTCAAGTCAAAATTAATTAAAACTTTTGCTCGTCTTGCGGAACACTCGCAAGCTGCATTACTCTCAATCCGAGGTTCCTCTGTGCAGATAATGAAATTCATAATGATCGCTTCCTGACTGAACGACTTTAGCCCCCATCTTCTCTGCATGAACCTGAAATGCTCGGTGTGATAGCAGAAAACTAAATCATGTGCATTAGTGAAATTTTTAAAAGTTTAAATGATGTTTAAATGATGGTCACTGGTACCCCCCAAAAAAACATTCGCTTTAAATTCAAGCAGATTTTTTTCAGAACAGCTAGATAACTTGTTCATTGAAAGTTTTTATAATACAACTCTGAACTCTTGAGGTTTATGCACCTCATCTGTTCACGATTGTTATGAACATGAAGCGTGTGACCTGTTTTTTTTTTTTAATTGTTATGCAGACAAGCTATATCCAACGAGGTTATTTTCATGCAGAACCCACTCGAATTTGACACGACCCAACCTCTTACTTGATAATTACAGGAGCTGTAAGGTATAATCTGACTAATTACAGCCCACGTTGTTCGAATTTCCTGGTGCATTGTGCGGCGTGTCAGGGAATTGTAGTCGTCGCCTATTCTCTCTGACAAAAGTTTCGCATCGGTAGTTATGGCATGGAACTTTTTTCGTGCGTGTGTGTGTGTTCAACTTTTCTTAAAAGTGGGCACACACTGAATGTGTTTATGATCGATACATTTTTATCTTCTGTTTTTTTTTTGACAATTCTAAAACGAGGTATTAATGTACTATACTAGGTAGTGACCGCAAATAATTAGTACGAGTATGAAAACAATCCTTGAAGGGGTAGTGTTACGGCTAATAACTGGAGTAGATTATTTCAATTACACAATCACACATAAACAGATCTTTTACATGTTAGTTACTGTATAAACAGCTGTTTCCTACTACAAATATCTCTGACACTATAGACTCCTTCCAGAAATGTTTATTGACGTCTTTGGTATTTCCTGTATTCAGTGATCCTGTTGTGTTCCTACAGTCAATCCGTGAGGTGACCGGTTATGTCCTGGTGGCTCTGAACCAGTTCGATTATCTGCCTCTGGAGAACCTGCGCATCATCCGCGGTGCCAAGCTGTACGAAGGCCGTTACGCTCTGGCCATCTTCCTCAACTACAGGAGAGATGAATACGCTGGACTGCGTCAACTCGGACTCAACAACCTCACAGGTACTCGTTCCTGTAGTTCCCTTTATTCCCTCATTTTTTTGTACATATGGTTAAACAGATGTTGTGTATACACAATCTGTTGTCAAATTTAACAGTTTAGACCAAAGATGGGGGATCTTTTTATGGAAAGTAAATACTTTTTCACGAGTGTGAAAAATAATAATCCTATGCTTTGTGTGCTATATTTATTTTTGTATTCTCCAGGGTTTATGTGTTTCCCTTGGTTCGTCTGAAGGGGTGGGGCTTAGCAGGAGTTCATTTACATAGTCAATAGGGATGGAAATCACCAGGGACCAGCCGATACCATATTATCACGATACCCAGGTGCCGGGTATGCATTTGTATAGCAATTCTGTTTTATTAATATCCTGATTCGATAATAATTCTTTTATTGAGTAATCTGGCAACCTGATGCTGCCGGTTTGCCACTGTTGGACCCTTGAACACGGTCCTTCACCAGAGAGTGCTTAGATACAATTGGGCAACCTGACTCTGTAATTATCTGCCACGGAAGCAATGGATTTATCAGTCAGCTGATGTGCCGAGGAGCATGTTGACACCACACCTGCAGGATTATAGCGGAACAGCAATGTTTAATCAGCTCAAAGGCAAAAGTACAGAAATGAAGAAATATTTTAACAATCGATTTTGGAGTCCGGCAAAATCGATACATGAGTTGTCACACAAAATAAATGTAACTGAATAAAAAAAAAATTGTCATCTCTAAGAGAAAACCAAATGTACAGTATATAGTAGTGAGGAGTGAAGTGAAGGGAAACTGAGATATGAAAATTAATCATCTCAGCTGGAGCATCAGCAGTTCGATGGAGTTCTGAGACCAGTCATAACGTGTTAAGGAAATAGTAAAATATGGGACATTTAAGAGCCCCAGAGGCCTACAGTATATGTGATGAAAAAAACATTACATACTGTAAAACAGCACATATTTATATAAAGTTATGTCCAAAAGCAAATGAAAATGCCTTGGCTTTTTAATAAAGAACTACATAATGTGGCACACCTTTTACCACATACAGTACCACATACAGTGACAGTCGTAACAGAATGCTGTAACAGCTGCTTTCAGTATCGGGGTGCAGTTTCTAACATGCAGGACTGTCATTTCCACCATTTCCAACTTTTAATGGAGTTTCTGTCAGTCACTTGGAAAACATTTGGAAGAAATTAGGAGTAGGATGCCGATATTTTAGGACTATAATGAGCTCACCAGGATGTATCTAGTGAGCCAGTCTACAGTGTACAGGTATTTCCAATGGATTAGGTCTAACTTGTAGCAAAGAGATCCAAAAATCCAAAATTACAAACTAAGAAATAGAAAGGAAATCCCGACCCTAGGAAAAACAAAAACCTGGAAAACAAGCTACATAAAATTAGCATACTGTAATTCCCACATTACTGTAGGTGTTCACTCCGGCAGTAACGACACAAAACTGTAGAACTCAGTAATGTTCAGAGGTGAGCTACAGCAGCAGTGAGGAAGCACACAAACGTCTCCGGTATTAACCCACAGATTTTTAGGTTTTTGCTTAAAACCTGCTCATTTCTGGTGTCCATGTTACTTCTTGTCTTTTGAACAAACAAACAAAAAAAAAACAAGAGCCTGAAGAGCAGCTTTTGCTGTCAGCTTGATCGATGAGCTCGAGCAAATTCCATAAAGTGTGCAATATCCCCATAAACGAGCTGTCAAATGAATGACTGAAAGACAAACATTTATTTCCTCAAAGCACATGCACCGACACATGGGACATTAGGCCCAAAAAGCATATGGGGCTAAATGCACGCCGGTTCTTCTTCACTGGTTTCTTGAAGGTAAGCTAGGGGAAAATGAATTGGTACATTACCTTCATGCCACCTACAATACGCACTTTAATTTATACTGGAAATAAATGACTTCCTACTAAATAATGCTGGATACAAGGTAGAATACAAGACTCTGGAATACAAGACTCTTTTTAAATACTGCATTTTAACATCACACTAAAAATGTAATATTCTGCTGCTCTTTGATTTTATATTATTTCAAATTGTTTTTGTATGCCACATTTTATATACATCATCCTATACTGTAAATACTGCTCGGAGTAGTCTACATGGCAAGCTCCCTTCAAACAATCCAGCTATGTTTATAATAATAATAATAATAATAATAATAATAATAATAATAATAATAATAATAATGTGCACTGTTATTTAATTTCAACAACCTTTTGTTTAATGTTGACATATGCTTGGATGCAAATAATATAAAATATAATAGCAAATTAATAAAATATATTAAGCAAATTAATATATCAAAATTATATTACAAGTATCAAACTATGCATTGTTTAGTATATGTGTTCTGTAAAAGCATTTGTCCAAATCTGCAATGAAAGGGCTTTCTCCAAAGTGTTGCCACAAAGTTAATAAAAAGCATAGCACTGTCCAAGATGTCTTGGTCTGCTGAGGCATTAGGATCACCCTTCACTGGGGATAAGGGCCGTGATTGAAACAACTTTGTTCAACAATGAACAGGTTTGGACAAATACTGTCGTACATATATATATATATATATATATATATATATATATATATATATATATATATATATATATATATATATATATACGTACATGCCTGGTCGAAAAAAAAAATAAAAATAAAAAATGCAATGGGTGAAATCCTTCCATCAATTGGTTGACTGAGACATCTATTTATTTCCTCGTCCATTTCAGCACAATGTTATATTACACCTACTGTATATATGCAGGTGGCTAAAATTGTCCTGCATCAAATAATAATAAAAAAGAATAGAAAAAAGGTGTCCTATTTCTCTCATTTTGAGTCTGTGATTTAGTACGAACACATTCATATGCATGCTGTTGAGTTCATTAATTCAGATTTAAATAATTCAGCCTTGACTTGTACTTAAATGTTAATGAGTCTCCAACAGCCAAGCAGAAGCTGTGGTCCTGAATTTCCTAATAAGTTGTTGATATGATATAACAACTCTATCGTGCATAAATTTTAGTCTGGCTCACTGGCAGTACAAGGTGTATGCAAATTCATCGTGTCTAAAATCGCTGGGCCTTGAACATCTTTCCTGACTTCTTATTAGTGTTATTTGGACATGTGTCGTGATTATGAATGACTCAATTACCGTACACCATAATCTTTTACAATTAAGAAATGTGTCAGGAAAACTCTATGATTTATTCCACATCCCATGCTAAAACGAGCTATTGGTTCCTACTTTACTTACCAGGAAGTCATAAGTTTACACAAGTAACATTATGAAGTAAGTAATGCCATTATTATTTATATTTATATTTATGTCCTGGGAAATTGGTGGCTGAGAGGTAGGATTCTCGCCTGTCATGCCACTGGATGCAGTTCCGTGTCTTAAGCCTGGATAAAATGGAATGGTTGCGTCAAATCTGTAATTCCTGTGCCAAGTTGTTGTGTGGATCAGATTGTCAGCTGTGGCGACCCCTCGCCATGAGCAGCCGAAAGACTAACACAAACTTCATATGTATGTCCTGTCAGAGATCCTGAACGGCGGTGTGTATGTGGATCAGAACAAGTTCCTGTGCCACACTGATACGATCCACTGGCAGGACATCATGAGGAACACTCGAGCTGAGCTTCTGGTGGTGCCGTCCAACAACAGCGGCTTTACATGTGAGTTAATGTCGCACATCTCATATTTGTGCAAAATTCAATTAAATTCAATTCAATTTTATTTATAGCGCTTTTAACAATGGTCATTGCCCCAAAGAAGCTTCACAAAAATGAAAGAACATTTTTTAGTGTGTGTAAATGTGAGAAAAATGTGTCTAGATGGTAATGAGATGAATGAATGATCATCTAGACACTTGCTCTGATGAGCAAGCCAAGGGTGTCTGCAACAGTGGCAAGGAAAAACTCCCTGAAATGTCATTTGGAAGAAACCTTGAGAGGAACCAAACTCAACAGGGAACCCATCCTCATTTGGGTGATAACGGATAGAAATGATATAAGATCATGTGTGTTGTGCAGGTGAAAGTTCAATATGACAGAAGTTCTTTAAATTGACATGAAGACCCATTCAGCATAGGGATGAGTCAGCAGGTGCAGAGGACAGATGGGGTCTGGATCACTGGAAGCTCAGGAGCAGCATGTGTAGCTCCAACCATCATAAAGCTGAATCCAACTGGAGCTGGTCCGTCTCTGGATGCCGGCCTTTGTCTACTGAAGCTGGCACAATCTCCCGATGCCTCGGGATGGGTAGAAAAATACAGAACAGATGGGGAGAATTAGCGTAGTTGCCATTCGGGATGGGTGTACTGGAATATGAGGTTATGGGATGAGTTATGTGTATGCCAGATGCGTCTTTTTTGAGTCTACTTTTGAACTCCCCAAACACTGTCTGGAAGGGTATTCCAAAGCTTTGGAGCTAAATATGAAAATGCCGCGCCCCCTTTTGTAGATTTTGAAATCCTGGGAACTACCAGAAGTCCAGAGTTTTGTGATATTAAGGCGCATGGTGGATTGTAGTGTATCAGAAGACTGGTTAGGTATGTGGGAGCTAAACCATTTAAGGCCTTGTATGTAAGAATCCAAGATGGCGCCGGTGAGGTCGGCTGCCGTCACGACTGCTCCGACCACCTTTTCTTTGTTTTTGTTCTTTAAGTTAGTTTTCAGTGTTTTAAAATCGGCAAAATCACCACCATTGAGTACATTAGGTATGATAGAGACACTCTTGTTTCTATAGGTATACAATGTATTCACAATTCGATGTTTTTAACTCCGGATCCGAGCTGGCCGAGTGAGATCCTGAGGGAGAACAAAGGACGCGACGCGAAGCGGCGGCCCCGAGGAAAACAAGCCGGCGTCAGGAACAGGCTGAGAGGCCGTGCACACTGCACACCTCTGCCTAGCATCCTGCTTGCCAACGTCCAGGCACTGGAGAACAAACTCGATGACCTCAGGGCCACGATAAAGTTCCAGAGAGACATTCGGGACTGCAACCTTCTCTGCTTCACCGAGACCTGGCTGAACCCAGCGGTACCAGACCACGCCATACAACCAGCCGAGTTCTTCTTGGTTCACCGCATGGACAGGATGCGGGACTCGGGAAAGTCAAGGGGAGGCGGCATGTGTTTGATGGTGAACAACAGCTGGTGCAACAGTGCGAGCGTTGTTCCTCTTACACGCTCCTGCACACCAAACCTGGAACTACTGTCCATCATGTGTCGTCCTTTTTATCTTCCATGGGAGTTCACATCGGTCATAATAAGTGGCGTTTATATTCCACCACAAGCGGACACGGACACTGCCTTAAGCGAGCTGCATGAGGCGCTCACAGAGCACCAGCTGCGCTCATTGTGGCGGTGGACTTTAATAGTGCCAACCTCAAATGCGCAGCGCCAAACTTTCATCAGCATATCACCTGCCCCACCAGGGGTGATAGGACACTAGATCATTGTTATACAATGGTCAAGGACGGCTACAAGGCGTAGTCTCGTCCAGCGTTTGGTAAATCCAACCACGCCGCCATCTTCCTCATGCCAAAATACAAACAAAGGCTGAAGCAGGAAGTTCCGGTTCAGAGGGAGATCGCGCACTGGTCGGACCAATCGGTGGCCGCGTTACAGGACGCACTCGATGACGCAGACTGGGACATGTTCAGAAACAGCTCTGATGATGACGTCAGTGTGTTTACGGAAGCGATTGTGGGATTCATTGGGAAGCTAGCGGATGATACGGTGGAGAAATAGACTATCAGAACGTTTCCCAACCAGAAGCCATGGGTGGATGAAACCATCCGTGATGCTCTGAGATCTCGCACCGCTGCCTACAACACGGAACTTGCGTCGGGGGACATGGAACCATACAAGGCTGCGTCATATAACGTCCGGAAGGCAGTGAAAGAAGCGAAGCAGCGCTACGGAAGGAAACTAGAGTCACAACTCCAGCACGATGTGAGGAGAGCCTTCAGGAGGGTGAACACCAGGAAAGCAGCAGGACCAGACGGCATCTCAGGTCGTATTCTCAGAGCCTGTGCAGACCAGCTAGCACCTGTGTTCACTGAGATATTCAACATCTCTTTATCTCAGTCGGTGATCCCCACATGCTTCAAGGAGTCCATCATTGTTCCTGTCCCAAAGAAACCTCATCCTGCTTCCCTCAACGACTATCGCCCTGTAGCCCTCACCTCAGTAGTGATGAAGTGCTTTGAACGCCTGGTCAGAGACTTCATAATTTCTTCACTACCCGACACACTGGACCCACTACAGTTTGCATACCGTCAGAACCGCTCCACAGACGATGCAATCTCTCATCTCCTCCACACATCACTTACTCACCTGGACACTAGGAAAGGGAATTATGTTAAAATGCTCTTCATTGACTACAGCTTTGCATTTAATACCATAATTCCCTCCACACTCACCACCAAGCTGGAGCACCTGGGACTCAGCTCATCAATGTGTCAGTGGATCTCCAATTTCCTGACTGGCAGACCACAGGCAGTAAGGATGGGTGGACATGTCTCAGCTACACTCACTCTCAGCACTGGAGCCCCCCAGGGTTGTGTTCTGAGCCCCCTCCTGTACTCTTTGTACACCCACGACTGCGTGGCCACTACCAACTCCGTCACCATCATCAACTTTGCTGACGACACCGTCGTGGTCGGACCGATCACCAGCAATGATGAGTCGGACTACCTAGAAGAGATTGGAAATCTGGAGAACTGGTGCCAGAGGAACAATCTCCTCCTGAACGTCAGCAAGACAAAGGAGCTGATAGTGGACTTTTGTACAAAGCAGGAGAGGAACTACCACATCACTGTCATCAACAGGAGCCCAGTGGAGGGAGTGGACAGCTTCAGATACCTCGGTGTTCACATCACTCAGGACCTGTCATGGTCCTGTCACATCAACACCGTGGTGAAAAAAGCCCGGCTGCATCTGTACCACCTCAGACGCTTGAGAGACTTTAGACTGCCCTCCAAGGTGCTCAGGAACTTCTACTCCTGCACCATAGAGAGGATTCTGATGGGAAACATCACGACCTGGTTCGGGAACAGCACCATGCAGGACAGACGAGCTCTACAGAGGGTGGTGCGATCAGCTGAGCGCATCATCCGCACTAGCTCTCTGACCTGCATTTGATCTACAGCAAGCGGTGCTGGACCAAGGCCAGGAAGATCGTGAAGGACCTCAGCCATCCCAACAATGGACTTTTCTCTCTGTTGAGGTCAGGAAAGCAATTCTGCTCCCTGAAGGCCAACACAGAGAGACTGAGGAGGAGCTTCTTCCCGCAGGCGATAAGGTCTCTCAATCATCACTACACCACACAGGACTAATAACATCTTTTTAAGCTCACAACATTGACTGAACAATCATGGACACATTCATACTGTACACACTTGTACAAACCGGATTCCAAAAAAGTTGGGACACTGAATGCAATGATGTGGAGATGGCAAATGTCAATATTTTATTCAGAATAGAACATAAATCACGGAACAAAAGTTTAAACTGAGAAAATGTATCATTTTAAGGGGAAAATATGTTGATTCCAAATTTCACGGTGTCAACAAATCCCAAAAAAGTTGGGACAAGTAGCAATAAGAGGCTGGAAAAAGTAAATTTGAGCATAACGAAGAGCTGGAAGACCAATTAACAGTAATTAGGTTAATTGACAACATGATTGGGTATAAAAAGACCTTCTCAGAGTGGCAGTGTCTCTCAGAAGCCAAGATGGGTAGAGGATCACCAATTCCCACAATGTTGCGCAGAAAGGTAGTGGAGCAATATCAGAAAGGTGTTACCCAGCGAAAAATTGCAAAGACTTTGCAGTTATCATCATCAACTGTGCATAATATCATCCGAAGATTCAGAGAATCTGGAACAATCTCTGTGCGTAAGGGTCAAGGGCGTAAAACCATACTGGATGCCCGTGATCTCCGGGCCCTTAAATGATGCTGCACCACAAACAGGAATGCTACTGTAAAGGAAATCACAGAATGGGCTCAGGAATACTTCCAGAAACCATTGTCAGTGAACACAATCCACCGTGCCATCCGCCGTTGCCAGCTGAAACTCTACAGTGCAAAGAAGAAGCCATTTCTAAGCAAGATCCACAAGCACAGGCGTTTTCATTGGGCCAGGGATCATTTAAAATGGAGTGTGGCAAAATGTAAGACGGTTCTGTGGTCAGACGAGTCACGATTCGAAGTTCTTGTTGGAAATGTGGGACGCCATGTCATCCGGACCAAAGAGGACAAGGACAACCCAAGTTGTTATCAACGCTCAGTTCAGAAGCCTGCATCTCTGATGGTATGGGGTTGCATGAGTGCGTGTGGCATGGGCAGCTTGCATGTCTGGAAAGGCACCATCAATGCAGAAAAATATATTCAGGTTCTAGAACAACATATGCTCCCATCCAGACGTCATCTCTTTCAGGGAAGACCCTGCATTTTTCCTCAAGATAATGCCAGACCACATTCTGCATCAATCACAACATCATGGCTGCGTAGGAGAAGGATGCGGGTACTGAAATGGCCAGTCTGCAGTCCAGATCTTTCCCCTATAGAGAACATTTGGCGCATCATAAAGAGGAAGGTGTGACAAAGAAGGCCCAAGACGATTGAACAGTTAGAGGTCTGTATTAGACAAGAATGGGAGAGCATTCCTATTACTAAACTTGAGAAACTGGTCTCCTCGGTCCCCAGACGTCTGTTGAGGGTTGTAAGAAGAAGGGGAGACGCCACACAGTGGTGAAAATGGCCTTGTCCCAACTTTTTTGAGATTTGTTGACACCATGACATTTTGATTCATCATATTTTCCCCTTAAAATGATACATTTTCTCAGTTTAAACTTTTGTTCCGTGATTTATGTTCTATTCTGAATAAAATATTGACATTTACCATCTCCACATCATTGCATTCAGTTTTTATTCACAATTTGTTTAGTGTCCCAACTTTTTTGGAATCTGGTTTGTACTAAATATTTATGCATCTGGACAATTGCACATGTCACTTTCATTAGTCACCTTTCATGCATATTTGCACAACCATTGTCACTTTAAATTCTATATATACTGTATACTCCCCCCACCCTTATATTTCTATATTTTGCAATATTTTATTATGCCCTTATTTGTACAGTATATTTTACTAGTTAAATTTATTTCTTTAGTATTTCCTTTTATTGATATTTATTTTACATACAAGCTTTTATTTTCTTTTTAAGGTCACTGGCGGTCGTGTAAGCATTTCACTGCATATTATACTGTGTATGACTGTGTATGTGACAAATAAAATTTTAATTTGAAGTAACACTATTTTGTAATTTATTCTAAACTGAACAGGTAGCCAGTGCAGGGATGATAATATTGGGGTTATATCATCATATTTTCTGGATCTAGTGAGAACCCTGGCGGCTGCATTTTGGATTAACTGAAGCTTGTTTATTGAGGATGCAGGACAACCACCTAGTAATGCATTACGATAGTCCAGTCTGGAGGTCATGAATGCATGAACTAACTTTTCTGCATCAGATACGGATAAGATGCTCCTAAGTTTGGCAATATTTCTAAGATGGAAAAAGGCTGTTTTTGTGATATTTGAAATGTGATTTTCAAAGGACAAGTTACTGTCCAATATTACGCCCAGGTCTTTTACTGCTGAGCTGGTAGTAACAGTACATCCTTCTAAGCGCAGGCTGAATTGTGAAAGCTGTTGTGTGCTGGTTTTTGGGCCGATGAGTAATATCTCTGTCTTATCTGAATTTAATAAAAGAAAGTTATTAGTCATCCAATCTTTTATGTTCTGGACACACTCAGTTAATCTAGACAACTTAGGTATTTTGTATGGTTTTGTTGAGATATATAATTGGGTATCAATTGGGTATCAATGTTACAACCGATTTGTTATGACTAACATCCTGATTTGTGTTACTTGCTTCTTTGAACTGAAATTGAGAAAATGGAAATAAATCTAGGTGTAATAATAATAATAATAATAATAATAATAATAATAGTAGTAATGTGATGTGTATCCTCATGATTATCGGTTCCTTGCATGACAGACCTCAGGAACTTTCCTGCTCCTCTAGGGAAAGGATTTAACATTCTTTGAGCCGTGGTGGTAAGGTATGGTGAACACTTGATGGTTGAAGTGTGAAAAGAATATTACCAATCTGGCACATCTGGAATTGAGTCTCTTCACAAATATAATGGGCCTGAGACTTTCCTGTCATCCGTGAGTACTCGGTACTGCTGTGTGGCCGCTGGTTCCTCCATATCTTGTCATTCATTTCGAGATATTTCATGCAATTTAGATGCGATGTGAATCCAAAACAACTCGCTTGAACGATTCCTCAAACCTAATCCTACAGTGAACATGGTTTGACGTTCCTTTAGTTCCAGGGTATTAAATCCCATTTACTGTTAATATACTGTATGTCTATAGAGACATAATGAAGAAAAGTTTGTAGCTTAGATCGTTCCTGCCTCTGTCCAGACCAAACTGTTGGAAAAGGTTTTAAAGCCTTCTTTCGTTAGTGGAAGGAAATGATATTCAGCACTTCCTGTTTAATGTGTACAGTTACCTTTTTTAATGAGCCCGTGTATAGGTGTTAAACGGTACTTGACACCCTTTTCATGCTAAATTAATTTCAGCGTTTTTCTCCCCTAATTACGCTGCCATTTGTATGTAATCGACTGCGTAGTCATTATGAAGCACATTTAAAGTAGGTCTTTAGTGAAGTGTAATTATTTTTAACAGACTCTGTTTTGTCAGGAGTGCACACACACACACACACACACACACACACACACACATACTCATAGACACATGCTCACAGACACATGCTCACTGACACACACAGCACTGAGAGATAGAAATACATATTAATGTCATGTCAGCTCACTTTTATCTCTACCACAACAAACATATCCAGTGTTTGGAACAGTCGAGGGTAAATAATGAAAACCTAATAAAATAAAAATAATAAAACTAATAAAAATATTACCAATTTCCAACACTATAATCATATTTTACATATAAAAACAGTCAGAACATTTAGAAAAGACATGTAAATTAAGTCAAATATGAAATAAATACACATTAAACCTCACTTAACCTTAATTTATGATTCCTCTTGGCACTGGCTGCTTTAAAAACCAAACTGAAAGTGGTTCTGTTTTCGTCACTGCTACCGTCCTTGATAACATTCTTGGTACCCATGGTGCTTTGTCTTCACTAAATCTTGCACAAAATGCAAAAAACAGACACACATCTAACTCCCGGACGTACATGCAACTCAGCCGGCGTTCGGTTTGGCCCAGTTCGGTCGCATGCATGCTGAAAATGCTTTACATGCCGAGGCAAACATTCGTTCGCTTGTTGAGTTGCTGCTGCATTCATCATTCACTCATTCACTCATCTTCTATACTGCTTTATCCTGTATTCAGGGTCGCGGAGGGCCTGGAGTCTATCCCTGGAGACTTAGTGCATGAGGAGGGGTACACCCTGGACACAGTGCCAATCCTTCTCAGGGCACGCTCACATACTTACACATACACACATTCATTCATGCACTATGGACAATTTGGGAATGCCAATTGGCTTAATCTGCAGGTCTTTGGACTGTGGGAGGAAACCAGAGTCCCCGGAGGAAACTCACCAAGCACAGGGAGAACATGATAACTCCATGAAACCAGAGACGGGAATCGAACCCTGGATCCGGGAAGAGCCAGGCGACAGTGCTAACCACTACACCACCCACTGTATTCCTTTTGTCCTCCATATTAATCAGGTTTGATTTTTTTCCTCCACAGGTAAACGCTGCCATCGCTACTGTAACGGACGGTGTTGGGGTCCGTATGAGGATCAGTGCCAGATCTGTAAGTAATCGTCAACGACAGTGTTTGTTTTTTTTCTTACTCCAAAAGGCATGCGATCTCATCTCAGTTCAACTGGCTTCGTGTCGGATTTACAACCAGCATAGAAATGTAATAACAGAGAGATTGGATTTGGAGTTTTACACACATACAGTGGTGTGAAAAACTATTTGCCCCCTTCCTGATTTCTTATTCTTTTGCATGTTTGTCACACTTAAATGTTTCTGCTCATCAAAAACCGTTAACTATTAGTCAAAGATAACATAATTGAACACAAAATGCAGTTTTTAAATGAAGGTTTAATGAAACTCCAAATCTACATGGCCCTGTGTGAAAAAGTGATTGCCCCCCTTCTTAAAAAATAACTTAACTGTGGTTTATCACACCTGAGTTAAATTTCTGTAGTCACCCCCAGGCCTGATTACTGTCACACCTGTTTCAATCAAGAAATCACTTAAATAGGAGCTACCTGACACAGAGAAGTAGACCAAAAGCACCTCAAAAGCTAGACATCATGCCAAGATCCAAAGAAATTCAGGAACAAATGAGAACAAAAGTAATTGAGATCTATCAGTCTGGTAAAGGTTATAAAGCCATTTCTAAAGCTTTGGGACTCCAGCGAACCACAGTGAGAGCCATTATCCACAAATGGCAAAAACATGGAACAGTGGTGAACCTTCCCAGGAGTGGCCGGCCGACCAAAATTACCCCAAGAGGGCAGAGACGACTCATCCGAGAGGCCACAAAAGACCCCAGGACAACATCTAAAGAACTGCAGGCCTCACTTGCCTCAATTAAGGTCAGTGTTCACGACTCCACCATAAGAAAGAGACTGGGCAAAAACGGCCTGCATGGCAGATTTCCAAGGCCAAACCACTTTTAAGCAAAAAGAACATTAAGGCTCGTCTCAATTTTGCTAAAAAACATCTCAATGATTGCCAAGACTTTTGGGAAAATACCTTGTGGACCGACGATACAAAGTTGAACTTTTTGGAAGGTGCGTGTCCCGTTACATCTGGTGTAAAAGTAACGCAGCATTTCAGAAAAAGAACATCATACCAACAGTAAAATATGGTGGTGGTAGTGTGATGGTCTGGGGTTGTTTTGCTGCTTCAGGACCTGGAAGGCTTGCTGTGATAGATGGAACCATGAATTCTACTGTCTACCAAAAAATCCTGAAGGAGAATGTCCGGCCATCTGTTCGTCAACTCAAGCTGAAGCGATCTTGGGTGCTGCAGCAGGACAATGACCCAAAACACACCAGCAAATCCACCTCTGAATGGCTGAAGAAAAACAAAATGAAGACTTTGGAGTGGCCTAGTCAAAGTCCTGACCTGAATCCTATTGAGATGTTGTGGCATGACCTTAAAAAGGCGGTTCATGCTAGAAAACCCTCAAATAAAGCTGAATTACAACAATTCTGCAAAGATGAGTGGGCCAAAATTCCTCCAGAGCGCTGTAAAAGACTCGTTGCAAGTTATCGCAAACGCTTGATTGCAGTTATTGCTGCTAAGGGTGGCCCAACCAGTTATTAGGTTCAGTGGGCAATTACTTTTTCACACAGGGCCA
The DNA here is from genome assembly GCA_030522415.1 of Channallabes apus. Lineage (NCBI taxonomy): Eukaryota > Metazoa > Chordata > Actinopteri > Siluriformes > Clariidae > Channallabes > Channallabes apus. The sequence continues at coordinate 29,134,941 of CM060124.1, read as the reverse complement.
TGTAGGTTTGGATTTTTTTTCTCCCTAAATAATAAAACCCCTCATTTAAAAACTGCATTTTGTGTTTACTTGTGTTATCTTTGACTAATAGTTAAATGTGTTTGATGATCAGAAACATTTTGTGTGACAAACATGCAAAAGAATAAGAAATCAGGAGGGGGGCAAATAGTTTTTCACACCACTGTAGGAACAAGGTGTGTTATTAAACTATTCATATTGTGCAGCATGTGTTGATGCCTGCATTACTGAGAGCTGTTTTGTTTAGGAACTTGTAGCTGGGTGCTAGTCAGTCTCTCTCTCTCTCTCTCTTTCATTTTAAGCCAGGTGCTGTTCACATTCAGTAAAGTGATTGTGCTTTAATTGTTGAAACAGATCGGTGGTATTATATTTAGCTGCTGAAACTTATTTTCTGTAGCGTTTACATTCAACTTCTATTTGTCTTATGTTGCTCAGTTGGCTCAGTATTTAAACTCTCTTCATGTACTACATGATGTACACATGTAAGGGGACAATACATGAACACACACTGGGGAAAGTATTAACATAATTATTTTAAAGTTTTAAGTATTTAAGTAGTGAACACTAAAAGAGTCGACACCATAAGACATGAAGTAAAAATGTTTCCCAATGTGTCCCTGAATGAAGGGAGGCTCAAAATCAGTCAGTACCAGTCAGTATCTGGTGGCCACCAGCTGCTTGAAGTACATGCAGTGCATCTCCTCCTCATGGACTGGACCAGATTTGTCAGTTCTTGCTGTGAGATGGAGGGATTGTGTGTTCCTGGTGTGACTCGGGCAGTTGTTGTGGCCATCCTGTACCTGTCACGCAGGTGTGATATTCGGATGTACCCATCCTGTGCAGGTGTTGTTACACGTGGTCTTCCACTGCGAGGATGATCAGCTGTCCTTCCTGTCTCCCTGTAGCGCCGTCTTAGGCGTCTCACGGTGCGGACATGGCGATTTATTGCGCTATAGCCACATCAGCAGTCCTCATGCCTCCCTGCAGCATGCCTAATGCACGTTCACGCAGATGAGCAGCGACCCTGGGTGTCTTTCTTTGGGTGTTTTTCACAGTCAGTAGACGAGTCTCTTTAGTGTCCTGCGTTTTTACAACTGTGACCTTAAATGCCTACTTTCTGTAAGCTGTTAAGGCCTTAACGACCATTCCACAGGTGCATGTTAATTAATTGATTATGGTTAATTGAACATGCATGGAAAACATTGTTTAAACCCTTTACAATGAAGATCTGTAAAGTTATTTGGATTTGTACATTATTGTTGAAATACACAGTCCTGAGAAAGGGGCGTTTCTTTTTTGATGAATATATATATATATATATATATATATATATATATATATATATATATATATATATATATATATATATATATATATATATAATATAACATATTATATTTATATTATTATTATTTATATTAATATATATTATATAATATATAATATATCTATTATACATATATATATATATATATATATATATATATATATATATATATTACAGTTTCGATTTATTGCCCAGCCCTACCTCAAGCTTTACCTTTTCATTTGAAAGGCTTTCACGTTATGTTTTTTCAACAACAACAACAAAAAAAAAGCTATGTCATAGACGCCAAAAACTATTTATAGTAATATAGAAATATGATTTGTTCAAATATATGATTTGTTATAATAATCAAGTTCAAGTCACCAAGAATTTTTTTAAATAAGTTATCAAGCAATTAAATAACAGTATTTAACAGACTTATTTTCCAGTAAATCACACCGCATTGACAACAACAACAGCAACAACAAAAACAACAACAAAGGGCAATATTTTGTTAATTAACCTACATTACGCTGCCAGTCAAAAGTTTGTACACCTCTAATTCCATGGTTTTTCGTGATTTTTATTAACTCTAACTCCAACTCTAAATGAACTTCTCCTCTGCAGCAGAGGTAAGTTTTGGTCATGTTTTCCAGGGAACGTCTTCATGAGATACTGTTTCATCATGGAGCTTGATGGGTTTTGCAAATGTACTTGAAAAAAAACTGTTCCCGAAAGGCTGACGTCCATGTTTTAAAATAACCGCTGTATGTTGTTGTTGTTGTTGTTGGTGGTGGTGGTACTTAATTACATAATTCCATGTGTGATATTTCATAGTTTTGAAATCCAGTATTGTTGTAGAATGTAGAAAAATGTAAACTTGTGTCCAAATTCAACATTTAAAATATCTCACAGATTTCACAAGTTGTGTGTTAGACTACTGTACGTTTACACTGCAGGTCTCGATGCCTAATTCCGATTTGTTGCCTATATCTGATTTTTTTGACCGTCTGTTTACACGTGCTTTTAACTATGACTCATATCCGATTCACGTGTTTACACTCGCCATACCATCTGAAACATCGCGCATTCTTAAAGGGAGGTTCTTGCGCTACACACTAGCTAAGATAGACGAAGGTGAAAAATGCGTAACGCTCTGCGATATATGCAAAGTTCGCGAAACATCTACCACTAACACTACCGACTGTGAAAAACACCCAAAGAAAGATGCCCAGGGTCCCTGCTCATCCGCGTGAACGTGCATTAGGCATGCTGCAGGGGGGAGGCATGAGGACTGCTGATGTGGCTTAGTGGTTGTGGGGTTTGAACCTGGGATCTTCCGAACCGTAGTCCAATGCCTTAACCACTGAGCTACCCCTGGCCTATTATTATTAATATCATGAGAAAGAAAGAAGTCATTTTATTCTTTAGTCTGTATTTTCTATCTAGTTTCTTTTAGTTCAAAGAAGTGTGATCTAGATGATGGGAAAAAAAAAAAAAGCCTGGTTAAAAGAAAAAAATCTGGCAAACTCACAGACGTTGAACATCACACAGGTCATTTACATAATTTTGATTTAAAAAATCAACTTCAGTACCTCCGAAACCTAAAGAACTTTCCTCTCTTGACTTAACTAAACGCTACACTTCTGACAGCCGTGTAGCGCCCGATCGCAGCCTTTATTAGTGTCAGAGTTTGTATTCTGCGAAGCTCTTTCTCTGAGCTATGAGTAAGTGCTACATTGAGGCGAAAAAATACAAACAGGTTATGTCAGACACATTCATCATGAACTCCTGCGCTGTATAATAGACAGCGAAGGGAGGCCGCGGAGCAGAACGCTTGATCGCTTGGCAGCTCTTTTGAAAAATCGCGACAAGGTCCGTGCATCCCTCGTTGCCTTCTTCCTCCTACATGTTGACTCCTCCTGACTCCTGCAGCTTTTCTAATCAGAGTCTCGGTTCCAACGATAGCTCTATTGGAGGTACGGATCGCAGCGTGGGCGATAATTGCAGAGGGACTCGCCAAGTTCAGGTTGAGAGAAGCTTCCAGATCCGCAAACATATTGATGCGACTGACACGCTGTATTTAAACAGTTACAGTAATTGCAGGGAATTTCCGCAGTACAGCAAAGAGCGACACATACTGTAGGCTTTTTTTTTCTCTTTCTGGTTTTACACAGCACATGCTGGAGCAAGTCAAAATAATGTATAGTATCTGGTGAGATAAAGGTGCGTTAGGTGTAAGATGAGTCTTTTTATTTTTACTTTCTTTTTTCTTCTGAAATGAGACGACTACTAGTGAGGTGGGTTTGAGATTTGTACGATTCCCCTCCATGTACGTATATAAAACCCCGTCCTCAGGATTTACAGTGGCCTGAAGTGTGAATTTGAGGAATTGTGAAGGCCAGCAATTTAAAGAAAATAAATAAATGCACCTTTAATGTGTAAATGAACTTCTCGTGTTTATAAAGGTGTATATCAGTTGTTATAAACATACTATTCATTTATTTTCTATACCGCTCATCCTGTGCAGGCACACAGGAGGTTTAGAGGTTAGCCTAGGATCCTCAGGCTACTGGCTGGGGTACAACCTGGACACTCATTCACACACTACAGGCAATTTGGAAATGCTGATTGGCCTAATCTGCACGTCTTTGGACTGTTTGAGGAAACCCACCAAGCAGAAACTCCCACACGGAGACCCAAGGCAGGAATCAAACCCTCCACCCTTGAGGCACAAGGTCATAGTGCTAACCGCTACACCATCATGCTGCACAGCTGTGATGTAGCTTAAACTAAATGGTACAATTGATTAATAATACAAAATATGTGTGTGTGTATCAGTAACGAAGACGGTGTGTGCTGAGCAGTGTGACAGTCGCTGCTTCGGTCCGTACGTCAGTGACTGCTGTCACCGCGAGTGTGCCGGAGGCTGTTCGGGACCCAAACACACCGAATGCTTCGTACGTCCCCCCCCTTTTTTTTTTTATTTTATATATAAAAACCAGGACTTTTGAACTAGATGGTTGTTTTATGTTTTTGTTTCTATATATATATATGTTTCTATTCTATATACTCAGTTAATAGGTACATTTGCTTTGTAATGATTAGTTTATGTGTTTGTTTCATGCAATTCCTTTGATTTGGCAGAAATAAATACATGAAGAAATAAATAGTACTTTTGCTTCCTTAAATTAATGTTCCTACAATCTATTCAATAGTGAAAATAAATAAATTGTCAGTTTAATATTTAGTAAATATATTTGGTAGTACATATTTATGGAAATTATTAAACATAAATAAATAAAAATAATTTTGTTTACTGTGTATGTTTAGATAACAAAATGAAATAATTAAAATAAAAAAAAAATCTGATTTTTGTTTCTTACTTTAAATAATTTTTTTCTTGGAATAAATGAAGAAAAAATATCAATAAAAATAACTATGTATTTAAATAAAATTAAATGTTTAATAAAATTATCAATAAAAATAGCTATGTATTTACAATAAATGAAATGTATTTAAATAATACATATCTTACTTTTTCATTATAAATTGTATAAATTAAACAAACAAATGGTTAATTTATGTTAATTTATTGCACTATAATGCCGGTGTATACAGTATGTCCTGAGTATATTATGTGGCTTTTCACCATTCTGGTGGTTTAGATTAATTGTAGTACTCTACTGTATCTAATTTAAGCTCAATGATATTGTGATGTTATCAATAATAGCCATTAAACAGCTTGCTTTTTATAACTTGCTCTTATTATGAACTTTGTCAAAAGTCTGTAATTAATTTTTATTTAAGATCTTTTATGCTTTCACTTTTTAATTTTTCTCTTTTTGAAGTTAGGGCCATGAGTGACCTCTTTGTGCTCTAAATTTATTTTTTTCCTCAGGCCTGTACGAACTTTAACGACAGCGGAGCGTGTGTAACACAATGTCCACAGCCTTTTATTTACAACTCCACGAGTTTCCAGCTAGAGCACAATCCCAATGCCAAATACACGTACGGAGCGTTCTGTGTCAAAAAATGTCCATGTGAGTGCCATACACCCTGTTTATACACCCTCCAGTGCTGTTCACTGTGTTTATACTGTATACCATGCAGTGTTCTTCAGTATGTTTATACACCATGAGATGCTGTTCACTGTGTTTATACTGTACAACCCGGAAGATCTGTTCACTTTGTTTATACTCCCTGATGATGTTTATACAACCTGTTATAGAAGGAGAGATGGCTGTTAGAGGTGGTCACTGTTAAAGAATGTATAAAGTTAACATATATTTAGTCCAGAGTGCAAACGGGGACTCCGGAACTAACAGAACTAACTATGACATCATAACTAAAAGGGAGAGCCAGAAGGAAACACAAACATGAGGGGGAACTGAGATGTAAACCAAACAATCACCTCACCGTCAACAAACCTGAGTGATCAAATGAGAGTGAGGAAGACAGCATCTAAACATACCAGTTCACCATAATACTCTACGTCCATGAGTCCCCCAGATCTGCTCCTTTACCTTATGGCAAATCTATTTATAAAATGCTTGGCTAAATAAATAGGTTTTTAGCCTAGACTTAAACACTGAGACTTTGTCTGAGTCCCGAACACTATTTGGAAGATTATTCCATAATTTTGGGGCTTTGTAAGAAAAAGCTCTGCCCCCAGCTGTAGTTTTTATAATACGCGGTACTGACAAGCAGCCTGCATCCTTTGATCGAAGTAGGCGTGGCAGATCGTAAGACACTAGCAGTTCGCTCAGATACTGCAGCGCGAGACCATTTAATGCCTTATACTGTATGTCAAGAGTAGTATTTTAAAATCAATGCGAAATTTCACAGGGAGCCAATGCAGTGAAGATAGGATAGGGGTGATGTGCTCATATCTTCTGGTTCTAGTGAGGACTCTCGCTGCTGCATTCTGGACTAGCTGAAGCTTGTTTATGCACCTAACTGAACAACCAGACAGTAAGGCATTACAATAGTCCAACCTAGAAGTGATAAAAGCATGAACTAGTTTTTCTGCATCGTTTACCGACAATATATTTCTTATTTTGGCGATATTTCTGAGGTGAAAGAATGCTATCCTGGTGATATTATCTACATGAGCTTCAAATGAAAGGCTGGAATCTATAATCACGCCGAGGTCTTTCACTGTTGTTCATGATGGAATAGAAAGGTTACAGTGTGATTGAAAAGCTAGCTTCTAGCTGCTTGTGGTCCTATGACTATAACTTCTGTCTTATCAGGATTAAGGAGAAGGAAGTTAATTAACGTTCAATATTTTATGTCCTCAACCTTAGTAAGCTGTTTTTTCTCACCTAGATTTGCTGAGACATATAACTGTGTGTCATCAGCATAACATTGACAACTTATACCATTCTTATGAATTATGTTCCTCAGAGGAAGCATGTAAAGAGAAAAAAGCAGGGTGCCTAAAACTGATCCCTGTGTAACACCAAACTCCACTTTGGAACATACACCATTTAGATCTACAGTATGAACTGGTAACGGTCAGTCAAATAGGAGCTGAGGCAGGAGAGGGACGTTCCCTTAATTCCTACTACATTTTCTAATCTGTGATGAATAATGGTGTCAAAAGCTGCACTGAGGTATGTAATCACCTTAGCATTTAATTCTCCAGATAATTTTGTAGTGGATCACAGTTCCTGTGTTCGTGCCTGTCCAAGTAACAAGATGGAGGTTGAGGAGAACCACGTCAGGATGTGTGTCCCCTGTACTGACATCTGTCCCAAAGGTGTGTACAGTGTGAGAGAAAGGGATAAAGTCAACATTTGCAAATAAGGCAGATATAAGGATAGATACAACAAATACACACTTAAATAACACATGTAAATACAAACATTTTTATGTGAAAATAATCAACAGTGGTATAGTGTGATTCTATCAATGTCTTGACATGTTTTGGTTCTTCTATACCATAGCAACTCATATTCTCCAGCATGCTCAGTAAAACCTACAACTGTTTTCTTATAAAACTGCATAAGTCTATGTCTCAAACTCTCAAAATGAGTTTTCACTCCAAATATTAACTGATTGTTTTATTACCCTTCATTACTCTTTATTGCTCTTTAAAGAAATTTTTTCAAAAGCATATTTTGCTTATGCCATATTTTTGTACAGTATGTGCCCGAGACTTTTGCACAGTACTATAAGTAAAATAATTGTTAGGTTTTACTGAGCTTGCTGGAGAATATGAGTTGCTATGGTAACTTTGTCACACTCGCTTCTTTCTATTTTTATGCAAATCCCAGGAACATACATTAGGTTTTTTGTTTGCATCTGAAAACTGGTCTGTCTGGTACTACAGTATATATTTTTTCTTTACAGCCATGCATATATTCTCCTGTAATGTTATTTATTCATAAGTTATATATGGAAATGCTGAATGATTTTCTACATAATTATGCAGACAGGATAAAAATATATAACAAAATTGGTACAACATACTGTATAATATAATGCCTAAGACTTTTGCACAGTACTGTATGTGCTAAGGAATGCTGAAAAATATTATTTCCTGTTGTCACATAAACTCACTGGAGACTCTTTCTACAATAAAATTTACCTATCTTATAAAACAAACAAACTAAAAACAAACAAACAGACAAATAATATTTTTTATGTTTTTTTATATTTAAAAAATTGGCAGTCTATTTATTCATTCATTTATTAAATTATTTAATTTATCTATTTTTTTTTTAATTTATTTGACTTGCTTGTTTGCTTTCAATTGTTTGTCTTTTCATATAATTATTTGTCAATTATTTTTTGCTCCTTTATTTCTTTGTTTGTTCATTTGATCACTTATGTTTAATTGTTTATTTTATTCATTTACCTGTATATGTTACACTTATTTAAATATCATGTTTTATTCTCAGTTGACTTTAAGCTTCTCTTCATCCATGCTGATCATTTTCTTCTACTTTTTGTATTTGAGTGTGTGATGGAATAGGGACGGGCAGTTTACACATGGCTCAGACCGTCGACTCCAGCAACATCGACAAGTTCATCAACTGCACAAAAATCAACGGCAACCTGATTTTCCTTGTCACTGGAATTAAAGGGTGAGCTTTGTGGTTGTAAAAGACTTCTGATTTTTGTAAGTGCTATCTGCTTCAGGAGTGATTGCATGATTCCTGGATACCACACACTCGCTTTATTATTTACAAGCATATAAAACAAAAACTGCTTTGTTTGAGTAGATTTTCCACACACACACACACACACACACACACACACTTTTGGTTTATCGTGACGTTGCACATTCTATCTAAATGCTAATGTTTTATATTTTTATATTAAATGAAAAGGAACGTGTTTTAAATACAAGCCCGAAACTAGTGAGTAAGTTTTGTGGTAAGAATGTTTTGTGCTTTGGCATTTGAGCTTATCCAATCATGCATATAATGTTAATTAAAGGTGCAGCATTGGATCTACTGTTGAAAATGTAAGAAGTAAACAATGTAAAGTACAAATAAACTACTTTTAATACATAAGCTACTGTACTGTACCTATTGTATTGTAACGGTCTTCAGGTCTCTTTAGCTGTTAGATGAGGTTAGCCTTATATTTAAAATGTTAGCTAGCTAAATAAAATGCCGACTTTAAAACATAACTTAAAAATATATATATATATTTTTATAATAATAATAATAATAATAATAATAATAATAATAATATATTATTATTATTATTATTATTATTAAAAGTTAGCTTTTTTCTTATGTTTCATCTGTCCTTATTGCAGAGACATGTACCATGGTACCGCAGCACTGGACCCTGACCGCCTGAATGTCTTCCGCACTGTCAAAGAGATCACAGGTGAGTTCACTGCCATTAGAAACACTGCAATTATATAATGTTATATAATATATATATCCTGTAATATATAAGAAAATAAAACTTTATGTTGTATTTAATAAAATTTATAAAATTTTATGAACATTTGATTTATAATATTCAAAAGGAGTCATATGGCTGTTGTATTTCTCAATTCGTGTTGCATGTTGTTTCATTTTGTGGTTGTGATTTTGTCTTGAAGTGTGTTTCATTTAAAATGTAGGATTTTTGACTTTGGTGTTTTGTATGTTGCAGTGACTTGGTTTTGCTCTTGTGTTTCTGATGTGTTTTTATGTTTTCATTCGCTGTGGTGTTTAATTTGTTGCTATAAGTTTCTTGTGCTTTCCCTGGTTCTTCTGTAGATTTAAACGTGCTGTTCTATAAGTTCTATATTATTCTTAAAAATAAATAAATAAATTATAGAACTTGAGTATACCAGTTGTATACCAGTTTGCTATAGGGGAAAATTCTACAGTATTTTCTGCAGAAAAGGTTCTATATAAATTGTTTGGTAATTGGGTAGTTTTATTGCTAAGGTAAAAGTTTTACACCAGATGCCCTGATGCAACCCTTCCCATTTATCCTAGCACCACCATTAAATAAGGATGGACATGTGATGCTTGTGACCAATGTTATCTCCACATTCTCTACCATGATCTGATTTTGAATTCTGTAAAACATCAAGGCCATAGCAGGAGTTTTGAGTACTAAAAGTATAAAACACATTTGGAAGCAAAAGCCCTTTTGCCGGTCAATAGTTTTGCAGAACTGAGTAAACAGAACATGAGTCTCGATGCAGAAATACAGAAATTCTTTGAGTATTTTTCTACAGGACATGTATTTTGAAGCAGACGTTCTACAGTCCTAGTGTATGTCTACAATGTTTTATTGACTGAATAAAAATTACATGGAACGTCCATCTCCAAGCAAAAGGTTTATAAAATACTAATGGAGAGGTTGAAGAGTTCTGTTTAGAGACGTAAAATAACAAGAATGTAGTGTATATATCTCAGAGCAGACATTTTATAGAGTCCTGTTGCAGGTCTATACAGTTGTTACAAAATCGGAGCGTCGCATTTAGCGTCGCCGCCGCATTACGGCATGTGCATTTGCTGTGCATTTGCTGGCTTTTACCACTGAGTGGCGCTATGTAACTACAGACTGACGCCTCATGCCTTAGTTCATTCTCTGCCTCAATAATGAGACGCGTCCCATTAAATAATACACGTAGTAGCCGATAACATCAAGTGAAACACTGTAGTTGACCGAATTCATAATCACAGTACTATAATTACAGTACAAATGTAGAATTCAAATTAAATCAAATCTTATTAAGATCAAATTTAAGCACAATGAATATTAACACAGTGAGCCTTTAGATTTTATCACGTGTAATTAGAAAAGAAGTGTGTAGGGTTTTATTTAAATATCATTTTCTAAACCAATAAGATCAAATAACACGAAGTTATTATTATAACAGGCTTACTTCGTCACTTATCAAAGAAGTACACTTGCTTTTTATACTAAGCTGAGTAAAAAAACTAAAGAACATATGTATATTTTGAAGTAAAGGTTTTCTAAAGTCCTATTGCAGGTCCGTAGAGTTCTATAGAATGAGTAAAAACCTACAGAACATGCATCTCTAAGCAGACATTCTATGTAGCCTTTTTTCCCCAGGAAACTGTGAAACTGCATAAAATACAATAGAAGCATCACTAAATGGTGGACCGCGTTGACCAAGTGATAGTTCTATCCGGACCCTGATGCTTTTCTGATCAACAAGATAAATCAATGTACAAGTAATCTAGCCTTTTTCCTGAGGTGTAGGTGGGTTTTTTTTTGCCTTTTTTGCATTTTGCTCTGTATAGACAGAGTGTGTAGATGAGAAAAGCATGGCTCACGCTACAAAAGTTGTAACTTCACTGTATGTTTATTCTTCCTGCAAGAAGTTTAAGACCCGTTTCTCTCATATGTTCTGAACCCATGGCAAGAATAAAAAGCACCGCTATGAAAAAAAAAAAGAAAACAAACCACGTCAGCAACAACAACAACAACAACAACAACAAAAAACGCGGGTTAACAAATATATCCATAGCAGAGGTGAGGGCGTGAAAATGACCTACACTGAGAGGAGAGCCTGGTATTACAAAGCAAGCAGGGCCCTTTCACGTTTATTTACGGTGTGCAAATAGAAATTCGATATAGATTGATTAATGGTTGTTGTTGGTATTCCATATGAATACAATTAAATATACACAGCAATCATATATCAAACTGTCCACTTGTTTAATGTAATGTAATTAGAATAACTGCATACTGTATATACAGTAGCCATCTGGACCCCTGCTATAGTACGTACTGTATATTTTTTGAAGGAAACAAAAAAATTTTAAGCAGATGTTCTAGGAAGTCCTATTTCAGGTCTATAGAGTTCTATAAAACTGATGCGAAATTCTACAGAACACGTGTCTCGAAGCAGAAATTCTATAGAGTCATATTGTTGGTATTGTATACTGAATAATATTCCGTATGCTTGGTTATGGCGCTTTTCCACTGCATAGTCCGGCACGACACGGTTCAGTACAGCTCACTTTTGGGGGGTTTTCCACTGGGAACAGTACCTGGTACCTGGTCCTTTTTTTAGTACCACCTCAGCCGAGGTTCCGAGCGCGCCGAACCGTTACCAAAACGTGACGTGTAAACTCTGCTGGTCACTGATTGGCCGGAGAAAATCGTCATTACTGCGTCACTGAACTTGCGACACGAGACACAACAGAACCGCTATATTTAGAACAGCCAGAGAAGGATCGGACGCACCTTTTTGTATTAACCAAAAATTTTCTTTGGCTGCCATCAGCCTCTTTTGAAACAAACTCCTTCGTCTCGCTGTTAAAAACATCCACATGCCGAGAATGAAGAACACCATGCTGTCGATATGCTCCATTGTTGTGTGTTTGTTTGTGGCGCGTTTACGATGATGTCACGGCAGTAGAGGCGCCGCGACTAAAACGACACGTGAATAATCCCGCCCACTCTAAAGCGTTACTAAACTGCAGTGGAAGCGCGAGCCGAGCCGAACCGAAGTGAGCTGTACTGAACCGTGCTGTGCCGTACTATGCAGTGGAAAAGACGCATTAGTTTCCTCCGGATACTCCAGTTCTTAAGACATGCAGAGAACTTTCCGTAGTGTGTGAATGAGTGTGTGTGTTTAAGTTTGTCCCCTGCGATGGATTGGCACCCCACTTTATGCCCTAAGGGACGGGGTCCAGGGCCCAGTTACCCAGTATATAGACGATAGTATAGATGGTCTAGATGATAAGTGAGTGAGTATTTTTTATTTCAGGTCTTTATGTTTTTATGTTTGTTGTGATGTTAATTTTTCACATTTGTTGTTGTTGTTGTTGTGTATGCTTATTATTATTATTATTTTTTGTTTGTGTGTTCTGGGTTTGCTCATGCGTTTTTAATTTACTGTAGTGTTTTTGACTTGCTTCAGTTGTTGTTGTTGTTTTTTGTTCAATTATAGGGCAAAGTAAATACCAAGGACACAAAAAGATAAAACACCAATAGCTTTTACGAGACCTTGGATAATTTTTGTCGTTTTTGTGTGACTTAATATGTGTAAAAATGGCCTACTGTTCTGTAAGAGTAGAGGCAGTTGAACTGGCAGTCAGAACCGGTCTATATAACACCCTGGGTGCTTCCGTGTTGAGTTTTATGGGTTAGGAGAAGGGATTTCTTTAGAAAATGACAGAAAATGGGTGACCAGAGAGCATTAAAACAGGAGGGTGGGAACTCTAGCATCCGAATTTCAGATGTATTGGAGTGCGGAGACAGGGGATGGGGAGTGCCACAATAATCAACGGTTATGAAAGCGCCCTTAAAATTGAGCGCGGTGTCGAGCAGCCTCGTTTGATTGAACGTAGCAACATACAAAACAGTAAAGTCTGTCTTATATTAAAGCTTTTTGTCACTTCGCACCCCAGACAGTGGCACACCAAACAGCTAATAAAGTGAAGCGCTTCCTTCATATTGGCAATGCTGCCAGGAAGAAAGAGCAATGAGACCCTTTTTCTCCACCTCCCTCGGTTTATAGGTGGCGTTATTGATCATTTTAAAGCTGAAAAATTACAGGGAATGATATTAAAACTTTTCATGGGTGTCATCTCAAATTGAAACAGCTCTACGCGTACGTACTGTAGTATCCCGTATGCTATTTTTCTAAATTGTTTGACACCATATCATGTACTGTACAGTATTTATTAGCTCATGAATTAGAAGTTCTCAACAGTTAAAGTGATAGGAAATGTCCCCAGAATTCCTTAAAAAGCATTTTTTAAAGAAGTTTAGAAGGAAAACTTGCATTTAATTTAATTTGTGAGTTCTTTTTAAATAAATTCCATGAAATTAATTCATAACTCAATTTTACCAAAGTAGCAGTTATGTACAGTGGCTTGCAAAAGTATTTGGCCCCTTGAACTTTTCCACATTTTGTCACATTACAGCCACAAACATGAATCAATTTTATTGGAATTTCACGTGAAAGACAAATACAAAGTGGTGTACACGTGAGAAGTGGAACGAAAATCATACATGATTCCAAACATTCATTCATTCATTTTCTATACCGCTTAATCCTGTGTTCAGGGTCGCGGGGGACCTGGAGCCTATCCCAGGAGACTTCGGGCACTAGGCGGGGTACACCCTGGACAGGGTGCCAATCCATCGCAGGGCACACACACATACACACACTCACACACCCAATCACACACACTTTGGTCAATTTGGGAACGCCAATTAGCCTAACCTGCATATCTTTGGACTGTGGGAGGAAACCGGAGTACCCGGAGGAAACCCACCAAGCACGGGGAGAACATGCAAACTCCATGCACACAGAGACGGGAATCGAGCCTGGCCGGGGAATCGAACCCAGACCCTGGATGTTGATTCCAAACATTTTTTACAAATAAATAACTGCAAAGTGGGATGTGTGTAATTATTCAGCCCCCTTTGGTCTGAGAACTTTTCTGATCTGGAAAAGTTCAAGGGGGCCGAATACTTTTGCAAGCCACTGTATGTAGTTATTATCACGCCTTGTACTGCAGCACTGTTAATTTCCCAGATTTTCTATAACAGCAACGTTTACAGCATGTATGTTTCCTATAAACAAAAAACAACAACTCTGAAGTTTAGTATAGCTAAAGTATCAAGAATTAAAGTATAATTCTGTTAGTGTTAATTAAAAATATATGGTTCTATAGAGTCACCAGTGTCAGCCCTCTAAATATTTTCTAAGACCACTTAAATTACACTTAAGTGATATTTGTCTTTTTTTTTTTTTTTTTTTAGAATACTTACAGTCAGTGTTGCCAGGTTTTAGTATATCCACCACTTCAACATTACTTCAAATCACAAACTACACAGAAATATTTAATAGTCCAAAGAGTCTGTGTTAACAATAGTTTGAGTTTTATCTATAGAATTCTATAGAATAGCATGTATGTAACATTAAGTAAACAATAAATAAATAAATAAGACAGAAGTTCTATATAGTCCTATTTCAGGTCTATAGAATTCTGTAAAAGTGATGAAGAATTCTATAGAAGTTGTCTGAAAGTAGACGTTCTGCAGAGTTACAGTATACTGAATAGGGTTGTACTGTATAGAACTGACGTATGTCAAAGCAGAAGTTCCTTAGAGTAGTATTGTCCAAAAGGTCTTTGCATTAACAGTGCATTTATGAGAATTCCAAACATTTCTGTAGTTACATCCTGACTGAAAAACTAAATAACACTAATCTAATGTGATATTTTTTTCTTTTTGTTTCAGGTTATTTGAATATCCAATCGTGGCCAGAAAACATGACTGATTTCGGTGTCTTTTCGAACCTTGCTACTATCGGTGGAAGGACACTATACAGGTAAAACACTGCCATGTGGGTATGTTTATAAACATGCACAGGTTTGACAGCAATGGCAACCCACCTTATCTCTAATGTTAAATGAACTGAAAAAATGATTTCGAAACTTATAACTACTGATATGTTAAG
The DNA here is from genome assembly GCA_030522415.1 of Channallabes apus. Taxonomy (NCBI): domain Eukaryota; kingdom Metazoa; phylum Chordata; class Actinopteri; order Siluriformes; family Clariidae; genus Channallabes; species Channallabes apus. The sequence continues at coordinate 29,119,699 of CM060124.1, read as the reverse complement.
TTTCCTATATGGACTTTCTGGTATGTTTGTAATGAAGGGAGTCTCCAGTGTCAGCACTTTGTAACAGCCAGCTGAAGGGATGTTCATGACTGTTTAGACCTGCTTTATTCATTCATTCATTCATTTTCTATACCGCTTAATCCTGTGTTCAGGGTCGCGGGGGACCTGGAGCCTATCCTAGGAGACTTCGGGCACTAGGCGGGGTACACCCTGGACAGGGTGCCAATCCATCGCAGGGCACACACACATACACACACTCACACACCCAATCACACACTACGGGCAATTTAGGAACGCCAATTAGCCTAACCTGCATATCTTTGGACTGTGGGAGGAAACCGGAGTACCCGGAGGAAACCCACCAAGCACGGGGAGAACATGCAAACTCCATGCACACAGAGACGGGAATCGAGCCTGGCCGGGGAATCGAACCCAGACCCTGGAGGTGCAAGGCGACAGTGCTAACCACTACACCACCGCGCCGCCTAGACCTGCTTTAAAGGTCTCATATTTTACTATTGCTTTAACAAGGTAATGCAGGTCATAAAATGTCACACTGCATTAGCATGATGTACACACTGGTGGATATTGTGTTTTGCATGATATAAAGTATAGTATACGTATAGTGAACACCCTTAATGATTGGACCTCTATTTTTCAACTCTCCCTTGTTTCTGATTGGCTCAAATGATGACAGATTGATTGAAGTTTACTGGAGTATCACATCAACTGGATCTACTCTCATCTACAGTGGCTTGCAAAAGTATTCGGCCCCCTTGAACTTGTCCACATTTTGTCACATTACAGCCACAAACATGAATCAATTTTATTGGAATTCCACGTGAAAGACCAATACAAAGTGGTGTACACGTGAGAAGTGGAACGAAAATCATACATGATTCCAAACATTATTCACAAATAAATAACTGCAAAGTGGGGTGTGCATAATTATTCAGCCCCCTGAGTCAATACTTTGTAGAACCACCTTTTGCTGCAATTACAGCTGCCAGTCTTTTAGGGTATGTCTCTACCAGCTTTGCACATCTAGAGACTGAAATCCTCGCCCATTCTTCTTTACAAAACAGCTCCAGCTCAGTCAGATTAGATGGACAGCGTTTGTGAACAGCAGTTTTCAGATCTTGCCACAGATTCTCGATTGGATTTAGATCTGGACTTTGACTGGGCCACTCTAACACATGGATATGTTTTGTTTTAAACCATTCCATTGTTGCCCTGGCTTTATGTTTAGGGTCGTTGTCCTGCTGGAAGGTAAACCTCCGCCCCAGTCTCAAGTCTTTTGCAGACTCCAAGAGGTTTTCTACCAAGATTGCCCTGTATTTGGCTCCATCCATCTTCCCATCAACTCTGACCAGCTTCCCTGTCCCTGCTGAAGAGAAGCACCCCCAGAGCATGATGCTGCCACCACCATATTTAACAGTGGGGATGGTGTGTTCAGAGTCATGTGCAGTGTTAGTTTTGCACCACACATAACGTTTTGCATTTTGGTCTCATCTGACCAGAGCAGCTTCTTCCACATGTTTGCTGTGTCCCCCACATGGCTTGTGACAAACTGCAAATGGGACTTCTTATGGTTTTCTGTTAACAATGGCTTTCTTCTTGCCGCTCTTCCATAAAGGCCAACTTTGTGCAGTGCACGACTAATAGTTGTCCTATGGACAGATTCCCCCACCTGAGCTGTAGATCTCTGCAGCTCGTCCAGAGTCACCATGGGCCTCTTGGCTGCATTTCTGATCAGCGCTCTCCTTGTTCGGCCTGTGAGTTTAGGTGGACGACCTCGTCTTGGTAGGTTTACAGTTGTGCCATACTCCTTCCATTTCTGAATGATCGCTTGAACAGTGGCTCCGTGGGATGTTCAAGGCTTTGGAAATCTTTTTGTAGCCTAAGCCTGTTTTAAATTTCTCAATAACTTTATCCCTGACCTGTCTGGTGTGTTCTTTGGACTTCATGGTGTTGTTGCTCCCAATATTCTCTTAGACAACCTCTGAAGCCGTCACAGAGCAGCTGTATTTGTACTGACATTAGATTACACACAGCTGCACTCTATTTAGTCATTAGCACTCATCAGACAATGTCTATGGCCAACTGACTGCACTCACACCAAAGGGGGCTGAATATTTACGCACCCACTTTGCAGTTATTTATTTGTAAAAAATATTTGGAATCATGTATGATTTTCGTTCCACTTCTCACGTGTACACCACTTTGTATTGGTCTTTCACGTGGAATTCCAATAAAATTTATTCATGTTTGTGGCTGTAATGTGACAAAATGTGGAAAAGTTCAAGGGGGCCGAATACTTTTGCAAGCCACTGTATGTGCTGTATGAAGTTGTTTCTAGCTCGCAATTTGCATACCTTCCTGAATTTCCCTCTGTAATTACATGCAAATTATTATAATTACAGTTATTTGTAATTGATTATTTCACTTTAGATCCATACCAGGGTGTAACTTTTTCTTAACTATAAACGTTTTGTTAGAGTGAGTGAATCCATTTGTGGTGTCCAGATCCTGAACCCAGCACACACACACACACACACACACACACACATTACATATTGTAATTTCATAATTACAATAATTTTTCCAATGCTTACAAAATTTGATCTAAGACTTTTCATCTGTTCTCAGTTACAGTTACTGTACCTCGGCATAAAAACGACCAGCCTTGAGAATTTACGCCTTTAGAACTGAAATTTTGCAAGAAATTTGCCTCTGCATACAGTACAAAGCATTTTCAGGTATACGACAGAGCGAACAGAATGGTGGTTAAGTTGCGCGTATGTCCGGAAGCCGTTCAAAAATTGTTTGCATCAGTAGAAAGCAAAGCAAATCGAGTTCACGTCATTTTCTTGTTGCTTTTTTGCATTTTGTGTAAGATTTAGTGAAGACAGCACCATATTAGTGAGGTTAATAAGCTACAGTAGGGAAATGATAAGCTTATTAATGTTCCACATTTCAGTTCTTTCTTTCTGTATTGCTGCTTTTCCATCTCTCGTGTGTATAATATGTATATACTGTATAATTAGGTGAACTATACTATCAGGCTTATCTGGGATTCAAACCCAGGACCTGTCACACCAATCATACCCCTTAACCAACCAGCCACACAGACATGCACAGACCTTGGAAGTGGGTTTTATTAGTTTATTTTATATACCGTTTTATATCCTGTCTTACCTGATTAACACTTATAGTCCATGAAAGCTTCTCAAAATTTTCCATAATAACGTTTAAATAACTCACTTTTCAAATCATCCCTAGAAACACCTTCATAATTAAGAGAAATTGTGTGTTTAAAGCATTGGCATTAAGTTTCAATATATATAAAAAAAATCTTTCCTTAACCATCCCCTGAGCAGAATGTTCCTTCAAAAGCAGATGCATTAAAAATTCTCACACGTTCCCTTCACATCTCAACCATCTTTTTTTTCCCCTTCTTTCTTCCCATAGTGGGATCTCTTTGCTGATCCTGAAACAGCGCTGGATCACATCCCTGAGCTTCCAGTCTCTGCAGGAGATCAGCGCCGGGAACGTGTACATCAGCAACAACAGCCAGCTGTGCTTCTATCACACGCTGAACTGGACCAGGTTTTTCCGCTCGGGCAGTCAGAGAGCGCTGCTGAACAACAACAAGGACACGCAGCAGTGCAGTGAGTGGAGCTGAGTTTAAAGTTTAGAGTTTGGTCTAAGGTGCCTGGACCCCTGTGTAACCAGGAATAAACAGTCCCATAAATAATATACAGTTATTTAAACTATACAGTTATTTAAAATATATTAAGTATCCTGCACCGTATTTCCAGTTTATTAGTAACCTTTAACTGGGAAGACTGAGAAGGAGAGACAAAACATCTTTGAATGACTTAGCTGCTATGTCCACTAGGGGGCTCTGTTGGAACTTACTAGTTTTCTACACACATAATAAAGAACGAGACGACTGAACCGTGAACCATTTCCTCTAATGGACTGGTGATCCACCCAGGGTGTTTTCCCACTTCCCACCTCCCAGTGACTCCCAGTCCTTCAGCACTCTCACTAAAATAACCCTAGTCATCATAATTCATAACCAGAGTAGATACACAGATTAATTAACACCAGAAACTAATTATATATTAAGATTAATTTATCATTAATTGCTTGTACCTGTCAGTCAATTAAAAAAAAAAAAGTAAATAAATTATATATATATATATTTTTTTTGGGGTGTGAAAGGGTAAAATAGAAGCATAGTGCTTTTTTAAAATCCTTTGAACATATGTTTTTATTTTTATATTAATACATACAGCAGATTAAATGGAAAAATTAAATGGGGAAAAATAAAGACAGAATCGATCATACATCATAACAAGTGTGTTATTTGTTTTAGACTTCATTATAAACATTAATTTCATATTTATTCATACAGTATGTTTATTTCAATGCACATGTTTATGTCTTGCTTCATGTGCTATTGTTTCACTGGTGTTTTAATTTGTTTTGTTTAATTTGTTTTGCTTTATTTGTGAGTATTTATTTTTTTCCTTTTTGTAGGATGTTTTTCTTTTTCTATAATTGAAAATTAGGATTACAATTATATGGGATTGCATTTCCTAAAATGTGTTAATTAATTTATTGAATTACTGTTTTGTTTTTTGTTTTTACTTCTTTTTCTGTTTTTTTTTTTTTCCTTTTAGGGATGTTTTTCCTATTTTTATTAATGTTAAACGGAATGTAATAGGATTATTTATTTGTTTGTTTACCCATTATATTTACCTGGTATTAACTTAATTGTCTTGTTTTATCTGATGTTCTTTAATTTCATTAATGAATGATCTTTTTTTATTTTTGTGACGTCGGCTTTTTCTTTCCTTTTCATTCATAGAAAGTGACATTTAATTGGTGCTGAATAATTTATTTAATTGTTTTGTTTACTTTAAATATTTTTCATTTATTTACTTACATACTCATTTATTCATCCCTTAATAATCCCTTATGTGTTTTGTGTGTGTTTTATCTTTATTGGCAAAACTCAATACTAATGAAAATTCTTAAAAAAATGTTTTCGTTTTGTTTGGTTTTAGGCTGGAGGGATTTATAGCCAGCGGTTTGGCATAATTGCATAATTTCAGATGTTACTTTAAGAGAGACACACTCACACAGGGCTCTAACCCCACTGAGACTGGAAACGCGTGTCTCGCAGTCAGCTGTCAGAGTGACGAGTGTGGAATAAAGAGGTTATTGACTCCAGCGCCGGCGCTGAGCTCGGCACCGTCTTATTAGTGTATTAGTGTGTATTAGTGTGAACAAGTGTGTATTTATCTGCAGATGCCTGTGTGTGTGTGTGTGTGTGTAAGACAGATCACAGGAAGTGTCTGCTTGTACGCAGATGACAGGGTAATGTGTAGTTTGTCTCTTTATGCCAGTTGTAGTGTGATGAGGCTGTCTCTCAGCCGGGAGAGCCAGAGGAGCTAAATGAAGCTTTAATCTTTTTACAGTTTATAGCATACAAATAAGTAGTGCACTCGACCATGCAGTTTTATTGGCTGATTGATTGATTGATTGATTGATTGATTGATTGATTGATTGATTGACTCACCAAGCAGTTTGTGCACCGTATATTAGTGTCCCATTCCTGTCCTGTTTATGCGTATGTGTGTGTATGTGTGTGTGTTACAGTTGCAGAGCACCGTGTGTGTGATAAGCTGTGTTCAGAAGCAGGATGTTGGGCTCCCGGTCCTGACCAGTGTGTGTCCTGTAGGTACTACAGTCGCGGGAGGACGTGTGTCAAGTCCTGCAACCTCTACCATGGGTCAGTGTCCTCACTAAACCTGTGTAACCACCCTGGCAGAGGTAGACTGTACTGTACTGTATGTGAAAGCTGTATGTGATGGGTTCAGGTCCAGGTCCGAGGTCGATTGTAAGGTGGAAGGTGGCAGGAACTGCCTTGAAATGAGTGAAAATGAATGAGGAGTGATTCTGATGCATGAAAAGCAAAAAACATCCACAGCAAGCTAAAAAAAAGAAGAAAAAAAACGAGGTTTATTTGCCGTGAATACATAACACGGCTCCAATTCAAATCCACAAATTGTGCCAAATAGAATGTTGTACGGTGTAACTTGTATTCCAGGGATGTTCGGGAGTTCATCAACGGCTCAGCGTGCATGGAGTGCGATAGGCAGTGTGAGAAAGCTGCAGATCAAACGCAGACGTGCCACGGACAAGTAAGAAATGAATCGTAACAGTAAAACAAAAAGAATTAGCAATAATAATAATAAAGTTCATAACTTATTTATGAGGTTTCATGTATTGAATCTTGGATCAAAGAGCTATTTCTTTTTTTCACTTTAAATATTGCAGAAATCTTCAAATTCATCTTCAGTAAATAAACGTTGTAAAAGCAGCACAGAATTTTCCTTTATTTTTTTATTTTTTCATGCTCATAAATAATTACTAAGAAATAATTATAGTCATTTTTTTTTTTCAGGGGAAATGAGGCAACAACCATCAATTTCCCTCGCAATATGAGTCTATTTGGATAAAATCTATCATTAAGATTTAAAAGCTCACCTGCTGCTGGAAACTAACTGACAACCTGGCATTAGGATGTGTTTAGCCTTCTCCACCTGTACTGTACCTCGACGCTCCTATAACTCCGGGGATGTTTTATTCCTCTCACGGTACTGTTCCTCTCCGTAGGGTCCCGATCACTGTACCAAGTGTGTTCATCTTAAAGACGGACCCAACTGCGTGGAGAAATGTCCGAACGGCCTGCAGGGAGCCGAGAGCTTCATCTTCAAATACGCCGAAGTCAACAACGTGTGTCGACCCTGCCACCCCAACTGCACCCAGGGGTAACTCTCGTTATCGTTCCTGTGTTAGCTGAGCGATAGGATTCACTGGCAGTTGTGACTATTGTGATTTAGTTGTGATTGATTTTGATTCGTAGCGCTCTTTCCCTTACAGGTGCACTGGATCCCATGTCCAGGACTGCATCGGATTTCTGGACAGGTGCGAGACGCCTCAGAGCCGACGTCACTCTTAGAGTCTTGTTTTGTTGTTTAAATGCTTTCACTGCATCATGATAACCCTACTTGTCCAACCGGACTTACAGTCAAGGTTTTTTATTGACCATGTCTGTGATCTTGCATGGTTTCAAGCATTGCAATATCTATTTATTTATTTATTTATTTATTTACCCCTCCAAGCACTCCATTGATTGTAGCAGGAATGATAGTTGGAGTGTTTGTGGTCATCATCATCGCCCTCGGCTTGGCCATTTTCACCAGACGCAGGAAAATCAAGAAGAAAAGAGCTTTGCGTCGCTTCCTGGACACTGAGGTGAGAAACCAGACATCTCTGGATTTTCTTATTGAAGTAACTGATCCTGGATCTGCTTTGTGTATGTAGATGTAGATGTGAAGTTTAATGGTGTGATAATGTAATAACTGATCCTGGATCTGATTCAGATTATGTTTATAATGGTGTATGTGTGTGTGTGTGTGTGTGTGTGTGTGTGTGTGTGTGTGTGTGTGTGTGTGTGTGTGTGTGTTTGTGTGTGTGTGTGTTTGTGTGTGTGCGTGCATGTGTTATTGGCAGAACAAATTTAGAACTTTGTGTGTGTGTGTGTGTGAGGGTTTTTTTGTCATAACAAATTTAGAACCTTGTGTGTGTGTGTGTGTGTGTTAGTGTGTGTGTTTAGGTGTGTGTGTGTGTGAGTGCATTATTGTAATAACAGTTTTAGAATCTGGTGTGTGTGTCTCTGTGTGTGTATGTGTGTGTGTGTGTTAGTGTGTGTGAGTGCATTATTGTAATAACACTTTTAGAATCTGGTGTGTGTGTGTGTGTGTGTGTGTGTGTGTGTGTGTGTGTGTGTGTGTGTGTGTGTGTGTGTGTGTTAGTGTGTGTTTAGGTGTGTGTGTGTTTGTGTGAGTGCTTTATTGTAATAACAGTTTTAGAATCTGGTGTGTGTGTGTGTGTGTGTGTGTGTGTGTGTGTGTGTGTGTGTGTGTGTGTTAGTGTGTGTGTTTAGGTGTGTGTGTGTGTGAGTGCATTATTGTAATAACAGTTTTAGAATCTGGTGTGTGTGTGTGTGTGTGTGTGTGTGTGTGTGTGTGTGTTGGTGTGTGTTTAGGTGTGTGTGTGTTTGTGTGAGTGCTTTATTTTAATAACAGTTTTAGAATCTGGTGTGTGTGTGTGTGTGTGTGTGTGTGTGTGTGTGTGTGTGTGTGTGTGTGTAAAAGAGAGTGTGTTATTGTCAGAACAAATTTAGAACCTTGTGTGTGTGTGTGGGGGTGTGTGTGTGAGGGTGTGTTATTGTAATAACTGATTTAGAATTTGGTGTGTGTGTGTGTGTGTGTGTTGTTGTTGTAATAACTGATTTAGAATTTGGTGTGTGTGTGTGTGGGGGGGGGGGGGGGGAGATGGTGTATAGTGTGTTATTGTAATACCTGATCTGGGATCTGTGTTGCAGCTCCTGGAGCCTCTTACAGCCAGTGGATCAGCACTAAATCAGGCTCAGCTGCGCTTACTAAAGGAAACTGAACTCAAGAGAACTAAAATTCTGGGATCCGGAACCTTTGGTACTGTCTACAAGGTAAATATGCTTCGTTCATTTATTCAGTGCATTCAGTGTATATTCGTGGTCCTGCCATGATGTCATTGATGTGTTTTCTTCTCTATCAGGGGATCTGGATACCTGAAGGGGAGAGTGTCAAAATCCCAGTGGCCGTAAAAGTCCTCAGTGAAAACACAGGACCGAAAGCCAATGCAAAGTTTATGGATGTAAGTTCACTTCTATTGACCCTGACTCTCAGTCCTTCAGCTATTTTTACCTTGTACGGAAGATGGCACTTGGGGAGGATATGAAGCCAAACACCTAATCAGTATTTACATTTTTTAATAATGCTTCATTCATAATCTATAACAGCATTGCTTGTTTTTTGTGCCTTGCATTTTTATTTATTGGCTAAATGTCTAAATGTCTAAAAAAGTATTTATTTTATATATTTTTTGTAGTTTTCTATTCTTAAAATGAGCTCAAACCCACCCTAAACTGCAACCCTGCTGCTCTGGTTAATCAACTCATGTGCTTCCTCTGGGGTTTTAGATTCATTATTTTGTTGCAGTTCCAATTTGCAGGCAGTAGAGGGTGTACACAATACTCGTTTAACACATGTGATGATCAGCCATAGCATTAACACCACATCAATTTGAACACATTACCATTCATCATCAATTATACCCCAACAAACAGGTGACAGGATCATGTGCACCCAAGGCTCACCCATGCTTTCAGGGATCTAAGGTCCGCCTGTCTGGTCAGATCCCACAAAAAAGCCAATTGAGCACAAATTGCTAAAAAAAAAAACCCGCAATGCTGACTATAGCAGGAAGGCACTAGAACACTCCACAATGCATAGGGCCCAACAGTCGAAGAGTTCAAGAGTTCATATCCCAATCTGATTAAGCGACCATAAGATAACCAAGTCCATTCCATGGAGGCCTGCTCCAAAAAACACAGCACCTAAATGAGCTGCTGCCAATCTCCTGGTGCCAGATACCACAGCACACCCCCAGATGTCTTGTGGAATCATACCCCAAGGGGCCAGATATGCCCTGGTGGTACGAAAGGAATCTACTGTACACAATACAAGGCATAATGTATTGCATTATTATATTACGGCCGATTGATGGTACATGTCATATGTGCATGAATGTAAAAATGTAAGTAAGTATAAGATTACCATTGCTATATTTAACCATGGATGGAGAGAGATACAGTCAACAGTGAGTGTGAACAGTTCAGAGGCATGAGCAAGTAGAACACACACACACACACATACTGTACACACACACTTGCCATCTGTCTTCTGGGCTTTACAATGCAATTTATCCTATCCAATCCTATCCTAGTTATTTCTCCTTCCTTGCATCCTCTATTATTAGGATTGGTTCTGGTTTTGTCCTAAGTTGTTAGGAGGAACATAAGCAGCAGCAATATTTCTTACTGAAATATATTTCTCTTCCCTGTCTCCCCAGATGGTGCTATTGATGTCCAGCATGGATCACCCCCATGTGGTGCGATTGCTTGGGGTGTGTATGAGCCCTAGTGTTCAGCTAGTGACCCAGCTCATGCCCCATGGTTGCCTGTTGGACTATGTTCATGAGCACAAGGACAACATCGGCTCTCAGCTGCTGCTCAACTGGTGTATGCAGATTGCCAGGGTAAGAGTGCCCCCATTAGTGCATAGATTTGATTAGATCTTCGGGCCATATTGAGCTGATCAATTAAAAAACTTGACCAAATGTAAAAGGTTGAGGGAACAAATGTAGTATTTGTATTGCAGAGCTAACTTCCCATTTTAAGAAGATCTCTAATGTTGAAAAGAATATGGTTGTGAGTACGGGTAGTGTAAGCGAACTTCCAACACAGGCTTATTCTCTCATGAGGTTGAGAGTATGACAAACAGGAAGGTCTCAGATTAGAGAGTCTTCTGTAGCTCAGGTGGTTCAGAATACATCCTGGTCAACAGGGTTCAGCAGCCCTAGGACTTACAGTACTAGAGAGATAACAGTTGGTATGGGAATTGTTGGGGATCCCCCAGGAGGTGCTGGAATCTATGGTTGACAAAGAACTCTGGACCAACCTTGGTTGCCACTGCAAACCCCATGGGGGAAGACACAAGAAACATATAGTTGTAAGGAATGATGAGCCCAGGTACCTGTGGGCCCTCGCACATTTATGACATCCGCACTATTCAAGCAGCATTACCAGAGTAATGGCGATGTTGTCATAGTCACATATACTGTAGAGTGTGTTTAGTTTCAGACCTGTGCATCCTGTAACTAGTTGTGATCAATGTATTTGTGCAATCGTTTTGATTGTTGCCTTTGGCCATGGTGCTGATCCTGTCCTTGCTGAGAGGCTGAGCCACTTGTACCTCCTTTTTCTAAAACTATTTTTTAAATTTTCTTATGATTTCATTGAAATTACCAAATTGTCAAACTATTGACATACATCATTACAGCAGGCAAAGATGGTCCATTAGTTTGACTAACTTTGTCTGTCTGTGACTGGATTTGGGAGCATAGATGCCACATGTAGGTATACATGGGGGACAGGGGTAGCTTAGTGGTTAAGGCATTGGACTACAGTTCAGAAGATCCCAGGTTCAAATCCCACAACCACCAAGTTGCCACTGTTGGGCCCTTGAGCAAGGCCCTTAACTTAAAAATGTAAGTCTCTCTGGATAAGAGCGTCTGCCAAATGCCTAAATGTAAGTGTATACAAACCCCTCAGTGAAAGGCAGGTCTTTTATGATGTTGGGTTGTGTCCTTAAATGTCACTCCTCCATTTAGGATTCACCTTGTTAGAAAGGTGTTTCTGCACCTCCTTTATCTAGGGCCATACTTCATCATGCACGATGACTAATTAACTGCTGTCTGATGTTGTGTTAAAAGAAAAATGGAGTTTGATTGCAAGGGATCCTCACTGCGATTGAGAACTCATTTGGTGAGTTTAGCCATACTACACTAATTTGGTCTTACAGACACGTGACTGGATTTTGGACCACTGACTCTAAAGTTCTTCAAGACATTGAATGCCAGTTTAAAGTGAACCTTCTTAATTGATGGTTTCCCAGGCCCCAGTACTGTACATCATGGGACTGTTATCAGATGAATAGCTCTTAATGGGAACACATTTAATGATCTTTTAAATTAGTTCAACTACAGGAGGAAGTCATGCAGATCCTACAAATCTAACAGCCCTCAGGCATAGATATATTATAGTAGAGCATATATATATTTTTTTAAACTTAAAAATTACCTTAGCACAAATTGCTGCAGTGTAAAATTATTTGCCTATTAACAGGGTATGATGTACTTGGAGGAGAGACGGTTGGTCCATCGAAACTTGGCTGCTCGAAATATCTTGGTAAAATCTCCAAACCACGTCAAGGTTACTGAATTTGGGCTTGCTCACCTCTTGGATACTGATGAGAAGCCGTACAATGCCGATGGAAACAAGGTCAGGCTCAAGAATAGCACGTTATAGCTCATACCTTCACCGACACTTTTGTTAATACTGTTTTTCTTCCCTTATGTCGATGCCAATGAAGTGGATGGCACTGGAGTGCATACAGTATAGAAAATTTACACACCAGAGTGATGTCTGGAGCTTTGGTAAGAGGGCAACATTAAACATTGAAAATAAGAAAAAAATCACTGGCTTCTCTGTCTATTATGTAAAATATACTGTATATAACCATTACAGGAGTGACAATCTGGGAGCTATTGATGTTTGGAGGAAAGCCATATGATGGGATTCTCGCTCATGAGATCCCGGATATCCTGGAGAAAGGAGAACGTCTGCCTCAACCTCCTATATGCACTATAGATGTCTACATTGTTATGATTAAATGTGAGTCACTTCTTTAACAGTATTTAATAATGCTTAATTAACATCCAATAAACACCTTTGCTCAAAAAGTGCATTGCATACAGGTTTTGAAGTTCCCCGCATTTTGTAATGTTAAGGCCAGGAATTGAAATGGGCATAAATGTGCCTGTGTGAGGTCTGCACGAATATTTTTCCCATTCCTTATGGCAAAATTGCTTAAGCTCTGTGAGATTGGATGAAGGCTGGATAATGAATGGCAATTTTCAAGCATTGTCATGGATTCTTTATAAGATTGTTGTCTGGGTTTTGACTGGACTGTCATAGCACGTTCAATTTCTTGTTTTTTTACCCAGTCCAATGTTGATCTTTTTTTTCTGGATACTTATGTTCAACATTTTGGTGACCAGAACATCCACCTTAAAGTCCAGAATAGGTTTTATTCTTTATGTATTTTCCCCCAAACCATGATCACTTTCCCATTCATAAAAATACCCCCAACATGAGGATACCACCACCATGCTTTACAAAGAAGCTGCTCTTCTCAGGATGTTGAGTGTTGGGTATCCACCAAATGTACGTAGCATGATGCACAGTACAGAGGCCAAAATAAGTTTTTTCTTCTGTCTCAAATAGGATCTTAATAGGTCTTTTTTTTTTTTTTTTCAAGAAATTGCTTTTGTTGCATATGCTTTCCATGGGCAGCTTAAATGAACACCTGCTGAGCTGTTGATCTCTTTAGTTTCTTTACAGTTACCTTTGGCATCATGATTTCTTCTCTGATTAATGTCATGTCTTCTCCTTGATGCTTCTCTAACAAACATCTTTGCCATGTGCATGCAATACCGCTTTTATATAATGTGCAATTTTGTGGCATATGATCCCAATTAAGTCCATTTCACTTCCAGGTTGTGACATTACAAAATGCTGAAAACTGTGATAATGTCATTAATGTCTGTCACAAAGATGGTAAAGTAGTCTCTAGGACAACTGGGATAAATGACTAGACATGGCTTTAGTCGTAATTAAAGGCTTTTAATGAGGTTTTTAATTAACATCGCATTCATGTTACTAAGATGGCTTGAGTAATGGTGGGTTATTTAGACGCTGAAATGAATTGCGGGGAAACCGCCATCAGCAGTGCATGCAAATGAGTTTTAAGGAGCAAATCGTTCTTATTGTCAACAGCCGGGTGAGTTAATCCCTGAGTCAGGATGTCAGCGAAACAGTGACATCTAATCTAGACGCCGATAGGACCTTTTATCCGCTGGTGTTGTTATGGCATTCAAATAAACCGATGCAGCTGCATGTGTCAAAACTGTCACCGAGTCACTTCACTCCTCAGCTTATGTTGTCACGTTGTGTCATCACCTCAAGGCTGGATGATCGATGCTGACAGTCGGCCCAGGTTTAAAGAGCTTGCTGTAGAATTCTGCAGGATGGCAAGAGACCCTCAGAGATATCTAGTCATCCAAGTGAGTAAGCTGCAGCAAAATAACCTATTTCGTCTTCTTTTCTTTGCTGTCTTAAGACCCAGAGAGTAATTGGTCATTTGTGGTCTGTTTATTTATTTATTTTTGTCTCAGGGGGATGACTGCATGAAGCTGCCCAGTCCCAACCACAGCAAATTCTTCCAGAGTCTTCTAGAGGATGATGACTGGGAAGAAATTTTGGATGCTGAAGATTTTTTGGGACCTCAAGCGTCTTCATTGAGAACGCAAGTTAGTGCTCTAATACTGCATAGTTTCCCTTTAATACAATGCATGCTAAATGCGGGATTCCAGTTAACTTGATGATATTTGATTAATCTCCCGGAACAGCAGTTCTCTCAGTAGTTCCGGCTATAATTCTGATTAAAGGGTTATACAGTATTAATGAGGTCATTCTAATGCGTCATCATTTCTATAGCAACAGCTCGTTCACATGGCCTTGTGGGATGGCACTTCATACACATTTTATATATATTTATATATTATACTTCATTTTCATTTTCTATACCGCTTTATCCTGTATTTAGGGTCGCGGGCACGAGGCAGGGTACACCCTGGACAGCGTGCCAATCCATCGCAGAGCACACACACACACACTCATTCACACACTATGGTCAATTTGGCAACGCCAATTAGCCTAATCTGCATGTCTTTGGACTGTGGGAGGAAACCGGAGAACCCGGAGGAAACCCACCAAGCACGGGGAGAACATGCAAACTCCATGCACACAGAGACGGGAATCGATCCTGGCCGGGAATCGAACCCAGACCCTGGAGATGCAAGGCGACAGTGCTAACCACTACACCACCGCGCCGCCCTATATATTATACCGCATGTTTTTTATATATATATATATATACTGATTAAAAAAACATGAGGCTAGTGGTAAAGTTGCTGGCGGGAGGAGATGCTTTATAGAAAGTGTTTGCACAGGAAAGTTGCGTTTTGTCTCAGAAACTTCAAGAGACAGAAATAAATCAGGCCGGTTAGAGAACACCTTGTTATTTCCGTAATAAATCTAAGCAATACTGTATAGGCAAGCAACTTTATTTATTACACATCACGAATAAGAAGGTAAAAAGCAATAATGCTAAAGCGGGTCACTGTAATGTAAATATTTCCCCAAAGAAAACTAAACTATTTTTTTTTGTGTTTAATTTCTATGCTCAAAAGAAAAGATTTCAACAGTTTGTTTTTTACGACTGAACAGAACCATTTTCACAATGACGATGGACCACGTAGCCCAAAGAAAGCAGCAGGGGGACGTTCCCAAATGTCATTCAACTCAACTGGAAGCCAGCATGTGGCTCTCAGCTCACAGGATGTTGAGAAAAATGTGAAAAAGCACGCCAATGCTGGATTTGTGGAGAACAGTGGTGTTGAGTGCTACAGTGCAGATCCTACGAACTTCCTGCCGGAGAGAGCGCAGCGGGGGAAAACTGATGAGGATGGATATGTGGCGCTTAGAAAGGACAAGGGCACATCAGGTAGAGAAAATCCTTTTGTGTTCATAGAGGTGAACAAATTCTAAATTTTTGATCTAGCCCCCCGCCCAGGCAAGTAGAAGCTCCAGTGCAGGGCTGCCTAGTCTCTTTCTTTGGTTGCCAGGAAACTTAATTGGTACTGTACCAAATAATATGGATTCCCAGTAAGGGGATGACCATGTGGTCATACAGTATGTATGTATGGGTGGGATGGTGAGTTTTGTACAAACATTTATCCATGTAATATGTCCTGGGACACTGTTTATTTTCCCAGAATTTAATGACAGAACTTACCTATCATTTATTTGCTTATTGTATGTAGAGTAATTTTTGGGCCACTGTATAAGGTAGCATCTAGACCAGAGCTGGCCAACCCTGATCTTCAAGAGTGCATGTTTTCCAATTATTCCTGAACAACTGACTGCAGATCACCTGGATCAGGTGTGTTAAGTCAATCAGAAGCTGTAAGATATCAATTCACTTCGTCTTCCCCCATGCCATTCTTGTCTAAGATTGTATCTTCCAGCTTCTGATTGACTGAACAAGGACAAGTTTACTTTTATTTGATTTAGGGTATTATTGTCATGCTTTGTCTTTTCATCTTCTTAGATCATCAGAATGCTGTTGAAGAGAACCCTTTTGTGACGTTGAGAAAAAATGTTGAAATTCTGCCACTGGAGAACCCAGCATACCACAGCACATTTGATGGACCTACTAAGGCTGACGAGAAGTACAATAATGAACCTGTTTATCTCAATACCTTCCACAACAAAGGCAATATAAATAAAGCGATACTTAAGAAAAATGAAGTTTCTGGCCCATTACAGTTCACAACAGCAGCCGGCACGACTGTCAGTCATGTGCCACTAACTGCACAGGCAAAAGAAGGTAGATCATATTACAGCAGTCAAGGACCGCACGTTCATTTCTCAATTCCACCAGTACATCATCCTCAAAGTGAACCAATGAGCCACAATGTCCATCATAAACATTCTTTCCATGGGTTCCATGTAAATCCCAGCAAATCTGTATCCTCAAATCAGCCTTGCCTCATCAACCACCAAGGGCAGCCTGGTCCTGTAGATCCACTTGCCCATACTGCAAAATCCATAGCTGCAGGTAAAAGTGGGCACTCAGGTCATCCGATCCCCTCAGGCAGCATTACTCAGCAAGTTCATCCCGGAATGATGCTGGTGGACAAGAAGTACTGGAAGACCTTTGACAACCCAGAATACTGGCAACATAGTCTTCCACTCAAAGTATCCCAAGCGAACCTTCATAGCTCGTCCCAGAGCTGCCATTCAAGCCTGTACAGGCAAAGTCTGAACAAGCAGAACGGTTCTGTCCGGTCTAGTGTTAACAAGAACCCGGAGTATACTCCAGAGGCTGAAGCCATGAGGCCAGGTACGAGTTTGCCTCCTCCACCATACCGCCAGAGAAACACTGTAGTTTAAAGTCATCCATGTTCTCCAGAGCCTGATTCCATGACCAGCAGGCCATACTTTTCCACTCATTTCTGAACGATAATATTCCTGTTTTACAATATCCATTTCAATATCAGTGGGTCAGTCAATTCCAGGTCAGTCAGGTATCATTCCAAGAATACTGCCTTCCTTAGTTAGTGTTTAGCAGTCTTGTCTAGGTTAATGATTCTTCATTTCTGGGGTTAATTACGACACAGTAAACCTAACAAAAAGGCAAGAATAGACCTTTGAAACTGGATGTCCGTTGCCAAGAAACAGACTGGACTTTTTTTGTTTTTTAAGGTTGTGAACATCATTGGCAAAACTAGCATGTTCAGGAGCAAAACGGAATATTAGCCCAATGTGAGAAATTTTCATTTACTCTCCGTGAGAGTGTGTCCAAAGTGCCATATTGACTCATTTATGGATGTTTTTTCATGTTTAATGCTCTTCTTGCATGCTATGCTACATTCACACTCATCTTGATTTGTAGGTTGCTAGATTTTATTCTGAGCAATCCAGGACATCTTTCAGACATGGCTTGGATGCTTGTTGCCCTTGAGGGAAAATGAAGTCACACACAGCCATTGGAAGACATGGATAAACCTGGTTGTGTTTGATAATGTATTAACTTACCATTTTTACAGCTTCTTTTACACTTCTATAAATACATACATGTTATTTAACTAGGCTTGGTGTTTTCCTTCTGTCTGTTTTCCTTCAGCTCATATACTGTTGTAACTTCTTTTTTTTTTTTTAATACAAATACTAAATAAATGTCCTATTTAATGTTAAAACTTGTTTGAGACTTGGGATGCATTACATGGCATTTACAGCATTTGAGACCAAAGGAGGGGTGGCATGGTGGGCTAGTGGTTAGCAGGGTTAAGGGTTTGAGTCCCTCGGCTCTGTGTTTGAGGAGTTGCGTGTCCTCTCTGTGTTTAGTGGGTTTCCTCCCACATTTATAATGGGCTAATTGGCATTTTCAATTTGCCTTTAGTGCATGGGTGAGTGTGACTTTGTGTATTTGTGTGACCAATCTAGTGCCCTGCATCCCCTGGGTAGACCTTCAGGCGAGCTTTGGATCTCATCTTTGGCTTGTGTACAGTATGTAGAGTTTGTATCTTCTCTGTGTCCTTGGTGGGTTTCATCCAGGTACCTCGGCTTTCCCTTACAGTCCAAAGACATGCAGTGTTGGCTGATGGTGCCTTGTGCCTTATGTACACTAGAATGGACCTCCAGGCCCCTTATGACCCTACACAGTACAAGCAGTATAAATAATGAATGGATCTACATCTATTCCCACTAGCATGCTAGCAATAGGTGTTAAAATCATTAACTTTAAATACATTAATTATCTTCCAAAGAATTGGCCACAGGACGCTGCGGATATTAGCAATTCTATCAAGATTCATGACACCAAATAAAATGGGTCTGGTGAACTTCTCGACTGCTGCAGAGTGTGACATTTTAAAGCAAAAGCCACGCAAATCTAGGAGAAAATAAGCAGCATGCATCATTGTCTCGGAGCAATCACTGTTCTTGTCTTAGTGGAGCTCCTGCTATTTGCACACTGAGTGTGCAGTAATGAAATCCAAAGAATAAGGCCTGCAGGTCCATGGCTCTACATCATACAGCGAAATGCCATCATGTGAACAGGGAAATGGTCCGTGATGCATTTGAATAGATTATAAGCGACATCTTGGTGGTGCTTGGGCCTACTTGGCCCAAAATGGACCTGCAGTGGATTCAGTTTTTTCAGGACAATAAAGAAACGTATGTGTGTTTTTTGACTTGAAGTGTAGATCTTGAACGCATTCTCAGCAAACAAGAGGAAACCGGATTTGGAGGTGGTTTTAGGAAAGCACACACACACACACACACACACACACACACACACACACACACACACACACACACACACACACACACACACACACTCACTTACACATTTCCGAGGCTTTGTTAAGGTTTCGATAGATATGGCCGGTGTGAAAATGCCACAAAAAGAAATTGTTCAAAGTTGAATTCAATGGATTTAAGGAGGCGTGAACATAGATTTGGAGACAAGATCCTCAATAATAAAAACATATTTTTTCTCTTCATGCCTCGATGAGTCAGAACAATTATTGTAGACCAAAAAAACGTGGGGCTGTCCATCTTAAAATGTCAAGTAAACGACGGGAACATTTTTACTTGATGCTGTTTCCAAGCAATATGTGTTCAAATGGAAGTGAAGCGGATATCTCCTTTACAATCCTTTCAAAAGCCGGATGATCTATTTTTTATGTACTTTTTATGGATGCTGTCAGGGGTTAAAAGTTTTTTTTTTCTTTTTAAGGGATACAGTATCATGCAAAATTGGACATTTTACTCATGTTTAGACATTCAGTTGGGTCTCCAGTGTGCATGTACACAATGAAAGCAAAAAAATTGAGAAAAAAAATTCTTTCATAGTTGTATTTGCCTGGGAGTTACATTTATTCAGATGTAGATTAGATTCTCCCCCTATTGTGACCTCATACAAGATAACTACCTCTCCATGATGCTTATTACTCAACTGTGATGTTCTTGCCAGGGATGTGGTTAAGCAGTACAGTAGCTAAATTGAATAGCCCCTGAAATGGCGAATTTGGAATACGTGAATTAGTGAAATAAACTTTAAACACCTGTTAAAGACTATCAACATTGATTAAGTGCAATCCAGCTACTCTTTCAACAAATAAACAAATGCTGCATTGTTATAACAAAATATGCAAATAACATTCCAAAATGCAAGAATGAAACTGTGCCCTTAACATTCATGTTACAAAGCTTACTAATATCACACTCAGTCAAAACAGTATACTGGATAAATAGACTTCTGCTTTGAGGAACAAAACATACTGATATTTCTCAGTAAAAACGTGCAGTGGCTTATTTGAAAATAAAATATTTGCTTTAACTCAGAAATGGTTTAAGATAAAAAAAATAAATGTTGTGAAATAATTTTGCCAAGCTCCAAGATTGTTTGCAGATGCAGTAAGCACTGTTTCCCAAATATTCTCCCTAATACCTGAAATACAAAAAGAAAAATATATGAATAACTAATTAAGTAACCGTTTGTAGTTCAAAACCATTAAAAATCCTAGACAAAAAAATGTCCGTTTAGCCATTATAACCGTTTTCAGACACTATAAGGTTAATGAATGATGAAGGAGTGAGAACATTAAGCTCCCTCAGTGCCGCACTAACGCGCCGTCTTTTTCAAATAGCCGTTGAAATTATCAGTCATTAAAATGATTAAAATGCATGTAACGTACAGTAAGTAAACGTTAGCGGTTTCAAAGATTAACATTAATGTCAATGTACATACCATCTGAAAAAAAATGCGTTAGGAGCTGAAACGAGTGCATTGCCAGATAACTACTGTAACACTCCTGTTGTTGGTGTTTCGGCTGCTCCCGGCAAGGGGTCGCCACAGCGGAATATCCAGTCCGCACTACAACTTGGCACAGGTTTTAAGCCGGATGCCCTTCCTGACGCAACCCTCCCATTTTATCCGGGCTTGGGACCGGCACTGTATCCAGTGGCTGGGGTGTGGGCACTGGCTGGAATTGAACCCGGGCCGTCCGCATGGCAGGCGAAACACCTACCACTGAGCCACCAGTGCCTGTTTGCTGTAGATCAGTTTAAGCTCCTAAAATCATAGACGGAGACCAGAGTGACATGTTCATAAACTACTACATCTACACACATTTCGCATTCACATCCGCAACGCAACTATAACACTCACTGGAGGGAATAAAATCACTGTCCTCGTCCTCTGGATCACTCTCAGCTGCTGCTTTTCTGTTTTGTGTTTTTCTGCAGTCCACCAGTCTCACAGAGCACAACTTCACCTGAGCTTGCAGTGTTTGCTGGTCTCCATTAAAACTAGACTTACCTGGAACTCTGAAATAAAAATTTCCTTCTCCCATTTCTCCATCCAGTCCATGTATTTCCCTGAAGTCCACCAGTTTAACTGTACATGTCTTTAACAGACTGTGAGACTGTGAGATAAGACTGGGCTCATCCTCCTGCTGTTGGTGCATTTTTGCCATTATCGCTGGCTCTTGAAATGATCAGGGCAATCCAAGGCCCTATTTAACACTCCAAATTATATAAATAAACACTCGAAAATATAATGTTCTAAAGCGTGCTGCTGGATAATATATATGTTATAAAGCTAAAATTGCTGATTACTTTGCAGGACAGTTAGTTTCCATGAAGTACTCACCATTTCGGGAGGAAATAGCGGGAAGTTCGAAAATTCTGGAAGAACGCTTTTGCGCATGCGCAGAGGTCCCTCTTGTTCGTCCAACATAAAATTGTTTGTGTGCAGTTAAATGTTTCATGAACACAGTTATACTCGTTGCCTTGATGAAACTTTCTTAGTTGAGTAATGAAATTTATACAGTCATTGAGAAAACATATTTTTCTTTTTTGACACCAGCATTATATTAGCCCAACATATATTTCTTTTTTCCAACAACTATTTTCAGTATTCATTTTTTACAGTGTAAGTTCACATCCCTCAGACATCACTGTCTTAATACCTGTCATGCACCTCTATGTGGATATACAGTAGTGATGTGGACTCGCAAAATTCCAGTAAACTTTGGTCCATTAACAACGTTTATCACTGCATTTACTGTACAGAACTCTGGGCTCCAAGAAGCCGTATATTAACACCGTAGTGCCAGAGACGTCCAAACTGGACGATTTTCCATCCTGTCCCATATTTTTTGTCATGTTTTCATTCTACTTGTACTTTTTAAAAAATCTTTTCTCTACCTGGTTGGTTTGTTACCAGTTTGTGTTCACCTGTTCGGTGTGTCAGCTTTAATCAGTTTGTCTCAATGTGCCTCTTTTCCTTTCTTTGGTGCGCAATCTTTCCTGGTTTTAACCCTCACCTCTTGTTCCTCCTGTAATTGCTCATATACAGATATGAAGAGTCCTTGATGAATCTCAGTTGTCTGTTATCGAAACTAAACAGACTGAAAATAACAGGTTCTCCATTTTTACAATTAATGTAAAAATGTACAAATATAAATACTTAGAAATAAATTCTAAATAATTGTGGAGCAATAATAATAATTGTACTATAAATTTGTTAATATTATTTTTATACTGCCCTGCTTTTGTATCATGGCAGAACAAATCCTACTAATTGCTTGTTTTTTTCCCCAATTGTTAATATTATTTTTAATCAATGCCCACTCAGCACCACCCATCTCAGGCATTCCATTATTATTATTATTATTATTATTCATTCATTCATTCATTTTCTATACCGCTTAATCCTGTGTTCAGGGTCGCGGGGGACCTGGAGCCTATCCCAGGAGACTTCGGCACTAGGCGGGGTACAGGGTGCCAATCCATCGCAGGGCACACACACACACACACACACACACACACACACACACACACACACACACACACACACACACTCATTCACACACTACGGGCAATTTGGGAACGCCAATTAGCCTAACCTGCATATCTTTGGACTGTGGGAGGAAACCGGAGTACCCGGAGGAAACCCACCAAGCACGGGGAGAACATGCAAACTCCATGCACACAGAGACGGGAATCGAGCCTGGCCGGGGAATCGAACCCTGGACGCGCAAGGCGACAGTGCTAACCACTACACCACGGCGCCGCCATTATTATTATTATTATTATTATTGGCGGCACGGTGGTGTAGTCTGCGAATTTTATCATCTGTTTACAAATCTGATTGACATGTGACTTTGCAATATCCTGGGGTTAAACTGTTGGAAATGGATGTTGCACTGGCTGAAATCCCAAAGCAAGGAAAACTCATTCAAAGCAGTAATGAGTTCTGACTCTCTCTCTTTCTCTCTCTCTCTCTCTCTCTCTCTCTCTGTTAACCGTATCAATAGATATAATGTCACATACTGCAAAATGCAGTGCTGACTCAGCAGGGGTTACCCAAAGGCATGGCACGAGTGTAGCATAACATGACATTCTCCGCAACATAACCCACTTTAATATGCAACGGGGGATAAAAAGCTCTGTCGCTGTTTACTTCTCTGTGACGGGACAACACACACTGTTTCATTCCAGACTTAAAGTTTTAAGCTACATTTCTGCTTTACTGTTTTCAGTGTACAAATCATTGCTTACATTCCAGTGTCAGTTTTATAAGCTTCCGGTAGTAAGTAAAAATTGTTTTGTGTGTGTGTGTGTGTGTGTGTGTGTGTGTGTGTGTGTGTGGGTATACATTTAAAAGGACATAAAAACCCAATGGAAAAAAATTGAGCGGACCATTTATGATATTAGATCAGCTGCTTTTATTTATTTATTTATTCATTTTTTAAAGCATTTTCAGAATGACATAAGCTGTATTATTACACTGAATTACACTGAGCTTCAGCCGATGCTAGCTGGTGGCCTCACACCTTTTCGATTCAATTCAATTTTATTTATAGCGCTTTTAATAATGGTCATTGTCTCAAAGCAGCTTCACAAAAATGAAATAATAATAATATATATTTTTTTAATGAAAGAAAATAATTGGAAGTCTGTATGTGTGAGAAAAATGTGTCTAGATAATAATGAGATGAATGAATGATGAATGAAATGTCTCTTATGAACAAGCCAAGGGTGACGGCGACGGTGGCAAGGAAAAACTCCCTGAGAAGGCATTAGGAAGAAACTTTGAGAGGAACCAGACTCAACAGGGAACCCATCCTCATCTGGGTGATAACAGATAGAAATTATATAACATCATGTGTGTTGTGCATTCATTTATTTATCTTCTACAGTATACCGCTTTATCCTGTATTTAGGGTCGCGGGGACCTGTAGCCTATCCCAGTAGACTCAGGGCATGAGGCAGGGTACACCCTGGACAGCGTGCCAATCCATCGCAGAGCACACACACACACACACACACACACACACGCACAGGAGCAGCATGTGTAGCTCCAACCATCATAAAGCTGAATCCAGTTGGAGCTGGTCCTTCTCTGGACGCCTCAGGAACCTCGCAGGGTCGGCCTTTGTCTACTGAAGCTGGCAAAATCTCCCGATGCCTCGGGATGGGTAGAGGGTCTGTATTTGATTCCTGCGTTGGGGTCTGTGTGCATGGAGTTTGCATGTTTTTCCCATGTTTGGTGGGTTTCCTCCCACAGTCCAAAAACATGCATTTCACAGTCTCTAGTTGGACTACAGAGTTTCATGGATGGATGGATGGATGGATGATTTTAGCTAGTTAAAATATAATAAACTTATTCAGATGAAACCTGCTGTTACAGTCATTCCAGTGCCCAGGAGCATTCCCGGACAAGTTGCATGAGCCATCAGTGGAGTGTCTACCATCTCAGGAGCTCATAATAGTAATAATAATAATAATAAAAGTAAAAATAAATGTAAAAATTGTGCTATGAGATATCAAAAAATGTCTATCATCCAGAGTTCGAATCCCGGGTGTTGCCGGGTGTTGCCTCTTATAGATTTGGAGAGCTGATTAGCTGAGCTCTTTCAGAGCAGTTTGAAAAGATGCGATTGGTGTCATGTGGCATAGAGATAGCACAAGATCGCTTCTGCCCTCTCTATTCAGTAGTTAGAGAATTGATGTAGGAATTCCCTGATGACAGGTGGGAATTGGGTGCAAGATGGAAGATGTGACACATCTCATAAAATATCATATTTACAAGATTCATAACGTACTGACTAAATGCTGCAAAGCAGCCACCTCCAGTCGCGTGTAGAACATTTCATGCCTTCGTGAATGAAGCATGGAAGGATTGCCTCTCCATTAATGCTCCCTAAGAGTGATGCGACAATAAATGTGTAACCAATATTGCGCCGAGCTGCTATAATTGACCAAATGCAGGCATGCGGAAAACTATAAGCGAGTGTGGAGCTCTTCAGGAAGATTTGAACTAGCACTGGGTGAAATGTCTAGCATTTACAGCGCCCAAAAATCATGCTCCTTATTAAATGTCCTCCGATATAAGTGCCCCAATATTTTACAAATTCATAAGGTTGAGATTAAAAAGCAAACATTCATCAAAGTTTAGTAGAGTGTGCAGCATATCAAGACATGTTTAAAGAGACATAAAAGGAGTGCATCACATTAACAATGCCTAAGAATGATATGACAGATTCCATATAATACAAAGGCACAGAGCTTAGAAATTTACACCATTTGTAAAATACTCACCAACGGCCTACAGGCAACAGCTGTAGGTCAGTCTAGAGCACCACAGAGATTTGAACCAGTCCTGGATAAAATGTCTAGCATTTACAGAACCAGATGTGCATGTGTCAGAATTACATTAACGTTCAAAAGTTTTAGAACACTTTCATGATGGTTCCTGATTTTAATTTCTTTCTACATTGTAAAGTTTTGCTGAAGGCGTCCAAAAACTGCATGAATCTCCTTTGAACAGTTGATATTGAGATGTTTCTGCTACTTCTGCTCTGTAAAGACTTCATAACGCCTCTAATCTGAGCTGCTGTTAATTGGTCATTTTTCAGGCTGATAACTCTAAATGAACTTCTCGTCTGCAGCAGAGGTAGGTTTTGGTCTCGTCCTCCTGGGACGGCCTTCATGAGAGACAGTTTCATTATGGTGCTGGACGGATTTTGCAAATGCACTTGACACAATACTGTTCTTGCAGGAACTATTACAGAAAGGCCGACCTCTGTGTCTTAAAATAACAACTAACTGGTGTTTTTCTTGTTGTTACGTAATTACCTAATTCCATATGTGTGTTTTTATAGTTTTGAAATCCGCAGTATTGTTGTAGAATGTAGAAAATAAATCACTAAACAAAAACAAAGAAATTTGGAAGTGTTCTAAAACTTTTGAACGGTAGTGTATATTTAATGTGCTCAGTTCTCTGAGATTTAAAAAATTCATAATCTTGCAATTAAGCATGTTTGCTTTCCTATGATAACAATCTGACTAGTGCCAAGAACAGCGCTGAAAAACGTCCAATCCAAGGAAATTCTGAGGGCAAATTGAACTCATACTGTAGGCTTTGATCCCTGGATCTACAGTAGTTGATCATCCATCTCTTATCTATGGGAGAACAAGGGCAAAACATAACCATGATAATATCACTGTAGAAAATTATTAAGTGCTTCATACCTAAACAAGTGTACGGAACAAAAGTAAACAAAAATCATTGCTAGATTTTAGCTATGCATTTTGCTTTCTTTGCAAAATCGACATTTCTCAGATTAATCAACACAGTTCTACCTCGACATACATACTGTACGTTCCACCTTAAACCTTTCACCTTAAGAACTGACATATTGTCTACATTTTTTCTCGGCATATGAGCAAACAAACCGAGTCGAACTGAGTGCCAGCTAACTCGTACTGTACATACGTCAAGGAGAAGTTTTTGTTTTGTTCTTTTTTTTTTTTTTTTGGATTTTGTGCAATATTTAGTGAAGACAATTATTTTATACTGTATTTTACATCATTAACATTCATTCATTCATCTTCTATACCGCTTTATCCTGTGATCAGGGTCGCGGGGGGCCTGGAGCCTATC
Source organism: Channallabes apus (assembly GCA_030522415.1). NCBI lineage: Eukaryota > Metazoa > Chordata > Actinopteri > Siluriformes > Clariidae > Channallabes > Channallabes apus. The sequence goes on along the minus strand of CM060124.1, from coordinate 29,093,309 downwards.
CCAGGAGGCTTTCGGGCACAAGGCAGGGTACACCCTGGACAGGGTGCCAATCCATCGCAGGGCCATCATTAACATGTCTTTTCTAAATGTTTTGATTGAATATAGTGTTGAAAATCGATAATATTGGTAATATTTTTTGGTGGCTGGAGCAGATTATCTGGATTTACATTATTCCATATGGGAAAATGCGCTTTGCAATACACAATCTCCCCTTAAGAACTCGCCTAAACACATTACACCTACAAAATATTTGAAATATTTCACGTCACATGTTCAACAATTTCAAACAAAGTTTTGGATGATCATTATTTCCCCCCAAAAAATCTAAAATCTTTGTAATATTAATAGAATTATATATATAATTAATAAAATTAATTAATAGTAATATATTAATACTGACAAAGTCACAACAATTATATATTTTTCTGTGTCTATTGTTAGCGTAGATCCTTATGCATGTTAAAGTGTGCTAGTAAAAAAAAACAAACAAAAAAAAACATAGCTGTGCTAATGCCGCTGGTTAGCAAAGAAACCTTTAATCAGCTTCAAATGCAAAAGCTCCAAAACTGTCTGTAAGGGTTGTTCTCTCTCTCACTCTCACTCTCTCTCTCTCACGCTTATTATTTCTTGCTCCATACTGAACCATTAGCAGGTCATTCAGGACACGAACGCCACAGAATTTTCCGCCATTAGCCCATAATGCTAATTTAAGTGTGATCGAATTTAGACTTATAAAGACGATTTCGGTGAACGAAGCTACTCTCGCCTGCTCCACAGTAATTGAGGTCAGTTGAAGGATGTTAAACCACAATTACTTCACATTATTTCTTTGACGAGGAGAAAAAAAAAATGGCCACAAGTCTCACACTCTCACACGTCTGCCACCGAGTCCCGCGTTCCCGATGAGCGTCACATCTTTTACCTCCGCGCAGTGTATCGAGAGAGGAAAGGTCAGCGCCGGCGCCAGCTTTTAAAATGGGCGCAGACGATTGAGTCCCAGAGTGAGAGCCAACTCCATTAGACAGTTACAGTATAATAGACATGAACCCAGACAGCCTCATTATTTCCTTCTTCGTCTCTCTGGCTTCAAACGGAGACTTTTACATCATATCGGCCTGTCAATCAGCGCACCGTGAAATGTTTCATAAGAGAGAACGTTTCTCTGGGAATTTATTTATTTATTTTTTTTATTGCTTTTCATTTGTAGTTTATTTATAAAGACAGTATTTATATATAATATTTGATAGATAAATACAGATGCAAACGAGAGATGGACAGTGAGGGACATAGAGACAGAGAGAGTGATAGAAAGTGAGAGAGCATCTCTCAAAGGAGCGAAATAAATCAAAGGAGAGATGTGAAGGGAGAGAAATGGATAGGGAGGTAGTGAGAGAGGGAGCGAGGAAAGAAAGACTGAAAGAATGCAATGAGGAGAGAGGGAAGGAGGACTGGGAAAAGAGTGACAACATAAAAGATACAGTAGATAGTGAGAAGTGAAGGGAGGAGAGAGAAAGAAAGAGAAATGGCAACAATGGAAGGAGATGGGAATGGAGGTGGATAGAAGGAATAGAGATGAATAAGTAAAAGGCAGAGAGAGAGAGAGAGAGAGAGAGAGAGAGAGCAGATTTTGAGAGAAAAGAAGAAGGCAAGATCCAGGGAAAGAGAGAAAATTTTAACGGAAAGAGATAAAGTGGGAGAGAGAGAGGGGGGGGAAGGAGTTGGTGATAATATAGATGGAAACTGCATAGAATAGAGAGAAAGAAGGAGAAAGACATGTGGGGGAAGACAGAATCTCTTTGGAGTAATAAGGCAAAGTGGAAAGAACGAGATGAAGGGAGAGAGATGGATAGGGAGGTAGTGAGAAAGGGAGCGAGACGGACAGTGAAAGAAAGAGATGAGGAGAGAGGGAAGGAGACCGGAAAAAGGATCGACAGCATGAAAGATAGGTAGTGAGACGATAAGGGAGGTTTCTAGAGCGAAAGACAGAGAATGACAACAATGGAGAGTGAGATGGTAATGGGGTGCATAGAGCGAAGGAGGGAAAAAGACGAATAAATAAAAAGCAAAAAGAGAGAAAGAGAGTGAGAGAGAAAAAGAGTGCAGGTCCCATTGGTTGCCGTAGGTTCTGTTTTGTCTCCACTAACACTCATGACTCCTACTCTCAAGCACTTCTAGCACACGCTATCCTCTTTAATCGGAAACCGGAAAGAGGAAGCGCGTGCTTTTTATTTTTTTGTCGCAGTGATAGCATCGGCTATCAGTATAACAGAGAAAAGGATAAAAAGAAGCCCTTCCCTCGCCTCAGTCTGGTGTTTTATGGGGCGTTAGTAGAGAACAGGAGCCGGTCCTCATGGTAAAGATGCTATCTTTAAATTGCTCTTGTCTGTGCGACTGAATGGAGATCAGCTCCTGAGGATGGATGACTGAGGGCTTCACCTTCAGCCGTGAAACAAACTGACATCCAGAGAGCTCGAAGTTACAGTAAACACCCGAGAGATCAGTCTATAAAGAAAATGGTTTGAGATGTTCACATCCGGGTAGTAAGGTGGTGTAGTGGTTAGCACGGTCACCTTGCACATTCACGTTCCTGGGTTCGATTCCTGCCTCGGGGCTGTGTGTATGGAGTTCTCCTCGTGTCTGGTGGGTTTCCATTGGGTACTCTGTGTTTTCTCTTAAAGTGTTTGTGGCCCCTCCCACTAGTCAACTCCAGGAACAGTTGACTATATAAACATTGTTAGTCCAACTTATCACAATCAACATGAAATGTGCACCTTTCATGTGAGTGTTTCTCAAGCAGAATCAACAAGAAGAATAGAAGTCTTTCAAAAACAAAAAGTCATGATTGTTGAAGTGCTACTTCACATTGGTGTTCCCAATTTGTTTATAGTGAGTGAATGTGTGTGTGTGTCCAGTATGTGTGTGTGCCCGATGATACTGTAGATTGGCACCCCATCCAGGAGGTACTGTACCCCACCCATGCCCTAAATTTCCTGGGACATTATCCAGACCCCCCCTGCAACCCAGTATAGAGGATAAACTGGGATACACCATGAGCGCACCACTGATGCTGATGGTGATGATTCCGCTGCCTTAAATTGGGTTAAATCTTTCCAAGCGCTGGGAAGATAATTGGATTGTGAGAAGAACTTCCTTGTTTCTTTTTATGCCGCTCTAACATATATCTGCTATTCAGATTCCAGTCAACCATTACGGGTTGAATCTTACACTCCATGACCTTAAAATCCCTCGAAGCTCAACTCGGTATAACACAGATGAGATGAGAATCCCATTTCTTTGCACTTAATGAACAGAATGCTAATTAATGCTGATAAAAGCCCTAAGCTGCACATGTATAGAAATCTACTCAACTTTCTTTTCTTCTTTTTCCTTCTAGTTTATTTATATTTTTTTTGCTGATTGCAGCTTGCACGGTTACACTAATCTGACGATATGGCCCGCTGCTGAGATCCGTAGTGATTATGCTCGGAGGGCATTTTTTTGTCTGGGACTAATCACACGTTCACAGGCCTCCACTCACAGCAAGAGACACGAAACAGCAGGATGTCCAGCAGTTTGTCCTCATACACTCTATCTGACATCCTAAAGCGATTATATAGTGTTCATTTATAGTCATTTATTAACACACACTGTTTCCTTTATACTTTATAGATTATAGTTTCATTCTAGGTTGAATCACTTTCATTTTTATTTATTTTTTCTGTAATGTTCACAAGTACAGTATGTACAGTAATGTGTTTGGACGGTGTTTGCTAAATGAGGTCGCTTGGACACTTGGACGCTTGGGCTCTGAGGTGACATTGTGGTGTTTTAAATAAAACATGGCCACAAATTAATGGATCGAGACCCGGTTAAGTTTAGTCCCATGAGATCAAATCCGTGCCTGGGAATTAATCCTGTACCTTGTGGCAACTACTGCATTTACAAATGTGAAAAGCTATAGTACGAGTGAAGTATTACTTTATTGTGGTGATTCAACCCTGAGCGTTAAAGATTTATTGATAATAACGTACTATGGTATTAACTTTCTTACTGTAAGTGTATTTTCAAAGCTGGATATTTGGCACTGATGGCTCAGTGGTTGGTGTTTCGCCTGCCATGCGAGAGGTAGTGTCCCAAATCCCAGCCACTGAATACAGCGCTGGTCCCCAGCCCGGGTAAAATGGGAGGGTTGCGTCAGGAAGGGCATCCGGCATAAAACCTGTAACAAGCTTGTATGTGCGGACCAAGTGTCAACAATATGTTAACGCGGGGAAAGTTACACATGTCAAGTATAATGTTACTGTCCTTACTGTATTCTCTCTCTCTCTCTCTCTCTCTCTCTATATATATATATATATATATATATATATATACATATATTCTATAACAGTCTGAACAGAGTATCTCATAGCCTCAGTACATTGTCTCTTGGCCTAAGTATATCACAGCTCTCAATGAATGACATCAGTATTTATATCATAGCCTAAATCTACTACTGTATATTATCTTGTGGTCATATTAAATGAAATTATCGTTTCATTATATATTAGATCAATATTATACTGTAAATATATACGTAAATCTCATAATTCGGCCACAGTATATTATCCCATATCTGCAATCTCATATCTTGTGGCCTCAATATATGATCTCATAGTCACAATATTTCGTATTATTTTGCTTCCTTAAAGTATTATCTTTTCATTTTAATATTATCTCATAGTTTCAATATATTACCTTATAGCCTCTATACCCTACTTTGTGGTTTCAATGTATTATCTTATGACATCAATATACTCTCATAGTCTCATAATTATTCTGTGGCTTCAATATTATCTTGTGGCTGTAGTGCATTACCTTGTAGCCTCAATAATGGCATACAATCACCCCGCCTCAAAAATGCTGACCTTACAAACTGAAAAATGTCAAGGAATTTGCCTCGGCATGTAAAGCATTTTTGTCATACAGTACGGGCGAACAAACCGAACACCGAAGTTGCGCATACAGGAGAAAGTAAGCAAACTTAAAATTAAGGTTAAGTGAAGTTTATTGTCTACTTATTTCATATTTTACTTCTTTTTTCTTTCATGTCTTTTTAAAATGTTTTGATTGTTTTGATATGCAAAAATATGATTACAGTGTTGGAAAATGGGTAATATTGGTTATATTTTTGGGTTGCTGGAGTGGTTTATCTGCATTTACATTATTTTCTATGGGACAATGTGTTTCACAAAATGAAATTTTGCTGGGACGAATTAAATTCATATGCCAGGGTACCGCTGTCTCTTATAGCCTCCATATATTATCTTGTAGCCTTAATAATTTTGTTTGTAGCCACAATGCATTATCCTGTGCCCTAAATACATTATCTTGTAGTTAATTCATGGCTTTGATATAGATCATCTCTATCTCCAGTGCATTACATTGTATCCTCAACTGTGGATTCAAAGGCTCTGAGGATGTGAGAGAATTTATTGTGGCTACAAGATAATATACTAAGGCGAATCAAATAGTATATTAAGTCTAAAAGCTAATATACTGAGGCTACACATGTCTTAAACCCGCACATTGAGGCTATAAGATAATATACTGAACACTATCTAGAGTATATATATATATATATATATATAGGTGTGAGTAGGTGTAACAAGCTTGTGAAAAGCATGTTGATGTTTCTACAGTAGACCTTTGTTGGATATTTACTCACTCACTCTTCTATACCGCTTTACCCAGGACAGGCTGCCAATCCATCGCAGGGCACATACACATACACACACTCACACACACACTATGGGCAATTTGGGAATGCCAATCAACCTAACCTATATGTCTTTGGACTGTGGGAGTAAACCAGAGTACCTGTAGGAAACCCACCAAGCATAGGGAGAACCTGCAATGTTCAACATGGACACAGAGACGGGAATCAAGCCTGGCCGGGAATCGAACCTGGACCCTGGAGGTGCAAGACCAGTACACCACCGTGCTGCTTGGATATTTACTATTTTAGGGTAATAGCATGTGAAAAGAATCTACTCCTATGTCTGGCAATTTTTTTTCCGAGGTATCCAGGTATCCAGGGTTCTGTTGTGCCTGCCAGAAGGGAGGAGCTGAAAATGGTGTGAGAATTTTGTAGTAATTTTTCCTGCCTGTTTCCTGGTCATGTCATGGAGGATGTGGCAAGGGCACAGCAGTGATTTTTCCCTGCTGTTTTTACTGTTTGCCGCAGCCTGTTCCTGTCCTGTTTTGTAACTGGTCCAAACCAGCCCAGGATGGATGTGCACAGCACGGGTTTGATGACGGCAGTGTAAAAATGATTCAGCAGTTCCTGTGGCTGACCATACCTCCTCACAGAAAATGCATCCTCTTCTGATTTTAATTTTTTTGTTTTTTGAGAATGGAGTTGCTCCCACTTCAGGTTTTGGGAGGTTTAAGCCTGGTGATTGTAGTGTCATTTGCAAACTTGGAGTGTTTAACAGCATGGTCGTTGGATGTGCAGTCATTGGTATTAAGAGAGAATAAAAGTGGACAGAGGGCACATCCCTGGGAGAAACAGCACTGTGTGACCGTAAACTTGAAGTGACTCCACCCAGCCTCACCTGCTGTTTTCCACCTGTCAGGAAGCTGGTGATCCACTGACAGATGGCAGGGGTTCGAGTGAGCTGTGAGAGTTTTGGAGGATAGGATATTGGTATATTATCTTATAGCCACAACACATTATCTTGAGACATTAATTTATTATCCTATGGTTGTTAATATATTACCTAGGGCTTTGTTCAGACTGCAGGTAAATTTTATTTGTTTTACAAATCTAATCTTTAGGACTGACTGTCCACACTGTTATTTGATAGTGATCAGGTCAGATTTGGCTCCGTTCAGACAGGTGGCCCAAATCTGACACATTGTCAATCAATCTGCATGGATTGCAGTGGTAACTATGCCAGAGGCTCACATAAGGCACCATAATCCTCAATTATTGCCCTGTTCCTGTACATTCCCTCTAGCTTTACCTGTCCTGATGCATCCCCCCAAAGTGCCGTCAGACATTCAACTTGGTCCAGGGACTATTGTTATCCTTTTCTCTACTACGTTTAAACCAGCTGCTCTGCCTGAAAACAACATACATTTATCTACACAGAAAATTCAAGGCTGCAACATTTACATTAGCAGTAATAGTACCAAAATAAATAAATAAATAAATAAACCCATGTGACCACTTAAAGCATAGACACTTAATTTTCTAATAAATTATAGATATTTTTTATTTCCATTTACATTTCAAACAAGTTTTCACAAAAGCAATCTGATTCAAAACTGTGTCCAATCTAGACATGCCAGAAACCAAGTCATGAAAATATATCCAAAAGCCTCAACATACTATCTAGTGAGCTCAGTATATTATATCTAAGATCTCAATATATTACCATAATAGTCTCAATATATTGTTTTGTGAACTTACAGTACTAATGTCTACTGTACATACTAAATGTCTCATAGCCTCAGTATTCTTGTGGCATTAATGCATTATCTAATAGTCGCAATATATTATCTCACAATTTGCCATATATTATCTTGTTACCCTTATTATACTATCTCATGTCATCTGTATATTATAGCAGAACTTTAATCTTGTGGTTATAATATCATATTCTATTGACTCAACATATCTTATGGATTTGATATGGATATGGATTTATGGATTATCTCATATTCTTAATTGAGTATCTCATATTCTTTAAACTGTATATATACATTACTGTATGGTATAACCTCATAACCTCAATATGTTATCTTGCGGACTCTGTATATTATCTTGTATCATTAAGATAGAGTAGCCAAAAATCGTACTCAAATAAGAGTACCTGTACTTCAAAATAATATTACTCAAGTAGATTGAAGTAGTCAAGTAGATAAAAGGCCATCCAAAATATTACTCAAGTAAGAGTAAAAAAAAGTATTTGGTGAAAAGACTAGTCAAGTACTGAGTAACTATTACATCATAATGTCCGATGATTTTATTTATTTATTTATTTATTTATTTTTATTTATTATTATTTAATCAGCCAGACAAAATGATGAAATACTGTACAAATTCTGACATTTCCCAATAATGAAATAAATGAAATAAAATAAGTAAATAAAACTTAAAAAAACTAATTAAGGAACAAGAAACACAAATTTCCAAATCTCACATTTTTCACAACTAAAGCATTTGAAACAAATTCCTACTGTAGGTAACATATGTATGTTTGAACAGTGTAAACTATTTCCAATGTAAGATATACCGTATATTCAGTTTCCCTCCAAATGGCTCAGCAGATAGAAAATAACATTAGAACAAGTTTACAAGACGTTTCACTTTACCATAAACTGTGTCCAGCAGGACAAATGTAAGAAACATATATTTTTTTTAGCCTCTAGCTTATTTACAAATTATATATTTTAACATTGCACGATTAAATAAAACAGCTAAACTAATTGCGGCATGTTTACTTCACTGTCGAACACGGCTGTGAAGATTTTTTTCCCGCTATGCAGCGTATCTGTATCTGTGTGGTCATTTGACTACATGTGGTTATTGTTATTGCGGCTGATTGGTCAAACGGAGTCATGTGATTATTGTTGCTACATCTGAGTGGTGAAACACAGTCACGTGGTAGATCTGCAAAAACCAAGAATATCTAATGTGTAGAATAAAAGGTTAGAAAAGTCGAGTGTAGCCGAATGTAGCGGAGTAAGTGTAGCGTTTCTTCTTCACAAATCTGCTCAAGTAAAAGTAAAAATATGCTGCAGGAAAACTACTCACGTACATTTTTTTTCAAAAAGTTACTGTAAGTAAATGTAATGGGGTAAATGTAACTCATTACTACCCACCTCTGATCATTAATGTTATTTCTCTTAGCTATAACATACTGTATTATCTCGTATTATCTCAATATATTATATTATACTGTATATTTCAGTGTGATTGGGTGTGTGAGTGTGTGTATGTGTGTGTGGCCTGCGATGGATTGGCACATTGTCCAGGGTGTACCCCGCCTAGTGCCCGAAGTCTCCTGGGATAGGCTCCAGGTCCCCGCGACCCTAAAAAAAATACAGGATAAAGCGGTATAGAAGATGAATGAATGAATGAATGAATGTATACAGTATTTCATAAACTAACATTTATTTTATGTTATAGCTACAGTTTATTGTCTCATGGCTGTAATATATGATCTTGTGGCCTCAAAACATTGTGTAAAATAACCCAAATTCTCATAATGCGTTACAGTATCTAATGGCTTTAGTATATGTTGACTAAACTGTGATTTCACTAAATGAATTTGGGACACAAACAAATAAATCAATATTAAGAGAATACGACATCTCATAGTCTAATAATCTTCTTTTGTAGTTAGTTTGTGGCCATGTTTTGTTGAAGCTTGATTAGAATAATTACAAAAGTATTTACTAATCACAATAAAAGTGACAGAAATTAAAGGCTTTCAAAGATGAAGAAAAAAAAAAAAAAAACACATTAACACGACAATTTGGTCCTGATGCTGACAGCCTAGCGATTATCCATCTGTTGTATCCGTCCTTCGGGTTCAAAAGCGACAGACGATGGGTTTGTAGTTACACATTTATGACTTGCTCCGATCTGCCAGTGACTGTCCGGTAACTGAGCTCAAGCTCCACTTCAAAGTTTTTTTATTATATAAAATAAATGAAACACATACACCAAGCTGTTATTAGAGGATAGCAAGCTTTTAATGATTTTGCATAAAACAAGACTAATGACAACATTCTCACCTGCTGGCAGTCGCTGATATGGAGGAAAATGTGGATTTCGTTTAGAACATGTCAAGCTGTGCTTATATAAGGAGGAACGTGGTGACGATAAAAAAATATAATAAAATATTTCAATTGTTAGTCTTTTGACGATAACTGTAATAGAAGGAACTCGGTTTATTAGTGCACCGTCGTCTTCGTCATCTTTTTTCTTATATTCTCTTAAATTATGCATGAATATAATAACAGCGTGTCCTTTTAGAATAATTTATGCAAAGGTTAAATGAATAATTACAAAAAGAAAAGTTTCTATTTTACACGCACTAGAAAAAACTGGTTAAAATCATATGTAACACCCACTCTATTAAATACTGATTAGTGCTTAATTAGTTACGTCTGAGATCTGAATATAGATGCATGAAGTTTCTGTTTGAAATCCTTTTGCATTAATTCAACTCTGCATACGGCCTCGAGGTGCCAGCTCACTGCTGGACGACTTCACACAGGAGCTGTTTCCAGATTTCTCTTACACACACACACACACACACACACACACACACACACACACACACACACACACACACACACACACACACACACAGTGTTTAGCATCAGCTCTGCTGGATTGCCGCATGCTGTGAGGAAGAAAAGAAGATTATTCCGCACCATGTAGTGTGTAGTGGACCTGCAGGCTGCAGTGATAAAAGGACATGTGTGTATGTGTGTGTGTGTGTGTGTGTGTGTGTGTCAGGCAAATGTGATCCTGACCAAATGATCCTGACTGATCCTCAGGGACTTAAAAGTTTTATTATTTAATAAACCATAGAAATCATCTTTACTTTATTTTATTCCATTTGGACTTTGTTAAACTATATGAGTAACGGGGGTACTGCTGTACGTACTGTATATGCCGCTGATGCTCAGGTGACCGGGAGGAACCCTGTTCGGCCATGTGATGTTCCTGTGACGGAGAACGTAACAAAATCATTAGAAAGAAACTTCACCCTGGAATCTAACACATACTACATAGTATTTACCTCCTATGTATCACAGATATGGCTAAGAGCTACGCTATGGAGAGATTTATTTCCAGTGCTTCATACAAGTACTGCACAGAACATCCCTCCGCTCTGCTCTCCTTCATTGTAACTTAATTGCAGCAGTTTGTCTCTGTTCAGGAAAATTTCCTGAGGGATGTGATCATCTAAATCAGTCGTCTCTATGCACCGACACAGTACAGGGCGTAGCGTCAGAGCCACAGTGTTTAGCATTCCTCCTAGCTTGAAGGTCACGCTGGCAGATCCACAGAGAGAGACGGAGAGACGGAATGAATACAAATACGCAGATACCCCATCGTTTTTTTTTCTTTGTGTATGAGGTACCTATTTCACAAAAACAGCAAGATATGTGTGTAGTTACACTGTGTGGTTCCTAACTGGAGGCTTATGTGCATGTTATCATTTTCAATAGATGAAAAATCTAAGCCAGCCAGCTGGCAACGGACAGTGGACGAATTATTAGTCCAACAGACCAATAATCCAGTCTTATTAACACCACACATATCACAAAAACCACTAGCCACCCCAGAACAACCACCACCTTCAAAACCACCGACACCAAAGCAATCATTACCACCAAAACTACCATCACTAAACCAATACAATCAAAGCCCACACCACCATCACCACCAAAACCATCATCACTACCAACAAAACAATCACCACCAAAACCCATGCCCACCCTCACCAGAACAATCAAACCCAAACTACCATCATCACCAGAACCACCAGCATAACAACTGCCGCCACACTACAACTACCCAATCAAAACCACACCATCACCACCAAAACCACTAACCACACAAAAAAACAGCAAACCAACCAAAACGATTAACCAAAACCACCAACACAAAACCACCAAAACTACCAACATTTTCACCCAAACCACCTCCATCGCCAAAACCACCAACCCACACCAAAACCACCAACCACAGTAAAAATGCCACCACCAAAACAACTTTCACCCAAACCACCACCATTCCCAACAAAACCACCCACTCAAAAAACAACACTACAAAAATCACCAACAACAAAACTGCCACCACCATCATCATCATCATCATCATCATCATCATCATCATCATCATTTGCATACTCCACCCCACCAAAGCCCCAAAACCTTTCTTTTGGTATGTACAGTATTAATCACCACCAAAACCACCACCACCCATACCAAACCTAACCACAACATAACTGCCACCGCCCAACCAACCAAAACTACCACCATCATCATCATCATCATCATCAAAGCCCCACAACTTTTCTTTTGGTATGTATAAATCAAAGTATGTTTACATACTTTTTTATTTTTATTTATGGCCTCAGGTCATTTTTTAACACTGCAAAAACAAGATTTTTGAAAAGTTTATGCTACCTAGCTTGCGTTATGTTATTAAATTATATATATATATATATATATATATATATATATATATATATATATATATATATATATATATATATTATATATATATACTTTATATTGTATCTAAGGCAACAAACCATAAAATTGGAGAACAACAGGAAGCTTTGTTGGACTTGATCATAACGGTATCATTTATCTATTAGTGAATAGTAAGCTGGAAAGTTTCCCACATTTGGCTTTTGCTTGTTAAACAAGAATTTTTTTAACGTCTATGCTGCTAAAAGGAAAACGTCCTTTCATCCAGTTTTAGAATTGGACAAACAGCAGGCCAGCTCTCCAGCTGTGTTTGAACAGAGTCCTGTATGTGGCTTGCTAAATGATGATCCAGAGGTAATCTAGTCAGGTACGAGGTGCGATAGCGGGAGGTGCGGGCACTGCTGTTGGAGATCAGTGTCGGTTTGGCAGGAACAGGCAGAGACGTGATGTGATGGAGAGGCTGAATACAGCTTTGGCAAAGAGGAGACATACAGATGGCTTGCACACACACACACACACACACATACACACACACACACGCTCCCTTTCGGTTTATCCTCCCCTCTCGTTTGTGGACTCCTGCTCATTATTTCAAGTGATTTTTAAAGCAGATCATAGAATCTAATCGAGTGTGTAGGTTTGAAGCCATGCTTAGAGAGACAGGGCGTCTCATTGAGACAGCTCGTGAACCGCACTCGAGTGACGTAGCTGAGGTTGAGGAAGTGTTTAAGTAAAACAGCTCGATCTTCTTGCTTAGACCACACCCACTCGCGTCTTTGACATGTGACACTTCGACTAGCATCGACTAGCACCCGGTGATGCCACACTAGCACTTTGTACGGTTTATGAACGCGTCTATGCAGATGAGCTTGTGCACTTCTAACAAGGTTATTAAAGCAGAATCAAACAGAAACTGCTGATGAAGCTTTTGAAACGTTCGCCCTTGTCGGATGCGTTTGAGTGTAGAGGTGAACCGTGAGTGATGGACACGTTTCAGACTCTCTCTCCCTCTCTCTAACATAGTAATTCTATTAGATCTTCATTTCCCATTAGTATAATCACACCACTCAGCTGCAGATGGCCATCGTCATTTCTACTGCTGTGTGCCTGAAATGTTTAATAGACAATCTGAACGTTATGCATTTGCAGAATCGTAGCTGTGAAGTTAAATACTAGGTGTGATGCTGTTCTAGGAAAACATCAAGCATTGAGCGTGTGTGAACAACTGTCGAAGACCAATCAGAATCCAGAGAACTCTCTCTCTCTCCCTCTCTATCTCTATCTGTGCGTGTGGTGGATTTATAGGTGAGCTAGTGACATACTTCATTAAAACACCTGTTAAGTCAACAAGGAAATTTATGAGAAGGTCAATTTTGTGATGAATTCAGTTTTTTGTCGCTACCCACAATCCTTTGCTGGACCAGGAGAGCCCAAAACCTTACAAATATAAAGATATCATTCATTTTTTTTCATTTGGTGTATCACATGCAGTACAGATAAAAAAAATGATGACATGGGCTAATAGTACAATGCTGCTGTGTAAAAGGAGTAACACGCTGTTAGACATCCTATAAAGAAATGAAGTAAGAGGAACTCCACTATTATCTTCCTTTTATTCTATAATTCCTTACAACATCTGACTTTCCCTTTGGCAAGCAGTGCTTTTATTTCTCCAGTGTAGCTCTGCCAGCTGTGGAGTGTTAGGGTAATCAGGGATTCCAGCTGTGCTCTGCCTCGAGTCCATGTGCATTTATTAGAGCTGGAGTTTATGGAGCCGTCCTTGACGCAGAAGTGCCACTGCTGACGAGGATGGCTTCCGTGTTCCTTATTCATTTGTTTATTTAATTACTTCTCCCACACTTTACCATTATTTGCCAATAGTATATTTAGATTTAGAGTCCGATCAAAAGGTTTAGTAGCAGTAAACCGACTCTGAATCGATTCGACTGCTGGAAGCAAATTGGACGAATTTTGGAAACCCTGAGGCACGAATGGATCGAGAGCAGCAGCCCTGCAGGACTGTCGTGTGCTGGATACAAACATAAAATAGAAAACGAACCCTGGATGCATACACGAAACGTTTAGCTATGTGTCTAAATATATTGATCTAATAGGCAGCATGGTGACGTAGTGGTTAGCACCTTCACTGTATGGAGTTTGATTCCCACCTTGGTTTGCATGTTCTCCCCATGCTTTGTGGGTTTCCCCTGGGTTCTCTGGTTTCCTCTTACAGTCCAAAGACATGCAGATTAGGCTAATTCCCAGATTGCCCATATTGTGTGAATGTGTGTAAATGTTGACCGGAGGTTCTACCACAATAGTCGTGATAACGGGAATAAATACAATGATCACCATTGGGCTACATGGCCCCTAGTCAGACTACAGAGGTTCATGGATGGATGGCTGGATGGAATGGCCTAATTGCATGTTTTGTGCCTGATTTCCTGACGTGCAATGTGTAAAGGTTTGTTCATCATGTAGCGCAGCCACACAAAAGGGTCACCTTCAACAACAGGGAAATGGTCGTGGAGCTAATGCTGCTCCCCTGTGGCCGAAGGTGTGCCCTAGCGGTTTCTCTTCCCCCATTGACAGTGGTTTGGTCACCGGGCAAGTTCCCGCGCATGCGCGATCGCAACGCAAGGGAACCCGGAAGTGACGTGGGTCACGTGTGCCGGCATAAAGCCGGAACCGGCAAGATAGCCGGCACGGAGAGATGAGGACAGCGCGCTGCATGTTTTTCGAAGCTGACAGCCTGATTGTGGATTACACGTCGATAATTTCATTCAGTACCCAGCTCCTTCCGTTTCTCGATCTCCCAGACCTACCATCGTCATCTGGTGAGATCGAACCATCTCTCCAACTCACCATTTTCATACCTATTGCCGTTTTTCAGACACTGGACTTTCATACACACACTCACACACCCGCATACATCCCGCACACACCATTTATATTTGTATTATATTTGTATATATTGGTTTTGGTGCACCTTGTTTGTTTATTTATCTGTTTGTCACTGTATAATACACTTGGTTTGATTTATTACAATTGTTTTGTGTCACGTCGTATTTTGTCCTGCTGCGATTACGCAATACTGGAAGTAGTGTTTAACAGCCCATATTTACATTCCCGAATCCGTTCTTTTGTAACCAAGCGGTTAATAAAATCCAAGCGTTACAATCATTTTCCTTACTCTTCCCCTTCCTTTGTTAACCTTCGTCATGTCTGTGAATGACATTTCTTTCTTCTCCCTTGCCACCTTCTTCTGTTTCAAGCTTCACTGGGTTAAAGCACCAGCTAAGACTTCAATTCATTCTTTTCTTTCTTGCTTTTTACCCAGCCAGTGAGAAGTTTTTCAAATCAGTGCTGTGGCGGTACAGTGGTCATCAACTTCAAGCATGCAGTTCTTGCTAAAATAGTGACTTCCATGTAGTGTTGTCCTGGTTAGATATCCAGACCGCTCAGCAGTGTGTGCACAAACAAAACAAAGCAAAAAAACATAGGGGGAAAAACATTCCCTGCCTCAATAAAAAGGTGCAAAAAAAAAAAAAAAAAAAAGGTACAGTAATTATATTCCTCTCTAATGTGACCTCATATTGTGTCCTAATGTGTCCCCCTTCCTCTCCTGGCTTTTTGCTTAGCTCTTCCCAGCTCTCCTGTTTTGTGAAGGGGTGTGGCTTAACATTAACTCATAAATTGAATTAAATTTACATAGACAATAAAATGGCTTGATTGGAGAAGCAGTTGGAATGTTGGAAATGTATTAATAGTGCATAGATGGATTGCAATTTGTTCTTTTGTTTAAAATACATATTTAGTACATAATACTCCAAGATGTTTATTAAGTAGTTAAGATCTTAAAGATTGAGATTGTAAGAATAATCATAATCAGGATTAATATATGCTCTGTTATTTATAGCTACACAAATCACTATCTACTGTAGTTTTGTTAATGGATTGCAGATATTCTTACAAATTATTTATGCAAATGAGGCTTTAAATGATTAAATGCGCATACATTTGCATGATTAATAAGACAAGAAAAATCCGGTAAAATGAAAAATACATTTTTATTTTCATGGCATGTTAACATTCTGTCGGAAACACATTTATTTACTGCTTATCTAATAAAAAATACAATGCTTTTTAATTCGAACAGTTTGATAATATTATTCACTATGAAGCACAAACATAAGCACAAAAACTATCAATAATATAATAATATTTGCATAGACGTTTATGAACGGAAATTATAAACAAAAAAAAACTTTTATATTTCGAGTATAGAAACAAAGAGAATTTTAATAAAATGCTTTTTAAAGGAAGTTTATGAAGGAATTTGCCATATAAAGTACAGTACTGTACAAACATCTTGATCCTCCCTTTTCCTTTCTTCATACTTTTCTTCCAAAGAGCCAGACCTTCTTCTATTTTTAATGTAGTCTTGGGAAATAGTTCTCCAGTCTTCCTGAACGACTTTTTTGTTCCTCATTTTTAGTACCTGATCAGTTTCAGAGGAATGTTTTATATTTGTTAAGCCATACAGTGACCTATGAATCATTCAAGCATAAAAACACAAATCCAGAAACAGGTGACAGATGATGACAGATGATCAGTATACTGAAGATTAGTATACTGCTGAATGCTGAGTGGTTGGAACAGATGAGAGGGGAAATGAGGTCGCTGCTGAGGTTGTTACATACGTATACAACCAATTTGTTTTTATCATTTCTATTGGATAATCTTTAGGGATATTGCAAGTTGTCACAGTTGTTCCCATTTCTTTAACTGAATATACATCATTTATTTAAATTCAATATGAAGAAATGAGAAGGATTCCAGACATTTGCACAGTACTGAATATCATAACGGCATATTATTAACCATTTGGGTATGTCAAAAAAGCTTTTCATTGATGCTTGAAATAATAAGTGGGCAGAGCTTAACGACAAGTTTGGTGCCCTTGTACTCTACAGAACGAAAACTTTTAAATGTTTAAAGTATTCATATATATCGAAAAATATCTTTCGATACTAACATCGAACAAAATTTACATAATTACAGTATGTAACCTTTCAACCTCTTTAACCTTTCAAAAGTTTTTGACTTTCATACATTCAGCTATTACAGTATAGTTATAATATGATTATTCACATTGTTATGTAGGCTATGTTCTGTGTACACCCTGAATTGATATTCCACACAAAAGACATTTCACTCAATCCAAAACATGTCTGAGACAGATAAAGCTGTGTAATGGCTCATATTTACAGTGTCTAAAGGTTTCATCTAAAAGCGCTCTGGTTCTAGTGTTTACCCTGTGCATTAACCTCAGATAAAAGGATTATGCCTCCCAAAAATAGGCAGAGAGAGGAAAATTAATGTATTGCATTATCTAACCGAGGCATCCACATCCATTATAATTGGTCGTGTAGTTCTGAGAGTCAGCGTTGCACTAAATCTTGTTCAGTGGCAGTCAGACCCTGAGAGTGGAGCCATTAGAGCTCGAGCAGAAGCCTGATAAATGGGATAAATGTGTGCTGACAGCCTCTGTTTCCTCCCTGCCTTGGCTGAAGGGCTTGAAATCAGTGGTTCTGCATGTTAATCCACTCTTTTGTGGCTCGCTGGGAAGCGATGGACTATTCCACGCATGTGCATCCAGGCAAAGAGCCATAGCCGCTTGGCCAGCAACGGATTCCTGCAGCGGCTCATCGAGAGTGTTCAGAGAGCCTGTAAACACACCTGCGCTCTCGTGTGGAGGGATATGGCAGGAGGCTACACACACCTACGGGCTGACCAGAAGGGGACAGAACCATCAATGACAGGACTGCCAATTGGGCTAGTTTAAAAATGCTCAGTGACTGCCAAGATGTGATGTGATAGCAAGTGCTCTGAATGAAATCTAAGACATTTTTTTTTTTACAAATATAGCCATGATCTGGTTCATATGGACATAATCATTTCTATGGGATGAAACAATATATTCAAAATTCAAAAAAGGGGATTATGGCATAGATCAGAAAACCATGCGCACTATTGTATTATTTCCATGCTTTCCAGATACTCTGATTGATTCACAATCCTTTCAATTCTCAAATTCTGTTACCAATTGTCTTGAATTGATTGATTGCTTTATTGATTGATTAGTCAATTTTTCATGCACTATATGGTGCTTCTTTGTTTCATTACCTTGTGTTTTGGGTCAAACTGATGGAGCAGATGGTTCTATCCAGCCAGAGAATGTTTTCTGATGGACATAAAGACATGTTTTTAATTAAGCATCCCCCCCGCCCCATCTCTAGCTCAGGAGCCCATGCCAGGTGTTGCTAAACCAGGTCATGCACAATTTCACACTGTGCATAGCTAATGATGCACATTCAGTATTCAGAAAATAATGATGTTGCTCCTGGGTCATACTACCAATTTAGATTTAAACATATGCTGAGAAAGATCTTTAATTAACACCCCAAGATCTTGACCAACACATTCTGACTTTCTTTGAGATCTGTGAGACTGTGATGGAAGAGCAGGAGATCCCCCATGTTTGATCCTGATTGACACTTTCACACTTTGCCAAGTTCTATGAGAACCACAAGGTGGTCTTCTTGAGATCTGGACTTTTCTTAAGAAGTCAATTTTCAGAAAGGAACGTTTAAGACCATTTTTCATAATACTTAATGTTTCTTATTTCCTGATCCATGCTTCGTTTTTTATCAATATGCATACACATACAGCAAAAAAAGAAACGTCCTCTGACTTTCAACTGTTTTTACTTTCAGTAAACTTAATGTGTAAATATTTGTATGAACACTAAAAGAGTCAACACCATAATACATGAACTAAAAATGTTTCACAATGTGTCCCTGAATGAAGGGAGGCTCAAAATCAGTCAGTACCAGTCAGTATCTGGTGGCCACCAGCTGCTTGAAGTACTGCAGTGCATCTCCTCCTCATGGACTGGACCAGATTTGTCAGTTCTTGCTGTGAGATGGAGGGATTGTGTGTTCCTGGTGTGACTCGGGCAGTTGTTGTGGCCATCCTGTACCTGTCACGCAGGTGTGATATTCGGATGTACCCATCCTGTGCAGGTGTTGTTACACGTGGTCTTCCACTGCGAGGATGATCAGCTGTCCTTCCTGTCTCCCTGTAGCGCCGTCTTAGGCGTCTCACGGTGCGGACGTGGCGATTTATTGCCCTATAGCCACATCAGCAGTCCTCATGTCCCCCTGCAGCATGCCTAATGCACGTTCACGCAGATGAGCAGCGACCCTGGGCATCTTTCTTTGGGTGTTTTTCACAGTCGGTAGACAAGTCTCTTTAGTGTCTTGCGTTTTTACAACTGTGACCTTAAATGCCTACTTTCTGTAAGCTGTTAAGGTCTTAACGACCATTCCACAGGTGCATGTTAATTAATTGATTATGGTTAATTGAACATGCATGGAAAACATTGTTTAAACCCTTTACAATGAAGATCTGTAAAGTTATTTGGATTTTTACAACATTATTGTTGAAATACACAGTCCTGAAAAAGGGGCATTTTATATATATATTTATCAGGTAAAAAGAAACACATTCTAAATACAATTTCAGGCGCGTCTATGTACAGTAGTGCCCGATTTTTTTTATTCAAATCTATAATTATCTATTAGTTCTTTTAATTCAAATCTTAATTGCCATTCATATGAAACTTGGCCAGCTTAGATTTTACATGAAAAGACACAAACGTGAAAAAGTGTATTATGTCAAAATACAAATTTGTTAAGATACAGTATTGCAACATGAATTTGACACAACATATTTTTTGCTGTTTAAGCATTTACTAAAAACCTGAAATTTTTAAGTTATGCTTATAGAAGTTTACAACCATTTTAATATCAATACTCTGGAAATATGAATAATTAAATTATCATTGTTTGAAGCAAGACAATTTACTGCAGACAATGGCCATTTGGGGGCTCATATCAAATCATCTCTCCAAAACACCACCTTGAAATTTTTAGGGAAGCAAGATTGGTCACTTCCATGTTGCATGAACTTCAGACGTAGCTTCTTTGGTGCACGCATTTTCTGTATTATATGTATAGCATAAACAATAAAATCGGCACCAATACTGTGTTTTGGCCGAAATGTAGTGTAAAGATCTAGAGATACCTCTTTGTTAGTTTCTGACCTACACTTTCACATCTCTCCAAGTTTAATGAGAACCATAATGTGTTGAAAGATCTTAGGATTCCACTCTCAGACCTGGACCAACACTTACAACTTGTGCATGTTCTATGAGAACTTGTAAGATGATGGAAGTTATGATATAGAGACTCCACCTGTCAGATCTGGACCAACAACTTTTTACACCTTGCAGAAGCTCATGACAACTGTGAGCTGTCACTAAAAGATCAGAATCACCCTGCTGTCAGATCTTGAGTCTCAAGGTAGGTCACATTGACATTCCCATTTTACATTAAGAAACAAACTTATACTGTACTTACTGTATTACTGCAATTTTAAGACAAGTGTGAAGATCTCAAAAACTTCTCTAGATGATTTGAATTCTGCTCTGAATGTCCAGTGTAAGCCCACTTATATGAGCTCTTATGAAAGACGAGTGTTTAATCAGCACCTAATCAGAACTTCATCCACTCTTCTTTGCATTGCTTATTATTCTCTGATAAAATCTTAATCAGTGGTTGAAAAGACCTTATGAAGGAATAATATCTGTCTGAAACTCTGAGCCTCTTCATGTAAGAGAATGGATTTGCAAAATTCGAATAAGGATTCTTCTTGTGCAGAGCGTCACGAACTAAATAAATGATCTTATTGTTGAATGAAAGTATCAGTTCCCACAGAATGAAGGTTTGTTTCATGGAAAAGTGAAATAATTCTTATATAGTTAATTCTGAATATTAAAAGTAAAAGCCACAAAAGGTTAGATGTTTGCTTACATTAATGTACTGTATAGATGAAAATGAAAAAAATCTACAGTCTGGACTGGACAGTGTCACTTCTTTACACTACTCTGTGCATTTTTATTTCCCCTGTTGGTGGTGCTGTTGCACTCATTCACTGTCTATACCACTTTATCCTGTATACAGGGTCACGGGGAGCCTGGAGTCTATTTCAGGAGACTTAGAGCAGGATACACCCTGGAAAAAGTGCCAATCCATCATAGGGCAAACACACATACATACTATGGGCAATTTGGGAATGCTGCTTAGCCTATTCTGTGCATCTTTGGACTGTGGGAGGAAACCAGAGTACCTGGAGGAAACCCACCAAGCACTAGGAGAACATGCAAACAGAGACGGGAATCGACCCTGGGCAGGAATAAAACATGGACCCTGGAGATGCAAGGTAACAGTGCTAATCACTAGGCCACCGTGCCGCCCCTGTTAAAAAATACCTTTCTTTCTTTCTTTCTTTCTTTCTTTCTTTCTTTCTTTCTTTCTTTCTTTCTTTCTTTCTTTCAGTTCTAGTTGAGAGCAAACACTTCTGATTGTCCCTCAGCACTTCATGGTCATCAGCGGGCCAGCTTTTCTTTTCACGTATGTAATGTCCTTGGGGGTTTGGGGTAAATAAAGGAGTGATATAGGAGAAATGCTGAGCTCTTGTTTGTGAAGTGGGATGAGTTCATTGCCTTTGATGTCTCCAGTGAGGATGTTGCTGCTGGAGCCTTTTCAGGACTGATGATTGCTTTTTGCTCCAATGGAATATTTGCATTTAATTAGTCTATTTGCCCCTGACTCTTTGCCCCTGACTATATGGCCATTTGCTTATTTCTCCTCTTCTACCCCCTAAGCTTGATTCAGAACTTCTGACCTTTTACATGTATTATATTTCACAGTTTTCATGTCAGCATTACCTGTACACCCAGGCTGGATCTGCATGTGGAGTGTGATGAGTGTTCTTGCAAGGTTAGTTCTTTGTGAGAGAAGAAACCGAGGTCAGAGGTGATGATACTCACAACACCCCTTTCACCCCTCTCTCATATCTGCAGTTTTCCCCTCTTCACTCTGAAATAATCATTCTGTTGGTCATGAAGCTGAAAAGACAATAATCCAAACGCATATCAAACATCTAAAGACCGAATTTCCTCATTCTGCTTTTCCTTTCAGAATTTGTAAATCACTGGCCCAGATGGAGCATACACTTCATTATGGAATTATTTATAGACACATATGGGGTATGCATGCACTATATTCCCAAAAGTATTCACTCCACTGCCTTCACATGCATATGAACTTGAGGAACATCTGATTCCTAATCCATAGGGTTTAATATGATGTTGGCCCACCCTTTGCAGCTCTAACAGCTGCTACTCTTCTGGGAAGACTTTCAGGTTTAGGAGTGTGTTTATACAAATTTTTTTACCCATATTTGGAATTTTTTGGGAATGATTTTTTTCTTCCAGAAGGACATTCGTCAAGTCAAACACTGATGTTGGATGAGAAGGCCTGGCTCGCTATAATTCAAATTGTTCGCGCAAAGTTGGGAGCATGAACTTGTCCAAAATGTCTCGGTACGCTGAAGCATTAAGGGTTCCTTTCAGTGAAAGTAAGGGGTCGAGCCCAACTCCTGACAATAAACCCCACACCAGTTCCAACACGACTCCCTCATTTCTCCCTCATTATTCTTTCCTTCTTTCTTTCTTACTTGCTTTCGCCATTTTCCTTCCTTTCCACATTCTTTCCTTATTTACCCTTCATTAACTTTTTTCTCTTTTGTTTTTTCTTTCTTTCAGACAGTGTGTGTGTGTCCATATTTTGAATCCTGTGTCCTGTGTCTTTAACTGGTACCTCTTATATGCTCTCTCTTAGCCTGTTAGCTGTGGGCTAAACGTCAGTGACTCCCTTCAGTCTGAGTCTCAAACCCAAATCAATCATGAAGCAGGAGGGAGATGGAGCTTTATTTCCCAGGTCTGCTCTCCTCAGTAACAGTAACCCCGAGGCAGGGAGGGAAAGCACATTTCAGAGAGCACAACCCTTCACCATCTAAAAAAGCTCTTTGCTCCTCATCCATCCCCAGTTAGCTTCTCCAGAGAACCGAGAGCCTTGGCTCTCTGTTCTTTGCTTCATCCTATACCTGCAGGACACAAAGTCCTCCTGGCGCCTATAGGGCCAAAGAGAACATCACAGAACACATAGTCAACTTTTTTTTTCTGGTTTTCAGTTTAACTTGTTTTCTCAAACTGCTGTAACTTTTACTCAGCACACCACACAGGGTATGGCAGGGGTAGTTATTTATTGATTTTATTTTACTGATTTGAAACACGTTTACACGTTTGTTTTTGAAGAAACTGAAAGATTATCACACTCTAATTTTCTTGGACCAATTTCTGCTTTGGCTATGGCACACATTCGCCATAGCAATGTTTTAATACAGTAAGCTTATGTTTATAAGTCATGTCAACAGAATGCTTTCAGTTCAGAGTCACAGTGATTTTATCCCCCAAGATCTTGTATTGATGATGGGGGAGTCGGAGCGCTGTGCAAAATCTCCTCCAGCACATCCCAAAGATTCTCAATGGGGATAAGATCTGGACTCTGTGCTGACCTACAGTATTCATGTGTGAAAATGATATCTTATGCTTCCTGAACCACTCTTTCACAGCTTTAAAGTCATTATCCTGGCAGTGTCATCTTGTAATATCAGGAAATAAAAAAAAAAGTGATGGAAAAATCTGTTCATTCAGTACATTCAGGTCATCAGCTGATTTGATGGGTGCATCACTTCATTCACCTCTCTCCTTACTCTCATGCCCCATTACTCTGGTAAATAGTAAATCTACAGTAGACTCATCGAACCACGTGACTTTTTCCCACTGCTCAACAGTCCATTCTTTATGCTCGCTAGCAAATTAAAGCTTTTTGTTTTCTGATTAGCCCTACTGATAAATGGTTTTCTTAAGGCTACACAGATGTTTGGTCCCAATTCCTAGAGTTCTTTTCACATTATGGGTGTAAATGCCTTTATAGTCACTATTAAACATAGCTGTGTGTTCTACTGTTTTTTTTATTTTTTATTATTCCACCAAACATTTAGGTCATCTCTAATCACAACGAGGTTAGCGCTGTCGCCTTGCACCTCCAGGGTCTGGGTTCGATTCCCCGGCCAGGCTCGATTCCCGTCTCTGTGTGCATGGAGTTTGCATGTTCTCCCCGTGCTTGGTGGGTTTCCTCCGGGTACTCCGGTTTCCTCCCACAGTCCAAAGATATGCAGGTTAGGCTAATTGGCGTTCCTAAATTGACCGTAGTGTGTGATTGGGTGCGTGAGTGTGTGTACAGTATGTGTGTGTGCCCTGCGATGGATTGGCACCCTGTCCAGGGTGTACCCCGCCTAGTGCCGAAGTCTCCTGGGATAGGCTCCAGGTCCCCCGCGACCCTGAACACAGGATTAAGCGGTATAGAAATGAATGAATGAATGATAATCACAACGATATTTTTTTTTCTAATCACATTTCTTCCTCAAAGTTGGTTACCACTGTACTGTCCTTCCAGGTTTTAATAATGCGTTTTACAGTTATTAACACAATTTTAGTAGTTTCAGTAATTTCCTTAGTTGTTTTCTTTGCTTGATGCATGACAATATTTTGACACTTCTGAAACAAAGTAACATCTTTGCTACAGTACAACCACAGGATATGCAATCTGGCATTAATGTTTAAGAAATGAGAAGCTCTGCACTGGTTCAGTCAGGGTTAAATAACATTGCAGCTGAACCAGATTAATCATTGCAGTAATTATTAAGTGGAAGCCACTTAACTATTTCCTTAGTTAAATCCAGGTGGTGACTTATTATTTGGTCAGGCAGTGTATGAACAATGAATCAGTATCTAAAATTGTAATGAACATTTTATAAAATGTTATTGCTTTCCCATGTTCCCAGTGTACTGCAGTGTGTACCTTTCCAAATGTAAAGTTTCTAAATTACATTTGTTATTAATTATAAGAATTTATATATATATTTTTTAAATAAATGTTGAAATAACTTTCACAGGTATTACATTTTCGTGATTCCCATGTGTGTTTCATGGCACATGAAGCATACTCCAGCACTTCTAGCTTTTATCTGAGCTAATCCGTGACATTTAGTTGTTTTTGTGTAATGAGGAATAAGCCAGGATTGACACTGGTCATAAATCAGGGCTGAGGTGATGATTAAAAGACGACTGCTGGATGAAAGACGTGTAAGAGTGAGATCTCACTCTGACTCCACACTCCTCCTCACAATCGCATCTTTGCATTCAGAGAATTCTTGTCGAACCATCGGTCTGTCCAAGACAAAGCTCCAAACACATTTTTGCTCTGGAATCGACACTCAGGTGCCGAAGAACCCTGGTGTGGCATTCTGGAGGAAAACCTGAACACAAGGAGGCGCTCTTCTCTACTTGGCCTCAGAGTTGGACAAGAGAGTGTCTGAGCAAACAGTAATGGCACAGAACTCTTTTCTGATGTCCCTTCTAGTTTCTATTGTCCCTTCTTTCTTCGGCTTATATTTTGTTTTTATTTTCCTTCATTTCATTTCATTTCATTTCTTCCTTTCTTTACTCTTTCTTTCCTTCATTCCATCTTACTGTCATTCTCTATTTCTGCATTAAGCTTTCTTTCTTCCTTTTCTTTTCTTTCCTTCTTTGTCTTTATTGGTTTTTATTTCTTCTTCTCTTTCTTTACTTTCTTTCTTTGTTCTTTATTCCTTTGTTTCATTCATTCTATTCATTTTCCATGTTTAATATCTTGCTTTCATTCTTTCTTCTTCTGCAGAGGGCAGTGGTAATTCCAAGATGGCCGGCGAGTCCAGTGCTGGTTTGTTAGGCTCCACACCTGCTCTCTTATTCCACTTTTTGCACCATCTTTGTTTGCTAATACTGGATGGACTGGTATACTGTATATTTATCAACAACATTATTTTGGTGTGCAAGGAACCAACAATCACCTGGAAAAAAAACTGGATTTCCAACTTTATATCACCAGAGACAAGGGATATGACTGCACATGGCCGGTTCGTTTGTGGCATCACCAATTACTCATGGTTCATTTGGTTAAATTACTACTACAGTACATTCGAGTTCAAAGGAAATATATAACCAACAAATCCATGACCAAAGAGAAAGAAGAAGCCACAAATTTGTCATCATATGGCTGATCAACATATTGTTTGTGGTTTGTTTATTTTCCACTCGGAAAATTGCTGATTCTGACTGATGAGGAAATACCAAGTATTCCTGTCCAAGCTCCATTTGACCTGCTGGCAAAAGAATCAAAAACTGTATATTACAAACAAAGACATGTACATTGGAGGAAGAAGGAAAGGACATGTTTTTGCTCCTGCTGAGTGGTGATATACAGCTAAACCCAAGTCCTTTAACAGACACCCTTTTGAGTCTGCAGATTGAGGGACCTCTGCAGTGGGAACAACTGGACATACATGGTGGTGAAATGGTGAGAAGAGCAAGTTTGACTGAAATAACCACTCGTTACAACCGAGGTATGCAGCAAAGCATTTGTGAAGCCACAACACGCACAACCTTGAGGCGGATGGGCTACAACAGCAGAAGACCCCACCGGGTACCAGAGTCAGAATTTGGCGTAAACAGAATGAGAACATGGATCCAGCATGCCTTGTTACCACTGTGCAGGCTGGTGGTGGTGGTGTAATGGTGTGGGGGATGTTTTCTTGGCACACTTTAGGCCCCTTGGTACCAATTGGGTATCGTTTAAATGCCACGGGCTACCTGAGCATTGTTTCTGACCATGCTCATCCCTTTATGACCACCATGTACCCAGCCTCTGATGGCTACTTCCAGCAGGATAATGCACCATGTCACAAAATTCAAATCCTTTCAAATTGGTTTCTTGAACATGACAATGAGTTCACTGTACTAAAATGGCCCCCACAGTCACCAGATCTCAACCCCTTTGCTGCCTTCCTAGATTCCTTTTTTTCTATCTTTTTCTTTTTTTATTCATGTTTTGAATTTATTTTCTTTTCTCCATTTTTTTCTTCCTTTTTTCTTGCATTTTAATGAATATACTGTAAAGCATAAACAGAAAACAACAAAGTAAAAAGAATAAATACATACATAGATTAAGAAAGAAAGAATGAAAACAATATGCATTCCAGAATCTTAAGAAAAGTCGGCTTGTATACTGTACAGTATATAGAGGAGGCAAATCATGAGGACACATTTCCTCCCTTGGGACTAAAGTTTTAAACAGAAAGTGAGGTAAGGAGCTCTATGAGTCACATTCCTCAGTGTGCAGCACAGCTCTAATGCAGCGACGCGGTGAAGAGTAAGTGCAGGAACCTCAGTGGATCAAGCGGGTCTAATCACCGGCAACATCGGGCATTCAGTTTTCACTGGAATAAAACCACTGCACAAAACAGCCCTCATAACACCCTGGCACTCCAGGCCCCCCGCCTCAGGCAACAATGCAAAGCTCTGCATTTCCTGAAGCTCACATTGTGAGTGTTCTCCAGGGAAACATTTTCCATTACATCCAGATTTAACAAAGCAGCTTATGAAAAATTCAGACTCTGGCGAACCAATTACTAAACATAGAGCATGTTAGCAGTTTATGCCTGCTTACAATTACCTAATGGATGGAAAAAATATGAAACAAACAACAACAAAAGCACAACAACCTTTAATCTCATATTCTTTCATTTTCCCAGAACTTAAAAATTTCATAAGTATTAAAATAAATAAATAAGTTAAAAAAAAATCTAACTAAGCAGGAATTATAACTCACCAAAATGAAGAAAACGCATCATCATATCGAAACTTTCTTCCATGAAAAATGTTTTCCTTCTAAATGTTGCCATTCGGCCAGTTAGCATGGGCGCTAATGGAACACGCTCATTAGAAGCTACGATTTATACTGTAGATGCTAAGCATACTGCCTGATAAAGATGATACTAGATTCTTTTTTAATGACATCAGTTATAAAAAGTATATAAAAAAGTAAAAATAAAGAAAACCCAGGAAATTAGCAGAAGCATTATTAGTTAAATAAGCTAGTGGCTAAAACATGTCACTGATATTAATATGGGATAATAGTGAACTGGACTCAAAGCTATTAGCAGCAGAGTCAGTCTGTTTTATTAAAATTCATGAGGCACAGTTCAGAAGCGCATTAGCATGCTAGTCAGGACGTAGCGTGGGTGGACTGGGGATTAGTAACTGGATCTGTAAATTCCAGCTCTTTTAGGTAGTGGGTGGAAACAACTGCACGGACCACCCGAGACCTGAGACGTGGCCACACACACACACACACACACACACACACACACACACTCCTGAGTAAATAAATTAGTCAATGAGTAACAAGTATGCAGCATCAGCAGGACTTAAAAACATTAGCAAAGTGTTAGCGAATGGACTTGTCAGTGTCCTGTTACACACACATACACACATACCATGTCAATCTGGCTAAGTGAGCAGTCGCACTGATTAAATTGTTACACACAGATGCTGTTAAAAATCCATTACGTCTAACAGGCAGCAGTTTCACGACAAACCTCACACTCCTAACCAACAGCCATTTAATTACACTACAATTAATCACATGACCACTTCTCTCTCTCTCTCTCTCTCTCTCTATCTCTCTCTTTGTCTATATATATATATATATATATATATACACAGTGGTGTGAAAAACTATTTGCCCCCTCCTGATTTCTTATTCTTTTGCATGTTTGTCACACTTAAATGTTTCTGCTCATCAAAAACCGTTAACTATTAGTCAAAGATAACATAATTGAACACAAAATGCAGTTTTTAAATGAAGGTTTACGTTATTAAGGGAGAAAAAAAACTCTAAATCTACATGGCCCTGTGTGAAAAAGTGATTGCCCCCATTGTTAAAAAATAACTTAACTGTGGTTTATCACACCTGAGTTCAATTTCTGTAGTCACCCCCAGGCCTGATTACTGCCACACCTGTTGCAATCAAGAAATCACTTAAATAGGAGCTACCTGACACAGAGAAGTAGGACAAAAGCACCTGAAAAGCTAGACATCATGCCAAGATCCAAAGAAATTCAGGAACAAATGAGAACAAAAGTAATTGAGATCTATCAGTCTGGTAAAGGTTATAAAGCCATTTCTAAAGCTTTGGGACTCCAGCGAACCACAGTGAGAGCCATTATCCACAAATGGCAAAAACATGGAACAGTGGTGAACCTTCCCAGGAGTGGCCGGCCGACTGAAATTACCCCAAGAGCGCAGAGACAACTCATCCGAGAGGCCACAAAAGACCCCAGGACAACATCTAAAGAACTGCAGGCCTCACTTGCCTCAATTAAGGTCAGTGTTCACGACTCCACCATAAGAAAGAGACTGGGCAAAAACGGCCTGCATGGCAGATTTCCAAGGCGCAAACCACTTTTAAGCAAAAAGAACAATAAAGCTCGTCTCAATTTTGCTAAAAAACATCTCAATGATTGCCAAGACTTTTGGGAAAATACCTTGTGGACCGACGAGACAAAAGTTGAACTTTTTGGAAGGTGCGTGTCCCGTTACATCTGGCGTAAAAGTAACACAGCATTTCAGAAAAAGAACATCATACCAACATTAAAATATGGTGGTGGTAGTGTGATGGTCTGGGGTTGTTTTGCTGCTTCAGGACCTGGAAGGCTTGCTGTGATAGATGGAACCATGAATTCTACTGTCTACCAAAAAATCCTGAAGGAGAATGTCCGGCCATCTGTTCGTCAACTCAAGCTGAAGCGATCTTGGGTGCTGCAGCAGGACAATGACCCAAAACACACCAGCAAATCCACCTCTGAATGGCTGAAGAAAAACAAAATGAAGACTTTGGAGTGGCCTAGTCAAAGTCCTGACCTGAATCCTATTGAGATGTTGTGGCATGACCTTAAAAAGGCGGTTCATGCTAGAAAACCCTCATATAAAGCTGAATTACAACAATTGTGCAAAGATGAGTGGGCCAAAATTCCTCCAGAGCGCTGTAAAAGACTCGTTGCAAGTTATCGCAAACGCTTGATTGCAGTTATTGCTGCTAAGGGTGGCCCAACCAGTTATTAGGTTCAGTGAGCAATTACTTTTTCACACAGGGCTATGTAGGTTTGGATTTTTTTTCTCCCTAAATAATAAATCCCCTCATTTAAAAAATGCATTTTGTGTTTACTTGTGTTATCTTTGACTAATAGTTAAATGTGTTTGATGATCAGAAACATTTTGTGTGACAAACATGCAAAAGAATAAGAAATCAGGAGGGGGGCAAATAGTTTTTCACACCACTGACGTTCTAGTGACATCCTTACTAGATTCCCAAACCACCTCGACTGACTCTTTTACATGCAAAGAAACAGTGGTTTTACTCTGAGCTTCTCACAGACTCATCCTATGTCTAAGAGACAAGCTAGCTTCTCTTTTTTGGGTTTTTATTTGGCTTGTATTCACAGTCTTGTTCTTTCGTTCATGACCCAATGCTCATGACCATGGCCTCAGCAGGATGTTTTAATTGTTTTTTTTTTTTTGAGGCGCTGATGCTCATCCCCACCGCTGCAAACCGATCCATTGAACACTGCAAGTCACAGACTGATGATGACATCAGGAGCACATTATCTGCAAAAAGTAGTGATGCAATCCTCAGCCCACCAAACTGGATACTCTCTCCTCCATGTCTGCATTTTAATATCCTTGATATACCTTGATAAGCCCTCTCCAGGATTCCTGCAAGAGTAAAAAATTGGTCCATTGTTCCACGACCAGGACATATTGTTCCTCTTCAATCTGGGGTTCAACAATTGGCTGAACCCTCCTTGTCAGGACCTTAAAGTACACTTTCCCAACAAGGCTGAGTACTGTGATGTCCCTATACTTGACACATACCCTCTGCTTCAAATTTTTAAAGAGGTGGACCACCAGCCCATTCTGCCACTCCTTAGGCACCGTCCATGACTTACACACAATCTTGAAGAGGCATGTCAACCGGGACAGCCCCTCAATATTGTTATCAGTATGTAGATTTAAATGGTGATTATTCTGCATAATCTCTAGTGGAGTTTTGTGTTCCAAAGGGTTCAGTTTAATGCCCACTGCTTTTCTCTCTTTACTGTACATGCTTCCTTTGGGCAACATAATAAATAAGCATGCTATTAGTTTTCATTGTTATGCTGACGACACCCAGTTAAATGTCTCAGCAAAACCAGATGAGAAAAACCAGCTTGCTAATGATGAGTAATGCGTAAAGGACATAAGAGACTGGATGCTAATTAACTTCCTTCTGCTTAATCCTGATAAGACAGAAGTTATAGTCATAGGACCGCATGCAGCTATAAGCAAGATTTAGATCACACTGTAACTTTAGATGGCCTTTCTGTTCTATCTAGTGCAATAGTTAAAGACCTCGGCGTGATTATAGATTCCAGCCTTTGATTTAAAGATCATGTAGAAAATATCACCAGGATAGCATTCTTTCACCTCAGATATATTGCCAAGTTAAGGAATATATTGTCACTAAATGATGCAGAAAAACTAGTTCATGCTTTTATCACCTCTAGGTTGGACTATTGTAATGCCTTACTGTCTGGTTGTTCAGCTAGGTGCATAAACAAGCTTCAGTTAGTCCAGAATGCAGCAGCAAGAGTCCTCACTACAGTACATTGTAAAATGTAATAAATTGACTTTACTTAGAAAAAGTGAGGAAACCGATTGCCTTAAAATTTCCAAGTAAAGTAGAGTATTAATGTTTAGTTGGCATATATGGTATAATGTTTAGTTATAACTTAACACAATTTGTAGGGACAACTTGTTAATCAAGTATACTTAATTACTGTTGACTTAAAATCATTATTTGAGTTAACTTTCTATTAGTGCTCACATTACTAGGAAAATATTAGGAAACCGATTGCCTTAAAAAAACCAAGTAAGCATTACTCCAATAATTTAAGTGCATCAATTGTTTATTACATTGTGGCATGGGTGGGGCGGTGGCTGACGACCATCATCCCTTGCGGGGGTTCTCTATGTGTCCACCATGTTGGAGAAAGGTGTTTGGGTTAATGGCTTCGGCCGTGTTGTGTGTGCTATCTCAGTGAATGTGCTGCTCATGCCATACAGTGCTGAGACCTAATAAAATTCTCCTAGCCATTGCATTGGGCAGCAACCAAGCTCACTCATTTCCAAGTTCCCTTCTAGCAGTGAAAAAGGAACTTAAAGAGAGAAATGAGCTTAATTGCTGCCCAATGCAATGGCTGGGAGAAGTTTATTCACCACACAGTCACTGTATTGCATGGGAAACACATTCACTTCAAGAACCACATCGAATTCAGTCTTAGCATGAACCGGTGCACATTCAACAGGTCACACACACACACATATCTTAAAACACCCAACTTGGCCGAAGCCACTAACCCAAACAACTTTCCCGAACACAGTGAATGCACAGCAAACCCCCCCGCAAAGCATGACGGTCGTCAGCCGCCGCCCCGCCCACGCTACAGTATAAAACACTGAGAATATATATCCACTGTCAGGATCAGTTGAAATCTGACCCAAATCATCACTATTCTTACACATTTTAACCTAACATGTAACTTAAAACCTTAATGAAGCTTCAGATGTTAAAAACTTCCTGTTGCTTCTTTCAATATCAAAAAATTTCCTGATGTTTTCTTTCATCTGTATCTGTAATCCACTTCTTTCACCCTCACTTCTGTGACAGAGAGGTGGACATTTAAACATCACACCCGCACTACTGCAAAATGAGGTCTGAGAATGTGAATAGAAGCCATGCATGTCTAAGATAATCACCATCTGACCAAATCGCACCTTGTGCTCTTCACCTAATCGACGGAAAACTACAATTTCCCAGTATTGAGCTCTGACACCAAACACAATGAACGACTTTCAGGGGAGTGGGGTGGGGTGCTTCTGCTGCATGCTGTAATTAGCATTATTATGGCTTTTAGTCTGTCATGTGATTAAGTCCCAAACTCCTGTTGCATACCAAAATCAAAAAAAATTTAAATTATCCAAAGATTCAGTTTTTCTTTACTCATTTATGAATTTATCTTACTCTCAAGTGTTGCTGTTTGTCTGAAATAGTAATGCTCTAATTTATTGAAAGTCCTTATCATCATCATCATCATCATCATCATCATCACTAAGCTGCCTCACAGCACACCAGGGTAATAACCAGAAGACAGTTGGATGCTTTTTCCCCCTCCCCTAATTTGGTTACACACCTCTGCTTTTTGCACCCTTACCCATAATGCAGTTTACTCTAACACTATAACGCAGTTTACTCTAATATAATGCAATTTGGCTGCCATTCTCGAAACTGTTAAAAAGGTCAGTGTGCCTCCAGAGACTTGAGACAAATACACAGAAACTAAATGAGTCAGTTTCAAAAACTATTCTTTTTTGTTGTTGTTTTCACTTCATAACTATTAATTTCTTAAGGTCTGTGACAGCTGAGGTTTTTTGCTTTGTTTGTCTCCTGTCTATCATACCATGCACATAAGAAGAACATAAGGAGAACATACAGTACAGTATCACTATGCTACCGATACCATACTACCATACTGTATGTTTCTGACATATGCTCTGAATAATTCAGTGATAGTGAATAAAATAGTAAATAAAACAATAACTCCTCTTACTTTACATGCATTCGATTTGCATTTGCAAATTTTTCCACACAGCTGGTAAAAGTAAAGTGGCGAGCTAAATGTGAATCAACTGGTGCCAGGAAAAACTCAATGTTGTTAAGGTCAGAGTTGATGGAGCGTGCCCTATTCTGCATGGCAAATGAAAAGGAATCAATCCAAATGCCACCAATTAATGTAATTTATTTATTCAGCTTGTGAAGTGGGCAAAAAAAGAAAAAAAAAAAGAGAAAAAAAAAAAAAACCCACGGCAGGCCAATTTACCCCAGCCCAGCTGTCGTTGCCAGATTACACAGTCCCACTGAGGAAAGAGACTTGCAAATAAATAGAAGGGAAGCCTCATTTTCATATCATGCTGCACCGGAGGTGAAGTCTGGCTGCTATGCTATGCGATTCCTCACAGTCAGACCCCCCCCCCCCCTCCCCCAACTGATTGTGGAAGTGTAACAGAGGGAGAACTCTTAGAACCTGTGCTGCATTTTTTATTTTTTTTTGCTCTGGAGTTTTTTGTAGTTGTAACTTTCTTTCTGCTCATGCACACTAAGTAAAAGCTAAAGATCACAAAAATAAGTCCTAAACATTCTTCTTTTCTAGAACAAGCTTTTTCTTAAGTTTCTCTTTTTGGATTTGATGGTCAGCCACCCACTGAACATGCTTGACTAAGAGTTGTTGAATTGTATAAACAAGGCAGAAAAGTTAGATACAGATCAGACTGCTCAATGTATCAAATGGAAGTTGGAAAAAGTTATGTAAGAACTGTTTTTTTTGTTTCATGCCTTTGAACCAAACATGGAAATGCACCTTCAACAGAATGGCAGGCCATTGTTGGGTATCATGCACACATACTTGTACCAATGAGCCACAAGACTAACACCACCTCCATCAATTACATATCATTAAACTGGTGATAGGATCATGGGCACCCAAGGCTTATCAATGCTTGCGATGGAGCAAAGGCCAGCCTCTCTGGTTCAATTCCACAGAAAAGCCAATGTTTTACAAA
Source organism: Channallabes apus (assembly GCA_030522415.1). Taxonomy (NCBI): domain Eukaryota; kingdom Metazoa; phylum Chordata; class Actinopteri; order Siluriformes; family Clariidae; genus Channallabes; species Channallabes apus. The sequence continues at coordinate 29,058,451 of CM060124.1, read as the reverse complement.
TAGACGGAAAAAAAAGAGTCAATGTTGGCCATGACAGAATGGCACTAGAATCCCCAGCTGCATACTGTGTACAGCATAGCAGGCATAGCGTTCAATATTGTTGATTCACACAATCCACAGCACCCACACCCCAGAGCACCCAAAATTTCCTACAGCAGATAAAACCAACCTGAGTGTGTGGAATGGAAATTAACCCTAGGAGGAGGTGAAAAGGATCAAATGCTTACACTGTTCTCATTTATGCATAAAACAAAATAATTGTGCTAATGCTTTAGCCCATTACCCTGATGGAAGGGAGGACCAGTGAGATAAAGAGGTGATGTTATTAACCCAGTGTCGTTATTAGAGTTTGCACTCACAGCTCTGCTCTTCTTGTGGGGAAGCATAAATGTGTTAACAGTTATGACACAATGCAGTTGAACTCTTTCTTTTTTTTCTAGAACAACAGCAATATACTAGTATAAACATAAAGGTTTATATTTATCAATGCACCTGTTTTAATACATGATCTTTTTCACACAATAGAGGAGTTTTGCAGAATCAAGTATGATGCCTTTAGAGTTTCCAAATTTGAGGGTAATTTTAGGATGGTAACAATAACTCTCAATATATACAGTAGCTGTCTCATCTGCCAAATCTTCCTATCTTTTTTTGGATGTTTCTTGGGCAGATGCTTAGCCTGATGGTTGAAATAGTGATTTTTAACAATGTTATAAACCATTAACCATGTAGGAAATATAATCAAACCTCACTTCCTGAACTATAGTATTTATGAATAGTCAATTGCCAAAGATAGTTCATTAAACACCATCTTATGCAATCTTCATAGCCATCTTTTTTCATTCTTTTTTTCAGATTGCTGTCACTCTACATCTCTTTTTATTATATCATAACTCCATGATAACTGTGTGCATTATTATTTTTTTACATCCTCAAGCAAACACTTTGCTGCCATTCTTTCATGCTTTCTTGGCATTGTATAGTCTGAATACAAAACCGGACACTCGTGCCAGACTTCTGCTTACACAGGCATTTGGGGAGAGTGCCATATTACCCAGCATTCTGAATCTGTGAGGACATGTCCCAATTAAATATTCAGAGAGCTTGCCAGTTTGCTTTCTTTCTGAGTTCAGTGTTATTTTTTAACATTGTGGAGATTTTTGTTGTTGTTGATGACATAAACAGAACTGTGTTTATAATGTGTGTGTGGCCTTTCTTTAATCTGGATTTGCTCAGTGATCAATTTGTTTTCTAAAATCCTGGAGACAAACAATCTTTCTTGGATTTAATTTTCATTTATCTTTTACTCATTTTGTAAAAAAATAATAATGAACTAAAAACGTGCATGCAAACACAATCCCCAAGGCCCCATGTTATAACTTTCATAACCATAGAGACAGTGGTAATGAAGATTGTACAATTGTCTTCTGGGTGCGGTAGGTAGTTGGGTTTGGGTTATGGGTGAAGTACTGTAGTTGGGCTTGAGTTCTGGATGCGGTAGAATTTCTTGGGTTTGGTTTCTGGTTGCAATACAATAGCTGGGTTTGGGTCGTGGATGTGGTACAGTAGTTGGGTTTGGGTTCTGGATGCAGTACTGAAATTGGTCTTTGGTTTTCTGGATGTATTACTGTAATTCATCTTGGGTTCTGGAAGCACTACAGTATTTGGAGCTGGGTTCTGGATGCAGTACTGTAGTTGAGCTTGGGGTCTGGATGTCAAACTGTAGTAGACGTATTGGGTTCTGTATGCAATAGAGTAGTTAAACTTGGGTTGTTGGTATGGTACAATAGTTTAGGTTGTGTTATGGGTGCAGTCTAAAACTTAAGTTGAAGTTTTGGGCAAAGTGCCCTTGCACTTCTTCATGTTGCAGGTGTTGAGCAAATAAGATGGTTCCGAATCATCCTTTCATGCCAAACATGCCTGGCTTATATGGATGCCTGGTCACCAGGCACTTGTAGACATCAACCCAGGTCTGATTCCCGGTCTGTTTCCTCCTGATACCTCTAATCCCAACAGTATACAATTTGGTGGGGGTTATGTCCCTATTTTATGGGACGATTGTTTGTCTGATTTACTTTTAGACCTTTGCACCAAATGTAGCTTTACTGGAGCATTATGATTCCATATGACATCATCTGAAGTGCACAACAAGTTTGCAAGACACAATGGGGACTCTGTAAACATTTTTTAAAAGTAATCATAGCTTGATTTCCCCAGAGTGTGTTAATCTTTTTTTTACCAGAATGGTTGCATCGATACTCAGAAGCATGTGGTTATTTTAGTCAGAACTCTGGGGTTTGTTGGTAAAATGGTTTTTGACAGTCTGTTATTGCCTGTCACTCAGTGAGACTGTAAAAAGTCATTTCATGTTTTTTTTTTATTTTTCCTGCCTTGTTGGTCTGAGTTGACATTAGTCCAGCCGCTGTTCTATGAGCTTTCTTTCCTGACGAGAACTCCCAAGGGTACCCTTAGCACTTAACCCCATTTTAACTCTCACTTGCAAGAGCTTGACTGCATGGCTCCCTAAAACATAAAATACACTATCGGAGCTTTACACTCAATGGCACTCTTACTGATTAGCTTTTCAGCCTATTTAGTGCACTCAAGGATATACTGTAGTGAACGTTAGAATTGAGATTATACTGGTGTGTGCTCAGAAGTTTAACCTTTACACCTAAACTTTCTGTATTGTTTTTCTGAACTCACTGGCTATAGTGATTTATTTACTACTTAGGATTAGAGTGCATATAAAAGTTTGAAATATATCATGGTCTGTTTTTTTCGCCAGGGTAAATTTGTTCCTCTGACTGTTTCGTGTAGCTAATGGGGCGAAAAGTTCTTATAATGGAAACTACACCATGTAGAAAATGTAATGCCAGTGCATGAAGTATTCTTCTCAACACTCATCATTTATACAAATTGTCAAACCCTGGCTATATTCACTGTTTTATTTTTCTTTCCTGTTCAACAGAATAACAGATACAGTGTCTATAGTTGTAAAGCGATAATTTAAATGTCATGGTTGAATGTCAAATCTTTTAATGGAGTTGCTTGGGTTTGTTTTATTTTTGTATTTGTCTGGGTTGAATCTGTATCAGTTTAGGTAAGTATTCCATAACCACACCTGTATTTGAATTAAATCTAAAGTGAGCAGGAGTAGGTCAATGGTTAGGTCAGTGTTGGACTGCTGATCAGATGGTCCCAGGTTTAAACCCCACTACCTCCAAGTTGCCCCTTGAGCAAGGTCCTTAACCCTCAACTGCTCAGATGTATATTGAGATAAAAATGTAAGTTGCTCTCAATAAGGGAGTCTGTCAAATGCCATGTCTATTACAGAGGAAAATCAGGAGAATTAATTCACAACAAGCACATGTCCACTCTGGGCTACTAATCCCAGACAAATCCCAGCAGGATCTAGCATCCCTCTATGGCATCCTGACTTTCAGTGCTTTTTTATCAAACAGACCAAAACACAGCTTAACCATCCCTCTGTCCACACAATCCTTCACACAATGAGCACTCACCATTCCCCCAACAAGAGGAAATTATCGTCTTGGTCCAGTGCGATTGCTCAAAAATAGAGCTTGTGAACAATAGCAACTCCCAGCTGTAGGCTCCATGTGAATGTGGCTGCCTATTGATATCAATGTTAATTTAGGGCCCAGAAAATAGACACCGCCTCTGATTTGCATTTTCGCTAGTTTGATTTAGTTATTATTCCATTTTATTAAAATGTGTTGTTTGAGTTTTAAAATAAGCATATATACCAACAATCACAACATTCTATAAAATTTGGTTTATGAATGTCCTTCGAGAGCACGGTGGCTTAGTGTTTTGTTTAGCACTGTCGCCTTTCACCTCCAGGTCCTGGATTTGATTCCCCTGTTGGATCTGTGTGCATGAAGTTTGCACAATCTCCCCATGCTTGGTGGCATTCTCCGGTTTCCTCTGACAGTCCAACGACATGCAGATTATGTTCACTGGCATTCTCAAATTGCCCATAGTGTGTGAATGTGCATGGGAATGTTGACCGGCGGTCCTACCATGGGCATACAAAAATGGGATACAATAGTCACCATACAAAGGTTCCAAGATGTAGATGGATAGAGAGTCATTTAGACCAATTATCTTTGCTAAGTTCACTTAATTCTTTAATTAGAACACAAATATATTATATTTGTGGACAGAATTGATAACCACTATAGTTTAATAAACATCATCCAAGCTGGATATTTCTCAGTCCTGATACGACTTCGTGCATTTTTTTCTCTATAAAACCACACTGATGATGGATAATTTTTTACAGTGGTTACCCAATTGGAATGTTGCTTTTATCGTCGCGGCACTTGGCGGCAGCATTTGAGTTTGTGCGTTTGCTGACTTTTAAGGCTGAGTGGCGCTATATAACTACAGATTGAAGCCTCATACCTTAGTTCATTCTCTGCAGGAATAATGAGGCGTGCTCCTTTAGAGCTGCACATAGTAGTGGATAAAAGCAAATGAAACACTGTAGTTAAGCAAATTCATAATCACAGTACTAAAATTACAGTACAAATATAGAATTAAAATTAAATTCAATATTATTAGGATCAAATTTAAGCTAAATAAATGTTAACACAGTGAGGCTTTAGATTTTATCACGTGTAATTAGAAAAGCTACGCATGTAGGGTTTTGTGTCATATTATATCTTATGTTCTTTAAATTTGTAGTAGAACTTTTAACTGAAATAAATGACCATAGAATTATAACATTGTCAGCACGTTCTACTTCATCAGCAGATTTTGGTCATTCAGCCCTGCTTATGTTTTGCGTTATTATAAGAATGAAATGTAGGCTGTTATGATCTGTAACGGGTTCGATCCATGTTGCATGGGTGGCTCCATAAAACATGAAAACGAGGCGAGGTCTTACGGGGAAAAGGGTACTTTATTTAAGTAAAACAAGGAAGGAAAGGAGGGACAATGGAAACAAAGGGAAAGGAATAAAGGTTGTGCATGTGCAGGTTCGCGGGCAGTGCCACGCTGGCATGCGGGGAACACAGCTGACGATAAGTGGCGGTGGGCAGAGTGGCAGAACGGAGCACGCGGAGCCAGTGCTCCTGCATGCTCCCTCGTGACGGCGCTTCTCCCGCTATCGATAGCCGGCGGGAGTCCTTGCTGACGCAAACGCAAAAACTTAACACAAATGTCCTCGTGGCCTTTTCCTCTTTGGCGACAGGGCTGTGAAGGCGAGCTCGGTGCGGGAGTGAAGGTGTCGCAGGAGCTTGCGCAGCTCTTTCTCGCGTGGAGATCAAAGAACGGAATTCCAGTGTCTTTGTTTAAAGTCCCTGGGGCGCATCACATCACCCCACTCGCATGCCACTCTACTATTCTCTACCACATCACGTACTTCTCGGACCTCGGACTAAACTCCACACGTTGCTTTTATAATGTGGAGCAAGCCTGAGATCATATTAATGTTAATTATCGCCAGCCGGCACGAATAGGTGGCTCCGTCCCTTTGCAGTCTATCTAGGAAGCCTACGGAGTGAGTGAGTAGTGATAGTAGATGTGGGCGCACACTCATCACAGGTGCACGCCATGACAGATCATCATAATTTTCTGTAATAGTAAATAATGACCCCCGTTGCGCTGTACCATCGCTGGCAAAACCTTATGAAATACAAGTTAAACATTAAACGAATTTACAATCACAGTACTAAAATTACAGTACAGATTTAGAATTTAACTATAGGCATTTCTTATTTGCATAAAATTTATGCAAAGTAAATGTATACCTTTACTGTATATCTAGCCTTTAGATTATGGCTGAATCCCATTTCTACCCCTTACCCCTACACATAGCCCTACCCCTCCGTTTGGCGCGTTTACGTGAAGGGGTAGGGGTGTCTCATTTCTCTTTTGGTTGGAGGTGTAGGGGGAGGGGGGAAGGGCCAGATAGCCCTCCAAACAAAGATTTTTCGGGACCTCACTTCAAACGAAGGGCTAAGCGAAAATTTCAACATGGCTGCTCACTCGAGCAAGCAGACCCATAAATGTTAATTTTTGCCATTAATAAAGATTTTTATGACAAGTTTTCATTATATGTATATTACCTCTAGTCTTGTGTTTGTGTTTATGGTGATGTTCTGTAAAGAAACGTTTGCAAAAAAATCGCTAAAGTTTGCTAGCGGATAGCACCGATTGCACGATATTACAAATATATATTTTTATGTCACATACACTTTACTGCATGCTACAAACAAATATGAAAGTTCAGTAGCACGGCAGTTTGCCGAGCATTTGATAACGCATTGTTTGTTTTGCTTACGGCCATATGTGTACATGTAAATGAACGGTGCTTACACTATTCTTACTTACTGCAACGTGACTACAGTTTTGTAATTTATATTATGTATAGGGATGAAATACGGTGCAAAAAAACTTTGGGAGTGAGTAATCTCTCTCTTATTGCAATGTGTGATAAACATCGGCGCATGTCCTCTAACGTAACATTAGGAACTAGTGACAACGTATGATGACATATAACAAAGTTGTAGTGGTGTCCCATTTCTTAGGGGAAATATTTAAACCCTTCCCCTTTCCACTTCGTTTCAAGGGACAAGGGGAAGGGGTGAGGGGTAGGGGAAGGGGTAGAAAATAGAAATGGGATTCAGCCTATATCATGTCTAACACTAGCATATAGGCAGAAAACAGGTATGGTATGTATCAGAAAAGGTTTGCCAGATTAATGTTCAAAAACGATCTAATAAAACTATATAAGCTGCATAGCCTTTATAAGACTCCAATTTTATTTAAGCGCACTCACAATGATGCAAAAACGTTAAGATTTTGTAAATTAATAAAACAAAACAGAGTGCGCTATTCTGTATTGTTTTCGGTGAACTTGAACGCAGCAGAAAATAAACTGAAACTCCATGTATACTCACCTCACAGACGTAAAAAAAATATATACTTGTAGAAAGCGAAATGTCTGCTTTTATATAAACTAATGGAAAACAATTTTTGATGTCTAATTTTAGACGATGTAATCCGTAATTCGAAAAGTGAATTGTAGGCGCATCCACTGCTGCAGAGATGACGAGATGACATGATCGCCTTCATCACAGCCGAAACCAAAGGAATCACTAATTTAGCAATGACTTATTAAAATGGTCAGAGTCAGTCTGCTTGCTGTTTTTCCCGACGCACTCATAATCATTAGTCTACTTCTGCCGGTGCGCTCTAGGAAACTTTTTGTGTGCGGTTGATTGCTTATTAGACTATGTAGGAAATGAAAGAGGAGGAAGTAAACAGTATGATTTTTATTTAAACTATAAAAAAATTACCTGCCTAGTCTATTTTAGGCATGCCAGCTGCCACTTTTTAGTTAGAAGTTTTCAATACAAATCTTATAATGCCCACATGACATCAAACATTCCCCTTGTTAATATTTTAACTATTAATTTTACTATTTTAGCTATTACTGCTTCATTTACATCAAAATAACATTAAAACAAGAAGAATAAAACGTTTTTTTAATAAAACGTCTTCTGTAATGTGCTTTGGATAAAGGCAAACTTACAAAAGATGAAGAAATGCCTAAATGTAGTTGTACGAATAAAAGATTATGTAATGATACAATGTAAATATTTTCACAGAAACAAAGCGTAAAGATGAGACGTGAATCTGAAGAGGATCTCTTTGATGATTGCCTGGTAAAGCATTGTTTTCTTATTAATTATACAATTTATTAATACCTTGAATATAGTGTTTGTTGCATTGGACAGAAGCATATAAATGCAAATGAATATATAAATCTGAGTAATTATTGAACGAATTTTCATGTTTGTACTAACCCTTTAAATACAAACTCAGCATTCATCATAGGATTTCCTGACACTGTAAAGGTGCAGAGTAATCTATGGAGTGTAGCCATCTCATGCCATGTTTTACAATGTTTTAGTGATGCAAGATTATTGCTAAAGCAATTTAACCCAAGTTTAACAATCTGAAGTATATGAAGTGATGGTTATTATTTTTATTTTTATTTTTTTCTCTGTGAAATGAAGTCAGCACAGGTTGAAGCAATTCAGATTTTTTTTGTTTCTCAAAATAAATTATTTATTTTCTTGTACATTTTATGCAGGGGGACAGACGAAGTGATGCCAGTATGCACCTTCTTAAAATCCTTGTCGTCTGTGCTGTTGAAGGGGAAGAACCGGTTGGTGTATCCATAATCCTTGAAGGAGAGGAAATTTTGCAAGAATGTGGCAATAGCTCCGAGCACTGCGCTACACATTTGAGCTATTTTCAGAAAGTTGATGATATATAGTTTATTTCAGTTCAACACTGAAAAAGGTGTAGGCTGAAGCCTTGCTTATTATGCCTACCCTTTGTACATCAACAAATGATGAGCGACACTTTACAGTAAATTGCACAAAATATTGTCAACAAATATTGTCACTTGTGCACATAAACAAAACATGTCAAAATTAATTATTCTTTCACTTGGGAAAAGAAGAGAAATTTGGAAAAGAAAATAATCATATCTATATACAGTATATATTACTTTATGTCATATATTCACTAAACACCTTGTCTTTAAACATTTTTTTAAATCTATGAAGTGAATTATATAATTTTAATTCCTTATCACATTTATTCCATAAATTAACCCCTTTAAATGAAATGCATTTATTCTTTAAATTTGTTCTGGCCCTTATTTTGCTAAACATAAACATTCCTCTTAGACAGTAGTACTGGCTGACTTTAATTTTGAACAGCCTCTGGATGCAGCTGGGATGCAAGTTCTTCTAGAACTTGATGGGATTAAGCCATCACCAAAAGTGCAAGCTTTAAAGATGAAGTTATCATCTTAAAACATTTGATTTGGCTTGACTACAAGTCTTTACATGTTGTGTTTACATGTTCAGCTTAAAATGTTTTAATGCGTTATGGTTTCAATGGCATACTTTTAAGTGCACTAGTCCAGAGTGCTGATTTGAATGTTGCAACTTCACTGCTTCCGAGGGCTATTAAGTTTTAACGTTTATTCTACAGTTTGTTTAATGTATTTTCTGCTGTATTTTATTTCTAAATGAATGCTGTATTTTATTTATTTATTTATTATTATTATTATTTTACACAATTTTGTTTAAAACAACTATTTCAGGCCCTGGTGCCGTGCAGTTGTTCCTATGGATGCAAAATTTAGCTGAATGCACTTTTATTAAAAAGACAACCTGTATCTAGACTGTGAATGTCACAAATATTTGGTAATGTTGGTGAATAAACTGTTTAATTATATTTTAGTTGTGTGATTTATGAAAGATGTAGATGAAATAATTACTTAAGTTTCTTTCCAAAACATAAATTAGAAATGTTTACATTATTATAAGGAGTAATATAAATTGATAAAACCAAGTAAGGAAACGTACTGTAAAGAAAATATACATTTTCTGTAAAGAAACGTTTGCAAAAAAATCGCTAAAGTTTGCTAGCGGATAGCACCGATTGCACGATATTACAAATATATATTTTTATGTCACATACACTTTACTGCATGCTACAAACAAATATGAAAGTTCAGTAGCACGGCAGTTTGCCGAGCATTTGATAACGCATTGTTTGTTTTGCTTACGGCCATATGTGTACATGTAAATGAACGGTGCTTACACTATTCTTACTTATTGCAACGTGACCACAGTTTTGTAATTTATATTCTGTATAGGGACGGCTGAGGAAACCCGAAGGCTCATCTGTTTTCGTGGTGAAAATGAGCAACTTTTTTAAAAATTGAAATATGGCGCAAAAAAAAAACTTTGGGAGTGAGTAATCTCTCTCTTATTGGAATGTGTGATAAATATCGGCGCATGTCCTCTGACATAACATTAGGAACTAGCGACAACGTATGATGACGTATAACAGTGTTGAGTGGTGTCCCATTTCTTAGGGGAAATATTTATATACTGTAAAGGGGTAGAAAATAGAATTGGGATTCAGCCTTAATTTCATAAAATCAAGGTTCCTGCTAATACAACAATGAATTAACTTTACTTGATTATTTTAAATAAATCTAATTTGTGCATTAAATATAATTATGTAACTTTTACTTGATTTTTTTATTGTTAATTTAATTGTTAAGTAGATTTTACCTGACAATTACGGGTGAGTTTTACTTAATATTGGAGCAATAAAATTTACTTAAAATCTATGTGTGCAAATTGTTACGAGGATTTTATTTTAAGTAAATCTTACAAGTTCTTTTTTTCAGTGCATGGGTGAACATGATGATTTAAGAATTTAATTAAACACGAATACATATATATGTGTGTGTGTGTGACCAGTGCAAGGGCGTCAACTCACACGTCCTATTCCATTGTCACTCATCCTGCCGTAGTTTTTAGAGCCTTTTTAAAAAAGCATTCGCTAGTTAGTAAGAAAGTAAATAAAAGACAAATGAATAAATAGTTTTAAATTATATATATTGTATATTATATATAATTATATATATTGTTTATATATATATATATATATATATATATATATATATATATATATATATATATATATACTGTATATATATATATATATATATATATATATATATATATATATATATATATATATATAATGGAAATATGTATAAAGAAAATATAATTAATATTTTCGTGTTTAATTACAAAAAAAACATTTTAATGGTTAGTGATTGTTGCAAACATTTACACTATTTTTGAGAACTATTATGTTCTCCGTCAACGTGTCATAGCCGATAACTGCCCCTTTGATCTGCTGGGTATGGCAGGGCGTCGACTGCTGATCGGTGTAAAGTAGCGTCACAAACACACTCATAAACTCTCTGTGCACACACATGATTTATAGATAAAATGCAGACATAAACACCCCCCCCCCCCCAGGAAAACAACAAACACAAATATATAGACTACAGTACTCGCTTTTCCAACACGCTGGCGCGCTCCGATGTGAGCCGATTTATTCAAGTCATAATTAGAGAATATAGAGAGATTAATAACAGAGAAAGCATAATACGATGTCCATACAGTAAATAAAAAGAAAAGTATCAAATCCAACTACAAGTTTGATTTAATTGCTATCATTAACCATTTATGTTATATATTTATTTATTTTATATTATTTAATTTTATATTACATTATTTTTTTATATATTATATTTATACACTGCTTGCTCTGAAGGACTTTATCTAAAAGCCAGACTGACCAAGTTTCTAATTCACTGCTGAAGTAGTTAAATATGTTTATACTGTAGATATGTATACTGTAGGTTACATTTAAAAAGTATAATCACTACTGTTACACCGTTACTGTAATCCCCCTTCTCACCTTTCATTGGTGTGAAGTTATCAAACCGGTTTCGCTGATGGGGGAATTCTGAGTCAAGAAATTTCCGATGCTGTTGCTAGGAAATTCCACCCCACAGCCCACAACAACAAGCAAATAAGAGACATAATTAACAAACTGCTTAGAAAGAAAAGATTGAGTTTTCCTCTTTTGTAAAAAATAAATAAATTAATGAATACTCTTACTTTTGTAAAGATTTTGAGTGACTATTTGCCATATACAGTACTGCCTGCTTTATTATACAGTATATTTAATAAAACTTTATTGCAACTAAATTGTGTTTGTGTGCCTTATTGAATATTTAATAATGCTTCCGGAACATTGTTGTCCATACGTTTTACAGTATGTACAGTATATTGAAAACAGTGAAACATAAAACACAAACCGAAAGGACAAATTAAGGAATGTACGAAACATTAACACCTTTACCGTGTTCAAATAAATACTGTAGAGTTACTGCATTATGTTTCAAGACATCCTTAATTAAGAAATTTCCCCCTAATTATATGTCCACAAATACTTTGACAACATACACTTATCAACTTATCCACATACACTTATCAACACAAACTCTCCGTGCACGCACACACAATCTCTCCACGTGAAAACAACGCAAGATACGGTACTGTACATGTATTTGTCTTTGGAGCATTTATGGCCATGAATGTCTGCATTTATATCGATAAATCGCTCGCGATTAGCAGCCTTTTGATCAAAAGGCCTTTTGTAAAGTGGAAGTACGAGCCGCGGGTTTCCGCACGGCGATGAACAGCTTTATTTATGTATAAGATACAGTATGTTGGCATCAGTAGAACTGTCGCCTTGCACCGCCAGGGTCCGGGTTCGATTCCCGGGGCAGGTTCGATTCCCGTCTCTGTGTGCATGGAGTTTGCATGTTCTCCCCGTGCTTGGTGGGTTTCCTCCGGGTACTCCGGTTTCCTCCCACAGTCCAAAGACATGTAGGTTAGGTTAATTGACAATCCAAATTGCCCGTAGTGTGTGAATGAGTGTGTGTATGTGAGTATGTGTGTGTGCCCTGCGATGCATTGGCACCCTGTCCAGGGTGTACCCCGCCTTGTGCCCTAAGTTTCCTGGGATAGGCTCCAGGCCCCCGCGACCCTGTATATAAGGATAAAGCGGTACAGAAAATGAATGAATGAATGAATGAATGAATGTTGGCATCAGTGCCGCCGCTCCCTATACGCAGAGTACGCAGTCTGCGTAGGACACCAACTCCCAGGGGGGGCACCATCCCAGCTTGCTCAAAAAAATATTTGTATATATTATAATAATAAATGAATATTAATAACATGCATATACAAATAAACAAAAATATAAACGTATATATTGCATTTTAGGGTGAACGCAGAGTAGGCTAAGCACACGTGATGATGCGCGCGCCCTCACCTATGTTACAGCTGCCTATTTGGCCAAAAAACTACAATAATTGAACAATATGCCAGCAGCGGCCCTGGTTGGCATATTCACGAATCAGGACATCCGCCTAGTTAACACTATCAGGTTATAAGTTAGCCTACTATCAGGTAATTAGTTAATTTAATTTAAGACCATTTAAACTGAGGCAATGCCATCTCTTTGATTATTTGGTCCCTTTTAAGACATTACAAAAACAACTATAAACTTACTATGAATTTCAAAGCACGAATTTGGGCATCTTATTTCATCATTATGAAAATAATATGAAGCACATATACTGTACACTCATTTCATCATGAAAGATGTTCATCCGCGTCGTTACATTCATCGTTGTACTTGGTCCGGCTTTTAGATAAAGTCCTTCCATGCGCCATCTGGCGGATATTCAGTGAAGCACAACATATATATTTTAAATTCACGCCGCGTGCTAAATTGCGGCCTCTCGCGGGAAAACATGCGCAGTCTTAATGGCGACATCTGTAGCCTTTCAGAAAACTGACTCTGGGTGTGCATCAGAAAACGTTTGCCATTATAACCATTCCAATTGGGTACTTACTGTAAGGCTAACAGAAAAATCCTGGAGTCAGAATGAGACTGAGAGTTCCTTCTTTTTTACTACTGTACATCACCAAATAAGCATTTAAATTGTCTGAAAATAGGATGTTAATGTATTATTCTGAGGAACTCCTCATAAGCAAATTCACACTAGCCATACTGTACCTGAGCACCCAGGTATGGAACGATATCGCGGACAATATTCAAATGCAATTGCAAATAGCATTTGCAATTGCGTTTCCCATATGTAGACGCACAAAGTGTGCCATAATTCAAATGCAATTGCAAACTTTGCATTACCGTTTGCTGATTCGCCTTTGCGAGCGCACACTGACTGCCAAATTTCAAATGAAAAAACCAAGTCCATTTGCATTTGTATTTCCCAGGTCTTACACGTCATGAACCTGTCATATTTAAATAGCAAAATCAATCACCACGTTTGCTTTTTCACTTTCTCTGCGCCGCGCGTCAAGCCGGCCAAAATTCAAACGCAATCGCTAATCCATTTGCAATTGCATTTCCAACACGTTACACAGAAACCTGTCAATCAGCGTCAGGGGAGGGTCTATACTGTGGGGCGGGATTGTATGGGGAGTGACGTCACTCGCACTCGCCGACCAAGAGGGGGATATTTGAGCACTGGAGGTGAACCGAGATTATCTCATTTGTTTATCAAGAAATAAACACACAAAAATGACAAATCGCATATTTTCTTGCTCCGGAGTGGACAGAGAAGTTTTTACAAATAAAAATATTTTTAGATATTCTCCTGTTACAGCCTGCTGGAGCTAAATCTTTCAGAAACGCTGCGTACCGGTGTTATGCGCTAAAATGCCTCCCTGCCACTGATTGCACCCCCACAAAATCTCTGTCAAATATATGAGGACATCACAATCAAATATTCATATTATTATTATCAAATATAATATATGAGTATTATCACGAAGCGATTTTTATTATAAATAAGAAATATAAAAATATACATGTACAACCCCTGGCAAAAATTCTGGAATCACCCCTCTCAGAAGATGTTCATTCAAATGTTTAATTGTGTATAAAAAAAAAACAAGCACATACATGCCACAAAACTATTTTTACTCAACAATCCAAACTTCTGGCTGTATAAAACACTTAAAAAAAAAACAACGAAAGATAACTATAGTCAATGACAACTGTTTTAACAACTCAAACAGAGGAAAAAAATATGGAATCACAAATCTGAGGGAAAAAATATGGAATCACCATGCACTTTGCATTTCTACAACTGCTAATTAGTCTACAGTTAAAAAAGAGTGCTTGCACACATTAGGGATGTGTTGAACCAAGATGATTGACATAACTCATAGCTCCAACACGAGAGATGTCAGTTGACAAAGGAGAGAATTATCAAACTTCTTGAAGAAGGTAAATCTTCATGGAATGTTGCAAAAGATGTTGGTTGTTCCCAGTCAGCTGTGTCTAAAATCTGGACCAAGTACAAATCAAATGGAAAGGTTGTAAAAGGTAAGCGTACTGGTAGACCAAGAAAGACATCAAAGCGCCAACACAGAAAACTTAAAGCAATATGCATTGAAAACAGAAAATGCACAACAAAACAAATGAGGAACAAATGGGCAGAAAGTGGAGTCAATGTCTGTGACCGGACAGTAAGAAATCGCCTAAAAGAAATGGGATTTACATACAGAAAAGCCAAAAGAAAACCATCATTAACATCTAAACAGAACAAAAACAAGGGTTCAGTGGGCTAAAGAAAGACAATCTTGGACTGCGGATGACTGGATGAGAGTTAGAGTCAGTGATGAATCACGAATCTGCATTGCGCAGGGTGATGATGCTGGAACTTTTGTTTGGTGCCGTTCCAATGAAATTTATAAAGACAACTGCCTCAAGAAAACATGCAAATTTCCACAATCATTATTGATATGGGGTTGTATGTCAGGTAAAGGTACGGGAGACATGACAGTCATTACATCTTCTATAAATGCACAAGTTTATGTTGAGATTTTGGACACTTTTCTTATTCCATCAATTGAAAGGATGTTTGGTGATGGTAGCATAATTTTTCAGGATGATAATGCATCGTGCCATAGGGCAAAATCTGTGAAAACATTCCTACAGGAAATACATATAATGTCAATGGCATGGCCTGCAAATAGTCCGGACCTTAATCCAATTGAAAATCTGTGGTGGAAATGAAAGAAAATGGTCCACGACAAGGCTCCAACCTGCAAAGCTGATCTGGCAACTGCAATAAGACAAAGCTGGAGACAGACTGATGAAGTATACAGTTTGACATTAGTTAAATCCAGGACTCAGAGAATTCAAGCTGTTATAAAAGCCAGAGGTGGTGCAACAAAGTACAAGTAGTGTTTTTATTTGGTGATTCCATATTTTTTTCCTCTGTTTGAGTTGTTAAAACAGTTGTCGTTGACTATAGTTATCTTTCTTTGTTTTTTTAAGTGTTTTATACAGCCAGAAGTTTGGATTGTTGAGTGAAAATAGTTTTGTGGCATGTATGTGCTTGTTTTTTTTTCTACACAATTAAACATTTGAATGAACATCTTCTGAGAGGGTGATTCCAGAATTTTTGCCAGGGGTTGTATGTGAAAATAATATATAATTAATATATTTTCCCCCTATACTACGTGTTTTTTTTAATATAGATTATTTTATAATCAAATTCGTTTGGTGCAATTTGTAAATCATAAACCTATTAATTTATGTTGTAATATAATATTTGATAGAGGTTATGTTGGGGAGGGGGGGGGCAATCAGTGGCAGGGAGGCATTTTAGCGCATAACACTAAGATTACATAAAAAGATTTAGCTCCAGCAGGCTGTAACAGGAGAAGATCTAAAAATATTTTTATTTTTAAAAACTTCTCTGTCCACTCCGGAGCAAGAAAATATGCGATTTGTCATTTTTGTGTGTTTATTTCTTGATAAACAAATGAGATAATCTCGGTTCACCTCCAGTGCTCAAATATCCCCCTCTTGGTCGGCGAGTGCGAGTGACGTCACTCCCCATACAATCCCGCCCCACAGTATAGACCCGCCCCTGACGCTGATTGACAGGTTTCTGTGTAACGTGTTGGAAATGCAATTGCAAATGGATTAGCGATTGCGTTTGAATTTTGGCCGGCTTGACGCGCGGCGCAGAGAAAGTGAAAAAGCAAACGTGGTGATTGATTTTGATATTTAAATATGACAGGTTCATGACGTGTAAGACCTGGGAAATACAAATGCAAATGGACTTTTCTTTTTCATTTGAAATGTGGCAGTCAGTGTGCGCTCGCAAAGGCGAATCAGCAAACGGTAATGCAAAGTTTGCAATTGCATTTGAATTATGGCACACTTTGTGCGTCTACATATGGGAAACGCAATTGCAAATGCTATTTGCAATTGCATTTGAATATTGTCCGCGATATCGTTCCATACCCAGGCATTATATGGTGATAAACTTAATATCAAAATGGAGCTTATTGAATCAGACATCTACAAAAAACATTCATACCTTAAATCACCCAAAATGAGACCAGATTTAATGTGATGAGTCAGAAATGATTAAATGCATGATTTCTTAGATTCAGTGGTGATAATAATAAAAATTCAAGTTAATAAAAATATTTGAAGATTAAGAAGATTAAGAGTTAAGGCATTCAACTTAACGAATCATTTACACGGTTTATATCTATGATTGTATAAAAAACTCCAGACGGAATTACACAGCGTCACACAAATCCACTAACCTTGTGCTCCTATAATTACCAAATCAAGCAGGTTTATGAGTTGTTTACCAGCACTTCAGATGCTTGATTTTGCCACTCTGCAGGAGCCCCTCGCTCCTCTAAATGATTGGTGATGAAACCCTGTCGAGTTTGCCCTGCCAGGTCCGGCTCCTCCTCCTTTTCCACTCCACATCTCACAGACTTGCTGAGTCTAGGGTTGGTTTGGCACAGAGTTCGGCGCTCTTAGAGGTCTGTCCTACCATGCCTAAGACGAGGACGGATTTTCAAAGCTCTTGCACTTTCACGCTCAGACCCCGGGAATATGTGAGTGCGAATGTGCTGTGGAAATTACAAGCACAGGAGATGAGGAAATGCTTTTAGAAAAACAGCAACATCAGCATCACTTTGAGAAATTTCAGCCGGCACTAGGCTGGTGTGTCACGCAGAGACTTGTGTGTGTAAAATAAAAAAATTAATAAAAAGCTATATTAGTATAGCTGGGGCTTTTATTACATATTTTAAACTGTATTATTTGGACATAAGAGCCCAAAACAAGCCTTTACACATTATACAATGAGTATAATCAATGACACTACATGATTATACTTGGTGGTCACTTTATTAGGAATACACATTTGTTTATTTATTGATTTATTCAGACAATTATTCAGTCATCCAATCATGTGACATCGGTGCAATACAAAAGAAAGTAAAAGCATATAAATACTGGTTAAACGGTTAAATTATGGTCTACACCAAACATCAGAATGAGATCTCGGTTACTTACATGAATGTAGAAGCATCCAGCAAGTACCGTAGCAGCAAATGATGAACAGCTGATGAACAGTGTTGGGTGTAACGCGATACAAAGTAACGTGCTAGAGTACTTGGATTACTTTTTTGATGTAATGAGTAATCTAACGCGTTATGTCTGCCATTTACTGTAAGTACTCAGTTACTTAGTTATTTTTAAAAAAATATAATCCATTATTCAGACAATTTATATAATCTGTAAGCCAGACAACAGTCATTCCCAACCCATTAGTGTGTGTGTGTGTTTTTGTGTGTGTAAGTCGTCCTACAAGCCCCGCCCCCGATAACCCTCCCCCTCTGTTATTCCTGCTGTTATAACTCTATCTAACCTACAGTATGCGGTTTAACTATGCAAGGGCCGACGTGCAGAAATATGGAAACCTAATCACAGCAGCAAAACTCGTGGTAAATCATGATGATAGGGGGTGAGACAGGGGTATTAATAGTTAACTAAGGAGTTTTCATTTTCTGCAATGGAAAAGACAATACATGCAGTAATGTAACTGATTACTTTTTGAAGACCGTAATTTTGTAATGTATTTAGTTACTTTAAAAAGTAACGTCCACCAACACTGCTGATGAAAGAGGTCAGAGGAGAACGGCAACAGCAACATTAGTCCAAGCTGACAGGAAGGCTATCACTTTTTAATAACTGAGGTGAACAGAAAAGCATCTCAAGGTTGAACATTAAAGTGAACAGCAGAAAACCACATCAGGTTCCATTCCTCTCAGCCAAGACCATGATACTATGTCTACTGTGGACATAGGATCACTGAAAGTTTTTTTAATCTTCAACTGTCAGCTCAAATCCCCAGAGATCAAACTGACATCCATGCCTCTGAGCTCACATTTGGTCTCTGATTGGCTGCGTTGTCTCTTAGAGAGATGCTTTAATAACTAAAGACTTTCCTGTATTTTAACTTTAAAAACAGCTAACAGGTAAATCACAATCAATCCCGCACTGTAAATCAACATTTTGCGTTTCAGGACACGGCCTTTCGTTAACCTGCTCTGTGATCTGTGACAGTGAGGGGTCACCTTTCGTCTGCAAATTGATGGCTTGAGTATAAAAGACAGGCACTGGTTGTTCATCATGAACAGGTACAGACACCGACTTAATAACTTCTATCTATCAAGTGTTTGGGAGAGCAACTCGCTTCAGCCTTAGTGACTGTCCATAACATCACTGGTGGAGATCCTGGTCATGACAGAAAGTCTGCTTTGGTATAAATCTTCATTACGACGTGCTGCAATGGCATCCTACTACTATTAATGGTCCTTGAGGTGCTTCTACAACTTGTATAAAGTCCACCTGCACCTCATTGAATTTTTTGGAAATAATTGGGAAAGGCCTTACAATAAATGATGTATATCAGAGTGAAGACAAAGCCATGATGTTGAGATAATTATCTGTAGACCTGCGAGACAGAATTGTGTCAAGACACAAATCTGGAGAAGGATACGAGCAAATTCCTGCTGAATTAGAAATGTCCAAGATCATGATAGCCTCCATCAAATAAAAGAAATGTTGAACAACAAACAGTCTCCCCAGGTCTGTCTGCCCAGCCAAACTGAGTTAGCTTGGTCAAACAGGTAACCAAGAACCCAATGGCCACTATAAATAAGATCATGAGTGTCCTTGTGGTGATAGGATAGCTTTACAGAAGGAGAGCCATCACTGCAGCATTCCACCAATCAGGCCTGCATGGTACAGTGGCAACACAGAAGCCCTTTGTCACTAAAAGGAACATGACAGCCTGCTGGGAGCTCACCAAAAGGAAACTGAAGGACTCTCAGACCATGGGAAAGAAAATACCTGGGGTCTGATGACACAAAGATTGAACTGTTTGGAATCAGGAAATCGGACAATGCACAAATCCTTATTAAAACCATCCCTACTGTAAAACACAGTGGGCTATGGCTTATCCTGTACAGGGTCATGGGAAGCCTGGAGCCTATCCCACGTGAATCTGAGCACAAGGCATCATAGGGGACATTCACTCACACACTACAAGAAATTTGGAAACACCAATTAGCCAATTTTGCAGGTCTTTGGACTGTGGAGAAAAATGGAGTCCCTGGAGGAATCCCGTCAAGTACGGGGAGAACATGGCCCACACAAAGACTTGAAGAATCAAACCCTCAATCCTGGAGGTGCAAGGCCACAGTGCTAACCACCACCATGCTACCAGCTCACAACTGTGAAAGTCTTGGAGTGGCCGAGCCAGAGTCTACACTTGAATCAGAAAATAGTGAAAATTAAAAAAAGATGGTCGATATCTTCCTACATTTTTAATAAGAATGACTCTTCTTGATAAATAATTTTATTCAAGGCTAGTGAGACTGGAACATCTTATAGCACTCTCCCAGCGAACTGACATTTTCCTTTTTATAGAATGTTCACATACCTTTGCTTATATTTCATTAGACAGTGGTGAGTGAAATCCACAAAGCCACAGCAGTCGTATTCTCCAGTGTGTTACCTTCTGTTCAATCAAACAGTGTCTTATCCAAACTGAAGAACCTTCGGAAGAAAAAAAAAATGAAGTTATGGGAAGTAGGGTTTAGATACATAAGCCTCTGAACTTTCAAATAATTCATGAGAATTTGGATGGCAGGATTTGACAGGACTGTGAAGATTGTTTTCAGTAAATGATTCAGGAAGTCAGGAACACAGAATGAAACCGAGGTGCTCGATGGCTGCTGGTGTGTTTCTTATGAGGATCTTTAATACTAAATTAATTTGATGCTCTTGAAAATATTGAAACAAAAATGAAAACATTTTTCTCAAATCCAGGATTTCCGCAAACAATCTTTCTTCTCACAAAGTTTACTTTGTTATTTATTCATGAATAAAACACTGATATTTTACACACCCTCAGCTCAGACTGCTGTGAACATGTTTGCTTTAACAGCCCCTGTTTTATCTCATAATGTAGTGTGTGTTCTGCTTCAATTAACACCATGGTTTAAGAACAAATGAAACAAAACTGTTTCTTCCTGCAGGAAGAATAAACATTCTGTCCATACTGTACATCTTAAAAGATTCAGTTTTCAAGTTTTCAAAGTTACATAAGGTATTTTTTATGGTAAGTCATGCTGTCACATGTTTGTTTGTGTTTTGGAACAGTTTGATTGCCTTGTAGAGACATTTCAGTCATTTCTGTGCTTTCCACATACTGTACTCTGTGTATTTATAGTAAACTATTACATTGATTGGCTGTGTTGAGTGACGTGCATTTCCAGGCTCACTTCAAGGGAAAAAATGCTATATTTATCCAAAAATACTGTTGTGATGTAATATGGCACATAATTGCTCATAATGCCTTACCATGAGATCCTACCACCTACCATGGTCATAAAATGTGAATTAAGGCAATAGTAATCACCATGGTGGCTTAGTGGGAAGCACTGTCGTCTTGCATCTCTAGGGTCGAGGTTTGATTCCCATCTCTGTGTGCGTGGAGTTTGCATGTTCTCCCCGTGCTTGGTGGGTTTCCTCCGGGTACTCCGGTTTCTTCCCACAATCCAAAGACATGCAGATTAGGCTAATTGGCGTTCCTAAATTGCCCCTAATGTGTATGTGTGTGCCCTGTATATATACATACTGTACATACATTTCAGAGCCAAATGTCTATTTTGCTTCATGCTCAGGTGAAGCACATTTAAATTGAAGGAAGACAAAGTCATCAGGTCATCTGGAGCCCTGAGAATTTCTACCACTTCAAACTAAATTGAATAAAAGAAAGAAGAAGAAAAAAGCAAAGGCCAAGTAATTAGCAACAAATGTGTAAATGAGTTTTGCCTTTCCTCCAGGGCATTGCTACTCGAACCCTTGTGATTTGGACACAAGTGAATAATGACTGGTTTGCCCTTTCTCATGTTTGACCTTGTTCTTAAGGCTTTATTTTAAATGTCTTTCTAATGAGCCCCTCTGCATCGTGCTAGCCCGAGTTGTACTGCAGTTCCTCAGTTAGAGAGCAGATATTGTTGTAATAAGGCACAGAGGGAAGTTCCAGTGCATGAGCCAGAATGAGTGACGGTGTGCTAATGCTATCTGCTAACTCAGACACCATTCTCAGCAGTGTGCAATAATAAACGCAAAGGGCCAGCTGCTATTCCAACTGACTGGTTCAAGTTCTGCTCATCACACTGATCTCTAGAGGAGGGAAAGGGGATCTGTGTTAACAATACAGAATGGGTTTATCAGCTCCCGGTAGCAGTTTAAATATTAACTGACTTGACGCTATTAAAATATTGTGAAATAATTTAGCTTATGGATATTTATAGTGTATATTTAGCAGGATGTTGGACACATTGGAGTCTGGGACACAATAAGTAAGGTTATTACAGTGTATAAGCAGTAGCAAAAAGCAAATTTATTGCTGTGTTATGTCCCCAAAAGCAAGGTAGTCCATATTATCTCCTCTGTTTTAGTAGCTAGAGTATAAATTGCCTTTTCCTCAGCAGGCTATTCTGAAATCTATAAGACTCTAAAACATTACCAGAAAATTAGGAAACTGTCTTGAAGATGCTTTACAGTGTTACAAATTACCAGCACAAAATTTTATATGCCAAGTGAGCAGAGAAAACTTTTCACTGTTTCAATAGTTGTACTTATTGAAAGTCTTGTTGTGATGTTACAATCGCAACACGGATTGCAAAACCTTTAACAACAGTTCAGTTGCTGTTTAGCTTTATTTGCCCAGAGAGACAATATTGTTCCTATAAACGTACACAGCAATATAATTATTCACAGCACTGATTAATTTAGAGGAACAAACTCTAGGAGAATTTTTAAATGTCAGTGCCAAATTCTGTTAATTGCTTTCATTGTACAGTATTTTGTTCTATATCATATGCTGTACTACATGGTACTGTGGAAATGTTAAGAACCTTTAAGCCAGGCCTTATCGTCCAACATCAGTGTCTGACCTCACAAATGCACTTTGTAAAGAAAGGTAAAAAATTCCCGTAAAAACACTCCTAAACCCTGTGGAACGACTTCCCAGAAAAGTTGAAGCTGTTATAGCTGCAAAGGGCCAACATCATGTTAAACCCTATGGATTAAGAATCGGACCAATACTTTAGGCAATGTAGTTGATATACGTATAATTATTGTCTCAGGAGAAAGTGATGCACTGAATAAGAAACTTCTCACTTCTCATAGGACCTTCTCTCCAGACCTTCTTTCCTGACAGTTGTAAATAATTAATATTGTTCTGCCTGCTGGACATTAATTAATAATCTTAAAATTGCTTACACTGAGAAAGAGAAAATGCTGGGTTACAATCTGCTGTTTTAACCTTAAAATCGTAATCCAAAGCATTCTTTGTTGTTGTTGTTGATGTTGATGACGTTGTTGTGATTTTCTTTAAATTAATTAATTCAATATTACTTTAGAGGTCTTTTTTTTTCATCTCTTTGATGATGAGATGATTCTCAGTTTTTGTTAGTTTTTTGAGGATATTTAATTTTTACAGAAATTAATCACACAGATAAATTGCATTAGTGCAAATCATAAGAAAATGATTTCTACTCTCTCTCTATCTCTCTCTACTCATCCATTACTGATCATCCATTATATTATTTAAATGATATAAGAAAATAACCGTCATGTTCTAATTGCATTTACAGTAAGTTCATGAAGTTATATATTTGAACTCCACAGTAGGAGTAGTCATGTGAACAGACTGCACTGTATGTCAAAACTGGCACCATTTTAAGTAACGGCTGCAACTTTGGGGACAAAACGGTGGACAAACACATTTAAATATATATATTAAAAATATGCACTGCTATTATTTTCTTCTTTAAATCTTTAACAAGCAGGGCTGCGTTTCCCAAAAGCATCGTAAGCCTAAGTAGTTCGTAAAAATGATCGTACGAATTATCTTAATATTACGGTCTGTTTCCCAAAACCATCGTAACTTAAGTAGCACTTGAAAATCTTCGTAGATCTACGAGTGCTCTGGAGTAATCGTAAAGCCTTAAGTGCATCGTAAGGAGACAGAATTATGAGGCCCCCTGCTGGACAACCGGCAAATTGCACCTACAATTTACGTCTCTTCAAAGTCATTTTTCATTTTATTTGTACGTATATTTTTATTTATTTCTATTTTCTACTCATTACACAATTCAATATAGAAATAAAAATAAATAAAGAAATACGATAAAAATGACATAATGAATGTTAGAATGAAAAACAAAAGTACACTGCTGTATATGGACATTTCGAGGGTACAGTAAAAATGTATTTAATAGAAAATATTTAATGCGCTTTAAAGATGACACAAATAAAGGATGACTTGCTGGCATGCATGAAACCCAGCCATGTATTGAGCATCATGAAGTCTCATCTCGACTACATTCTCTTCCTCCACCTCTTCATCTTCCTCCCTGTTGTCCAAAGGCATTCTTGCCCTCACAGCAATGTTGTGCAACATAGCTGTTACAGTTATTACAGCACAGCACTTTTGTGGCACAAAGAGAGAGAGAGCTCCACTTCCTCTAAAATAATATTAATTACTTCTTTTTGAAAAATGTCTTTTCTTTGTTTTTAGATTTCAGCCATTTTGCTAATTTTCTGGTGTGCTTATTTAAAATTTTCTCCTATTAGCAAATGCACTTCAGGTGAAGATACTGTAATTATCTTCAAGGCTAAACTTTAAAAAAATAAATGTAAGAGCTTATTTATTTATGTACTTATTTATTTATTTTGATGTGAGATAAGCAATTGTTGATAAAGAAATTGATAAATAATTCTACTTAAATAATTAAAGTTTCACATAAATATCGAAAATTATGCTGTTAAAACTGTTAGAATTTGTTTTATGCGAGATTGGAGCAAGACATTGTTTTTACAGAATGACATTTCCAGGTAATTTATGTTTTTAAACTTGCTCAAGAAGAAATTAGAGAACTTTATATGTTATTCGAGTTGTATAAACATTCACACAAGTAGAAGAAACGGAAATCAAAGCTTAAATGGATTGGTAAAACAGCATGTGCAACAATGACGAGCCATTCTACAGCGTGACACTTCAGCACGTGACCAACAGACATATCTCTAACCCTAACCCTAGTGACTCCTAAGTAGCACTTAAAGCAGCAGTGTTAAGTGTATGTTTGGGAAACGCACGTGAAACAATAATGCACGTTCGCAAAATGACTCGTAGAAAACGTTCTTAAGCGCTAAGATCAATCGTTATCGGGAAACCGGGCCCAGGACAGTTACACTTTAGGAATGTTATACTAACTTGTAGCTACTTACATGAGCTAGCTATTTTAGCTTTGGCAAAAGTTAACTACTTAGCTGCTCACCTACCTGCTCATGTAGCACACATTGACATGCTTATGTGTAATTATAT
Source organism: Channallabes apus (assembly GCA_030522415.1). Taxonomy (NCBI): domain Eukaryota; kingdom Metazoa; phylum Chordata; class Actinopteri; order Siluriformes; family Clariidae; genus Channallabes; species Channallabes apus. The sequence continues at coordinate 29,033,187 of CM060124.1, read as the reverse complement.
TTCTAAAATAGCTTCATTATGAATTTATACATATTTTCCATATATTTAAAGAAAATTACATATAGAAAGCACCGCTGTGGTAGCTGAGTAAAAACACAATTTTACATAAGTCACTTCACTACAATAACTTCTGAATTATATTCAGCTGCATGACAACACCTGGGCATTTATTAGTTACCTATAACTGCATACTGACCTGAGAGTGTTTCCTTTCCTATGTAACAACAACTGAGCTCTTAGAACCATTGATCGATCTCTGTTTTGTGTTAGTGGGTACTGAAAGAGCTTCTCAGCACTTCCGTCCTTCCTCATAGCATTTTATCTTGTTATTTAACTTTCTGAAAGAGCTTTCGCAGCGTGAGCTCATACACGTATCTCAGCAGGCCATGATTGAATCTTTTTTGGCCTTTTTTTTTTTATCAGTCTGGGCATCAGGTTCTCAAATCTTCCATGAGATCATCCAGCTGTGTTCTCCCAGTGTTCCTCTCACCTTCTTTTCGAGTTCGCTCACGACGGTACAGCCTCCCTGTCGAGTTAGGTCACACTCGGCCTATGCTCTAGCACGTTCGGGGAGACCGGATCTGTGGGGAGTGAGGCTTGGTTTGTCTCGGAATCGATTTCCAAAGTTCTTCCAGACCAGGACATGGTGCGGGGCATGTCTGGGGATGCGCTCTGTGAATTAGTTTGTCCTGAAGGAGAAAACAGGCTGTCTGGCATTTATTGATTGTGTTGTGACAATTGTATTGCAGTGTGACAGTTTTATAACATTTTAAAAGTTTGCACAGACATTTGACCCAAACCAAAATTCTTAAAAACCCTCAAACTTAACTAAAATAAAAAGTAAATAAAACTGTTTGCATCATGAGTCTCATTATCACACACTCCTTATTACCTGAAATAAAGGGTGACAAATCATTCTTTGTTATATGTTTATGATTAAGCAATATTACATTTTGTGCATGGCTGTGATGAGGTTGTAAGCATGAGGGTGCAGCCTGAACATATCACAGTTGTGCTGATATTCAGTACAGCATTGACAGTGATATTGCTTTTATACTACAGTTTCACAAAATTTTTTAATAAATAATAATAATAAAATATATAAATATATTCTGATTTATTTTGAGCTATTTTGCTCCACCAACACATATCCTTCTGCGCCTGGCGAAACTAACTAACTGACAAAACAACTGCCGGAGTTGACGACCAACAGTTAGTGTAATTAACAGTTTTTAATTCGTTCCAGTACTGGGTAACCAAAAGGTAAGGAGAGTAAACCATGAAGGTGAATTTACTTTATATGTCCACTTATTCCACTTTAGAATATCTTCTAACTTCCGGGTTCTGGGGTCGAATCCCACATAGCATTAAATGGAAAGCTTGTGCATTATATACAGTAGCGTGTAAAATTCATTGTTTCACACAATAAGTATTCCACTTGACGAGGAATGAAAGAGAGATTTGGGATTCAGCCTTGTGTTAAAATATACAGTGGTGTGAAAAACTATTTGCCCCCGTCCTGATTTCTTATTCTTTTGCATGTTTGTCACACTTAAATGTTTCTGCTCATCAAAAACCGTTAACTATTAGTCAAAGATAACATAATTGAACACAAAATGCAGTTTTTAAATGAAGGTTTACGTTATTAAGGGAGAAAAAAACTCCAAATCTACATGGCCCTGTGTGAAAAAGTGATTGCCCCCCTTGTTAAAAAATAACTTACCTGTGGTTTATCACACCTGAGTTCAATTTCTGTAGTCACCCCCAGGCCTGATTACTGCCACACCTGTTTCAATCAAGAAATCACTTAAATAGGAGCTACCTGACACAGAGAAGTAGACCAAAAGCACCTCAAAAGCTAGACATCATGCCAAGATCCAAAGAAATTCAGGAACAAATGAGAACAAAAGTAATTGAGATCTATCAGTCTGGTAAAGGTTATAAAGCCATTTCTAAAGCTTTGGGACTCCAGCGAACCACAGTGAGAGCCATTATCCACAAATGGCAAAACATGGAACAGTGGTGAACCTTCCCAGGAGTGGCCGGCCGACCAAAATTACCCCAAGAGCGCAGAGACAACTCATCCGAGAGGCCACAAAAGACCCCAGGACAACATCTAAAGAACTGCAGGCCTCACTTGCCTCAATTAAGGTCAGTGTTCACGACTCCACCATAAGAAAGAGACTGGGCAAAAACGGCCTGCATGGCAGATTTCCAAGGCGCAAACCACTTTTAAGCAAAAAGAACATTAAGGCTCGTCTCAATTTTGCTAAAAAAAACATCTCAATGATTGCCAAGACTTTTGGGAAAATACCTTGTGGACCGAAGAGACAAAAGTTGAACTTTTTGGAAGGTGCGTGTCCCGTTACATCTGGCGTAAAAGTAACACAGTATTTCAGAAAAAGAACATCATTCCAACAGTAAAATATGGTGGTGGTAGTGTGATGGTCTGGGGTTGTTTTGCTGCTTCAGGACCTGGAAGGCTTGCTGTGATAGATGGAACCATGAATTCTACTGTCTACCAAAAAATCCTGAAGGAGAATGTCCGGCCATCTGTTCCTCAACTCAAGCTGAAGCGATCTTGGGTGCTGCAGCAGGACAATGACCCAAAACACACCAGCAAATCCACCTCTGAATGGCTGAAGAAAAACAAAATGAAGACTTTGGAGTGGCCTAGTCAAAGTCCTGACCTGAATCCTATTGAGATGTTGTGGCATGACCTTAAAAAGGCGGTTCATGCTAGAAAACCCTCAAATAAAGCTGAATTACAGCAATTCTGCAAAGATGAGTGGGCCAAAATTCCTCCAGAGCGCTGTAAAAGACTCGTTGCAAGTTATCGCAAATGCTTGATTGCAGTTATTGCTGCTAAGGGTGGCCCAACCAGTTATTAGGTTCAGGGGGCAATTACTTTTTCACACAGGGCCATGTAGGTTTGGATTTTTTTTCTCCCTAAATAAATAAAACCCCTCATTTAAAAACTGCATTTTGTGTTTACTTGTGTTATCTTTGACTAATAGTTAAATGTGTTTGATGATCAGAAACATTTTGTGTGACAAACATGCAAAAGAATAAGAAATCAGGAGGGGGGCAAATAGTTTTTCACACCACTGTAGTTAGCTTTATAGCTTGCGTTAGCTGTGAACAGAGCAAGAATTTCTAAAGTCTTAGAAGTGATTACTGCAGAGACAGCATGATATTTACATAAAGTTATCAGATGTGTGTTCTTGATGAAAGTGCTTCTGTGACTGGTTGTGAATGTGGGTTTTGGCAGGCAGCTGCTCTCTCCTCAGTACTACAGACCTACTCTCACCCACACTGAGACTGAGTTAGTGTAATTAACAACTCTTAGAATAGACATGATGCTGAATGATACACATAGTTAACCATCCTAGTACCGTTATGCTTTATTATCACCACTAATAGAAATGTATCAAGGTTAATCAGATCTAATTGCTGTATGAATACATTTAATTAAATATTTACAAGTATAAGAAAGTTACACTAAAGTACTTACAAAGATTTGTTTGAGTCCATTTTTGCTTTTTCTAATGCAATGCGTTCAGAAAGTGCCCCTGTTTGATGACACCACTCTGTTGAAAATGTTAACCATGAAGAACGTTGGCGATAAATACATGGATTTAGTTTATGGAAAGTTTCATAATCACAAAATGTATTATTTAATATTAATAATAATAATAAGTAAATAAATGAGTGAGAAGAATGATAAGTTTCATTAAATAAATATTTTTCCATAAACCTGTTGGACGTGTCCACTGTGGAGGGACTTAGTGAACGCATGTTATAAGAAACAGAAAATGGCTGATGTAAATGATGTGAATTTCAAATCACTAATGGGAGCAGACGTGGCACAAGACCACTGTGAAGCAGGTTCTTAACAACATCGATTGCCATTTATCTGTCACCAAGCACCAACTACATGGCAATACGCAATAAAAAAATATCAAGCCACGCTCAAGTTACTAGTCGGTGACATTACATGGTGTCAGTTTAACCTGATCGATTACATATGATTGATTTAATTACTGCTTAATGAAGAATGAAACACAAGCATTACTGAGCTAAACACTTTGTGGATTTTCTAAGATGACCCAGGCATCAGGGTGTCCAGGACTCCCTCAGGATTATTGTAATCAGTGTGTCTATTGATTGTCTGTCTAAACTCCAGGAGAAGCACACTTGCAGTTCCACGCTGTGCTCTATTGTGTGCGTGTTGGCTCGGTAGAGAAAGAGGGAAATAATTGACTCGGGAATCGAGAACTCAATTTCTGTTTGTACTTGACTGCGATAATTTTTTTCTAATGAACTTACTTGCTTCTATAAAAGATCATTTAAAACATAATTTGTTTTTGTTGTTGTTGCAGTATTAGTTAAAAAAAATTAGTCTATGCTTTCTGTACCGTTCCAAAAAAAATCTAATATTAACATTTCACATGTTTATTTTGCCATTTCATGCCCTGAAGTTGTATTTGATATTGAGATGTTTCTGCTACTTCTGCTCTGTAAAGACTTCATAACGCCTCTAATCTGAGCTGCTGTTAATTGGTCATTTTTCAGGCTGATAACTCTAAATGAACTTCTCGTCTGCAGCAGAGGGAGGTTTTGGTCTCGTCCTCCTGGGACGGCCTTCATGAGAAACAGTTTCATTATGGTGCTGGACGGATTTTGCAAATGCACTTGACAATACTGTTCTTGCAGGAACTATTACAGAAAGGCCGACCTCTGTGTCTTAAAATAACAATTAACTGGTGTTTTTCTTGTTGTTATGTAATTATCTAATTCCATATGTGTTATTTTATAGTTTTGAAATCCCCAGTATTGTTGTAGAATGTAGAAAATAAATCACTAAACAAATTAATTTGTAACTTATTTTGTACAGCCTGTACTTTTAGTATGATAATTAGGCCCAACCTTCCTTCCCTGGCACTGAGATCACGTGACCTGAGACCTGCAACCATCAAAAACAACCATCATGGCGGACACAGAGCAGACTCAATATTTTTAAAGAAACTGCCATGAAAAATCTTCATGTTTGGGTTTTCGACATTTTGTTTGTTTTGGCCCCTTGTCACATGACAGTCGCATTTGCATACTTGCAGTATTCTTTAACATCTGTCAGTATCTTTGCGTGTACACAGAATCAGCCTTGTCTGTTTTCAACTATTTCAGTGTTAATACAAACCGGATTCCAAAAAAGTTGGGACACTAAACAAATTGTGAATAAAAACTGAATGCAATGATGTGGAGATGGCAAATGTCAATATTTTATTCAGAATAGAACATAGATGACAGATCAAAAGTTTAATCCGAGAAAATTTATCATTTTAAAGGAAAAATATGTTGATTCCAAATTTCACGGTGTCAACAAATCCCAAAAAAGTTGGGACAAGTAGCAATAAGAGGCTGGAAAAAGTAAATTTGAGCATAACGAAGAGCTGGAAGACCAATTAACAGTAATTAGGTTAATTGGCAACATGATTGGGTATAAAAAGAGCTTCTCAGAGTGGCAGTGTCTCTCAGAAGCCAAGATGGGTAGAGGATCACCAATTCCCACAATGTTGCGCAGAAAAATAGTGGAGCAATATCAGAAAGGTGTTACCCAGCGAAAAATTGCAAAGACTTTGCAGTTATCATCATCAACTGTGCATAATATCATCCGAAGATTCAGAGAATCTGGAACAATCTCTGTGCGTAAGGGTCAAGGACGTAAAACCATACTGGATGCCCGTGATCTCCGGGCCCTTAAACGACACTGCACCACAAACAGGAATGCTACTGTAAAGGAAATCACAGAATGGGCTCAGGAATACTTCCAGAAACCATCGTCAGTGAAAACAATCCACCGTGCCATCCGCCGTTGCCAGCTGAAACTCTACAGTGCAAAGAAGAAGCCATTTCTAAGCAAGATCCACAAGCACAGGCGTTTTCATTGGGCCAGGGATCATTTAAAATGGAGTGTGGCAAAATGGAAGACTGTTCTGTGGTCAGACGAGTCACGATTCGAAGTTCTTGTTGGAAATGTGGGACGCCATGTCATCCGGACCAAAGAGGACAAGGACAACCCAAGTTGTTATCAACGCTCAGTTCAGAAGCCTGCATCTCTGATGGTATGGGGTTGCATGAGTGCGTGTGGCATGGGCAGCTTGCATGTCTGGAAAGGCACCATCAATGCAGAAAAATATATTCAGGTTATAGAACAACATATGCTCCCATCCAGACGTCATCTCTTTCAGGGAAGACCCTGCATTTTTCAACAAGATAATGCCAGACCACATTCTGCATCAATCACAACATCATGGCTGCGTAGGAGAAGGATCCGGGTACTGAAATGGCCAGTCTGCAGTCCAGATCTTTCCCCTATAGAGAACATTTGGTGCATCATAAAGAGGAAGGTGCGACAAAGAAGGCCCAAGACGATTGAACAGTTAGAGGCCTGTATTAGACAAGAATGGGAGAGCATTCCTATTTCTAAACTTGAGAAACTGGTCTCCTCGGTCCCCAGACGTCTGTTGAGTGTTGTAAGAAGAAGGGGAGATGCCACACAGTGGTGAAAATGGCCTTGTCCCAACTTTTTTGGGATTTGTTGACACCATGACATTTTGATTCACCATATTTTTCCCTTAAAATGATACATTTTCTCAGTTTAAACTTTTGTTCCGTGATTTATGTTCTATTCTGAATAAAATATTGACATTTGCCATCTCCACATCATTGCATTCAGTTTTTATTCACAATTTGTTTAGTGTCCCAACTTTTTTGGAATCCGGTTTGTACAACACAATGTATTTGTTATAGTTACTTTATTTTATATTTTCTCTTTATTTCGTATACCTGTAATATATATTTTGAGAACAATATATAAATGTATAACTTTATTTTTATTTTTTTTACTCCCACTCTCACTCAGTGTCTGTACCACTTATCCTGTCGAAGGTTGCGGGAGGCCTGGATCCTATCCAGGATACTTTGGGCACACTGCGTACACCTTAGACCAACGGTTGAGAATCCTTTGCAGGACACAAGCATACAGTATACTCTCTTGTCCACACTCACACACACACTCTCTGGAGAATTCGGAAACACCAGTAAGGATAATCCGCATGTCTTTGGACTGTGGGCAGAAAACCCACCAAGCAGGAGTAGAACATGCAAAGTTCATGTACACAGAGCTAAAGGCAGAAATTCAACCCTCGATCCAAGAGGTGCGAGGCCACAGTGCTACCCACTACGCCACTGTATATACGGTTTTATAACTTCAGAATTTATTCAACATCTTTGTGAAACTGTGGAATGCTGACACTAGTGTCCTCCAAGCCTAGTGATCTGTGTCTCGCACATCCTCATGGATCAGCAGCTCCAGGAGCACAGAGATGATGGATGATATCGGTCTTGCCGTTTATTCACCGGATTCAACCCTGTTGATAAACACACACATTCTTCACAGGACTAATGCTCTTAAACACAATGTGCTCGAGTGTGTAAGCACTTCTCTGACATAAGCAGTGATTTGTGTTGACTGGAGAGAGAAACAGCTGAAATGGGAAGCTGGTGGAGCCTTCAAGGACAGATACTGCTTAGATTAAAGATCTTTTATTTTTTACATTTCTTTTGGCAAGGTGGCCTTCTGCTCAGGTAGTGTATCAGCCCCGAGGTTGGACGTGTGGTAGCACAAAGGTTGCCTAAAGGAAGTCAGTAGGTTTTAGAAATACAGTATATACAGTATAGGAGGAAAACAGAAGGCTGTGGAAAGAGTGATGAAGTGAGTGTCATTCATTCATTCATTCATTTTCTATACCACTTAATCCTGTGTTCAGGGTCGCGGGGGACCTGGAGCCTATCCCAGGAGACTTCGGGCACTAGGCGGGGTACACCCTGGACAGGGTGCCAATCCATATGAAGTGAGTGTGATATTTTAAATTTACTGTAACTTAACAATTTTTTTTAACCAGTACGAATACTTTTGTCTGGATTCATGCTTTACATAATTTATTTTTGTGTGATTTTTTATTATTTTTTTTTTAGAGTTTTCTTTTACATCCATTTATTTATTTATTTATTCTCTGAGGTTCTTATTTTCCTGTGTAGTACATGATTAATTCATTTTCACTAGGGTCCTTTTTTAAGATTCATTTAATTTTACATGTGAATCATTTTTAGTGATGCATTTATTTTTTCATGATTCATTAATTTTTCCATAAGATTCTCCTCCCTGATTTTTTCACTTTTACAAAATTTTTTTTCCAAGATATGTTTTTTGCAACACGTGATAATGTTTAGAATTTGTTCATTTTCACATTATTCACTATTTTTTCTTCTTAATGATCAATCATTCATTCATTTTTCTATTATTCTTCCACATTAATGATTTTTGCCACATGATTATTTTTTTATATAGTTTTTTAGTATTTTATTTGTTTTACACCTGATTTTTTTTTCATATTTAATTAATTTTTCCATCTTGTTCTTTTTTTAAAAAAGTTATTTTACCCCACTCAATCATTTTAGTGTTTTTTTTCCTTTTCACATAATCCAGTATTTTTTCATTTGTGATTAATTTATTTTTACACAATTCTTTTTCTGAGACTAATTTACTGTTTTGTTTGTTTTTGTGCCATGATCTATTGATTTTCACATATGATTCTTGAACTTTTCAGTTGTACAACAATTAGACGTTTTCATTTGTGATTCTTCTGCATGATTTATTTATTGCCACATGTGTTTGTTTTACACAATTCTTGACTCAAACTCCCATGTGTTTGTCGTAAATATGTTATGCATAATTTTTTACATGATTGATTCCACCCAATAGTCAAAACCCAGCCACTGGATGCAGCACCAGTCCAAAGCCTGGATAAAAATAGGATGGTTGCGTCAGAAAGGGCATCCGGTCTAAAAACCTGTGCCAAGTTGCCGTGCTGATCAGGTGGTTCACTGTGGTGACAAAAAAAATGCATTAATACATTACCATAATATTTTGACAATTGTACCTTTTTTTTGTTTTGGTCACATGACTCTTCATTTTACATGTTGTGTGTGTGAGAGAGAGAGAGAGAGAGAGAGAGAGAGAGAGAGAGCTATTGTGAGAGTGTGTGATTTACAATTCACATACAATAAACATGTTTCACATGTTTTTTACACTGTGAGCTGTAATGATTGAGGAACAGCAGCTTTGACAATAAGGGAATAAGAGAATGTCAGAACAGATAGAGGACAAGGTGCACTTGTGAGTTCGTGTTAGCAAGCTAGAGATGGATATGAAGACGAGAATACTGTCATAACTTTCCTACACAATTTTGCCTGCCGCTGTTGTACCTGGAGATAAAGGGAGATGACTACGTTGCAGCAGCTCTGCAGGAACACTGCCCATTTCCTCCTGTTTTACAGATCATCAGAGATCCATCAGAATCCAGAAGGTAATGGTGTATAGCATAGCTGATGGACCATCACATCCAGGGCTTCACGTTTCAGGGATGATTCATCACAAATCCTGCTCGGTACTGTTGCAGAAGAAATAATAAAAAAAGGAGTCTAACATGCGAATAAGGTGAATATGGATTGTTTAATTCCAACAGCAGGCAAGTTGACAATATGGGAGTCATTTTGTTGAAGTTGTAATAGGTGCCGTTTACTACAGGAGCTAGTAGACTTTCACCAAAGGAACGGTGATTCATTGTCGTATCAAGGGGGGGGGGGGCGCCTCCACCTCCAGCATGTTCTGCGAACAGCAACAAAAGTGTGATCTTGATTTGACCTTGACACCTTTGGATCAATTTCAAAATCTAATCTGTTCTTTTAATAAATATAATTTGTACATATTTTCTTTTTCATGAAGCACCCGGCACAGTTTGTTCCAGCTACGCTATACCTGCAGCACCAGGTTCTAGGTCCTCCTCCACACCATGCGCTCTGAGACAGATCTCAAGGAGAAGGGGAAGCTCTTAACCTTCAGGCCATTTCAGATTAAGATGTTCATGAAATATTCCATTCCTCCATCTGCTGTGGTGACTCTGTCATTAGCTTAATTACAAGGGATCTGTGCAAAATTTGGAGAAAGTTTAAAAAAAAAAAAGGGAAGAAATGCTGAAGTGTTGCTGATCAGTGTGAATTATTTATGCGGGATTATCCATGTACACTTTGTACACGTCTCCTTCAGAAAGATGTCAGATCACAGATCCACATGACAAGGAGCGATGCATCTCTTTAACAGCAAACACATTTTCGGAACAAAGTGGCTGGTAACTGTATACTGTAAGTGTGTGTGTGTGTTTAAACAACATGTAAATATCTAAATATCTCTCTTCACTCCCTCCAGTTAAGATTATTTTGTTAATAGCAGTCATACTGGGTCATGAATCTGTTATAAATGTGTAATAGACATGTAATATTGTAACTCAGATTAAAAATCTAGTCAGAAAGAAACCTTCAAAAACTCAGTCAACATCTTTCATCCTTTTTTCTTTCTTTCTCTCTTGAGTCATTAAAAGATCGGGGGAACAAATGTCTTAAATCGTTTTCTATTTCCTTGTTTTCTATATTTTTCCCATTTTGTCTTCCTTCCTTTCCATCACTTACCTTCTAATTTTTTTCGTCCTTTATTTCATTATTTTGTTCATTTTATTCTAGAATTTCTTTGATTAATTATTTCTTTCTTTCATTCTTTCTTTCTTTCTTTCTTTAATTGATCAATTAATGAATTAGCATTTTATAATTTTTTGTTCATTTTACTTTATTTTGTATTTCAAATCTTGGTCTTTCTTAATTTTATTCTTTTACTCTTTCATTCTTAATCTCATTTTGCTTTTTCCATTAATTTGTGTCTCTTTGTTCTTTTCCCTCCTTCCTTGAATTTCTCTAAACTGTTCTTTTTTGCTTTAGCCTTATCCTTGTTGCCTATAATTTACAGAACAATCCTGGCAACTGCTCATTACACAGCTGAGAAAAGGTTTTAAAATAAATTTCCCCACTTATTCCTTCCTTTCTTTTCTATTTAAGACAGCAAACTTGCTGAAATGAGCAGTACCACCATAGGATTTATAAATAACATCCAAGTGAAGTGGCTGTACTGTGTGTGTGTGTGTGTGTGTGTGTGTGTGTGTGCATTGTGAATGCCTCTTATGTTACTGCTGATATGAATCAGCCGTCAGATCACAGATTCACGTGACAAGAAGCGATGCATCTTCTTTAACAGCAAACGATCCATTCATTCTCACTCTCTGTATCTTCTGTATAAAGGGTCACAGGCGCCTGGAATCTATAGGAGTACGCACACGCATTCACACACGTAATTTAGGAATGCCAATTAGCTTAATCTGTTAGTTTTTGCTACAAAAACTATATCCTCTCGGGGCGTTTGCCCTTACTGAGCATCTATGGTAGTGAGAGGAGCTGTGTTTTTTGTGTGACTTCATACTTGCACCCAAGAGCGCACGCTACACGACTGCGTGATGCTCTCTCACAGAGGCTGGGGCTTTGCTTCTGTCTCTTTTCTTTCTCTGCGCGCTTGTCTCGTCTCTTCTTTGACTTTTGGCTTTAGCTTTATCTTTGGCCCTGATACCTTACCGGTGATACCTCAATGATCGCACAAAGTGCGGAGGTATCAGGACCCTTATATAGACAGTACCCCCCCTATAGGGATGGCCCCCGACATCAGAGAGTCAATCTGGACCCTGCGCAACTCTTTGATGGGTTAAGGTTCCGGTGTATGCTGAGCAGAGAGCACTCAGTTGCCCAAACTCTTGGCACCGAACCTGGTACTCCGCCGCTTGGTCACCATGGGTGGGTGTATGGGGGGAAGGTGCGTGGTGTAAAACGGTTTGGTATGGGCCTATGATGGGGTTTTACATCCCAGTAGCCCAGAGGGGCAGTAGTAAGGGGTACTGGGGTAGGAGGCGCTGGAACTGGGGGTTGGGCACCCTTGAAGCAGCTTAGAGCGCACTGACATCCCCAGTTCGAGATGGAATGGGGCGGCCAGTCAATGCGAGGGACATAGCCAGGGGAACCCAAGCACTACTCTCTGTTCTGGCACCTGGGTTACCAGAAACGAGATTTGCTCGGAATGACGTCCGAGCCGTAGTATAACTGGGGCCGTCCTCTGCATCATACACCCTGACGTAATTAGCTGGCCAGCCAGGGAGACCAATGGGATGGCAGAAGGGAGCGGGCAAACTGGAATTCCCTGTGCCACGGCTAGCCTCCAGTCAATAATAAAATTTCCCATGGCCCCTGAATCAATTAGCGCCTCCATTCGGGCTCTCTGGATCCCGGTCCCTGAGAGCATACAGTAACTGGTAAGAAGAGTCCTGCATGACAGGAATAAAATTCCTCCAGATCCTGTGGAGGATCACCTATGGCTAGCACATCTTTCAGCCGCTCAGGGAGCCCTTGTGTATACGCAGCCATAAGGGCTGCGTCATACCACCCATAGCTGGCAGCCTGGGTACGAAAATCGACTGTGTAGTCAGCTACCGATCGCCCCTCTTGACGAATGGAAAGGAGGGGCGACACTACACTACTTGCCGTATGCGGATGGTGAAAAGTGGCGTGTTAAGAGAGGAGGTGCTGCAACACTGGAGTAGCCCACTCTAGTGCTCTGCCTGTGAGAGACACCATAAATGCAACCTTCGCCTGTTCGGATGGAAATTGGGAAGGTTGCACTTCGAAAATTATTGAGCACTGCAGGATGAAGGCATTACACCTCTCTGGCTCACCTCGGTTGTGGAGGTGGTAGTCGAGTTTCATCCACCAGATGGGGTAGTTGAGCCACTGATCCGGGGGTGCAAGTCAACTCCGGAATCGACTCGCAGCCAGATGTAAACCCGGAAGTGACGTGCGCCTCGAGCTGCCCAAAAATTAGCTCGAGGTGCTTATTAATCACATGCATCTCCAAAATTAAAGCGGTTAGGGCTTCCTCATGCTTATCAAGCACTCTCGCTTGATCCTCGACTATTTCCTGCACCCTCTCCAAGTTTGCGGGCTCTTCTGGTGCGATCATTCTGTTAGGTGGGGTGGTATGGAGAGCCGCACCACAAGATTTTATAATGGTTATAAGAGCCCTGACACAGGGCTTTAGAGGGGATCTATGAAATGCGATGCTGTGAGAGTGCTTGTGATACGCACTGGAAGACCTTCCCGTTTGGAGATGGCATGGGATTATTAATTAAGGGAAATTAATAGGGAACAAATGAAAACTGAAAACACAAAATAAACAGAGCTCCGCCATCTACGCAAGGATGGACGGGGCTCTGGAATACTGCATCTTAGGGAGGCAGAGGCTGGGGCTTTGCATCTGTCTCTTTTCTTTCTCTGCACGCTTGTCTCGTCTCTTCTTTGACTTTAGGCTTTGGCTTCATCATTGGCCCTGATACCTTACCGTTGCTACCTAAATGAACACACGAAGTGCAGAGGTATCAGGACCCTTATATAGACACGCCGCCAGATGCGGCATATCCAGGCTGATTGCAGTGTTGCCTGGCAACCGCGTGTTTATATAGTAAATGGCCGCGCCCCTCGTGAGACCCGCATTGTTACATAATCTGCATATCTTTGGACTTTGTGATGAAACCGGAGTACCTGGAGAAAACCCACTAAGCAAATGCAAACTCCATGCACATGGGAGCTACAAGTGCTAACCATGACACCAAAATGGCATTTGGAAATGATTATATAAAAAATATTAATAACTAATGTGCAACCCTTTTTAAAAAAAATTCTGTCTTGGTGGGTTTTTCTTCTTCTTCTTCTTCTTATTATTATTATTATTATGTATTTATTTCTTTTATTTTCTTTTATTCAGTTTATTTTATATAAATGTAGACTGTAGTATATGGACAAAAGTATTGGCCAAACCTGTTAATTACTGAATTTAGGTGTATCAGTCAGGCCATTTATCCGCACTGAGCGATCTTAAAGCTTCAGAATACCAAGACATTTTGTACAATGCTCTGCTTCACTAAACTTTCTGGCAACAATTCGGAGAAGGTCATTTTCTCTTCCAAAGCTAGGGCTATCAAGACATACTGTAGCTTGATGAGTTGGTGTTGAAGAACTTGACTGGCCCCTGCACAGTGCCCTGACCTCAACCCCATCAAGCACCTTTGGGGTGAACTGGAACAGAGATTGTGAGCCAGGCCTTCTCGTCCAACATCACTATCAGATAGCTCTACAGAATGAATGGGCATGAACTCCCACAGAAACACTGCAAAATCTTGTGGACAAGAAGAGTGGAAGCTGTTAGAGCTGTAAAAGAGGAACTGACGTTCTATTTAATTTTAACCAACTACACAATTATGACTTAGCAAATAATAATTATAATAATAATAATAATAAGAAGAATATTATTATTCTTTCTTTCTTAATTTCTATTTTCTGTCTTTCTGCTTGATTTTGCAATGTATTTTTGTTTTGTTTTTTTATACTGTACATAACACATGCCAAAAGTAATGTAATTGATTTTTGGTACATCTGCAGCTTAATAATGTATTATTATTTTTCTATTCATTAACAGGACTTAAATTTTTTTGAATTTTTTTTCTCTTTATGTACATAAATGAGGCCCAAACACGGCACTTATCCAGTTTTGAAACCCTTTACCCCTTTGGCCTCAGCACTTTCACTTCTGAACCACAGCAGGTGTTATTTCCACATCAGGGCTCAGTAATCCTCCAGTCACTGCACGGCTTGTCACCCTGAAAAGCAGGAGAGTCATCCAGCAGAGATAGATGCACTCAACTCTCGTCTTCCTGTATTTCTCTGTCTAAGATTCACACAGTGGACAGACAATGTGAGTAATGAGATGGAACACAGGATCTGTAGGACAGTGAAAGAAGGTGATTATCACGGTGTTTGGCTAATAAAGCTGTCTCGTTAGCCTTCTGTGTCCCCTGATAGAAGAAGAGGGGGCATGCTGGGCACCTGACTTAATACAATTACTGCTATTGGGCAAAAACCACTACTGTTACTGATTTTTCTTTTATTTTGATTAACATATATATTCTATATGCCTTAATCTTAATTTTTTTTTGACTGACCATGAATTCACACTTGTGAGCTATAAAGTAGAATAATTATGACATTGCCGGCATTTTACACATCTTGTGAGATTTACAATATTTCTGACAATGGAATGTGATGAAATCAGATAAAATGCTTCATTAAGTAAATGAACAATTAATTTAATATATGTTTTTGCCAGAGCACAACACATGGTGGTTCGCATTATTTGAGCAAAAACTGATGCATTGTGAGAAACCAAACGTATCACTTCTTTCTGTCACATGAACAATGAATGAACTAATTCCTGTGCAACAAAGCAGCTGCTGTACATGAATTAAATTCTGTTAATTGGTTTTCAGAGAATGTTGAAAGCAAGCAAAAGGAAATTTATACTCTGCTACTGCCATTTCAGCCACTCCAGCAGTAATAACTGTTCGCTTTGCATCAGTTAACAGCCGCCACACATTCTGTAAAATAGGACATGGTGTGATTTAGATGTGCTAATATTATATTATATACTTAACAAAAATACATGGGATACTGTTGTAAGCAATGTAAGCAAATTGTTTATACTGTAAGGTTTCTTGTGATTTTCAACAATATTTGTGATTAAAAAAGCTCCTTGATATAAGTTGGTGCCACAACTTTGCCACTACTGTAACATCTGGGCCAGCACGGCCTCAGGGAAGAAGATCCGGTTCCCCGGACTACTGAGCTGCCGTCTCCCCCTAGTGTGTCTGCGTGTGTATGTCATGTCACAATCACTAATTAGTGTCACCTGTATCTTCCTGATGTGTGTGTCTATTTAAACCAGCCGACCCCGTAGCCCACTGTTCGTCCACAGTTATAATATTTCAGTGTTTCCTACGTGTTTTTGAGAGTGCCTCGTTACCGACGCGATTCGTTACTTTGCGTGTGTTCTAGCTGCCTTTTCGCAGAGGACCTTTATGTTTTGTTTTCATATGTTTTTTCCAGGACTGAGACAACCCCAGTCACGCTGCCAATGTGGACTAAGGTGCTCAGCACACCAGCTGCTTTTTGGGATTCAGGGTCACGTTCTTTTGGGGATTTTGTGTGTGTTCATGAACAAGGAGGATCTTCTGTGCGTTGGCGTGTGTAAATAAAGACACTTGATTTCTGTTCACCCTGCATCTGCGTCCTTACTCTGTGCCGACATGACAGATGGACGAACCCATCCAGACGCAGCAGGGATTCCGCTACCAACCCGGGATCACACGATGAGGTGCATTCAGAAGCAGCAGAAGGAGATCGAAGGTCTGGCGCGCGCCGTCAGCGACTTGGCGCACTGCGTCAAGCATTTAGCCGACCCCGAAGCTGCATCAGCTGGAGCACCGAGACGTGCCACGCCCTCGCCGCCGAGACCCGCCCCCCCAGAGAGGTATGCAGGTGATCCGGAAGGATGCAAACGCTTCCTCCTGGCATGTGAGCTCTACCTGTCAGAATACCCGGACATGACGGACACGCAACGCATCCGCTTCGTGATCCAACAGCTCACCGGGCCGGCCATGGATTGGGCCGCGGCCATCTGGAGCGACGGCGGAGAGCTCACGTGCCGGTATCCAAGGTTTGTAGCCGCGATGAGGGCGGTGTTTGAACATCCGGACCAGGGGCATTCTGGAGAACAACGCCTGATGAGACTGAGACAGGGGAGCCTCCCAGTGGTGGATTATGCCATCAAGTTTCGCGTGATGGCTGCGGAGAGTGGCTGGTGTGAGAGGAGTCTGCTCGCACGGTTCCGGAATGGGTTGCAGCCGGAGATCCAGCTGGAGCTTTCGTGCCGAGACACCGGTCTCTCTCTGGATGAGACCATTAACCTCGCCATCAAGCTCGACCAGCACCTCCGCAGTCAGCGCCCACGCGCATCTGCCAGGGTGGCACCATCGCGCTCCTCTGACTCACGACGATGACCCCCGCGTGAGGTCGGAGATCCTGCCCGGCCAGAGCCCATGGACGTAAGCACTTCCCGCCTCTCGGTCTCAGAGCGGAGAAGACGCCTCACCTCGGGGCTGTGCCTGTACTGTGGGGGGGGAAATCACCAGATCAGAAACTGCCCATTGCTGAAAGTAACGTCGCACACACCACCCCGTACACATCACCCATTTGTACTAAAAGCACAGTTGCAATATGATAACTATGTTTTGTCTGTCTTCCCCTTAGTAGATTCCGGGGCGGCTGGGAACTTCATCTCTTCCTCCTTAGCTTCCTCGCTGCGAGCTCCCGTGTCGAAGCTACCACAGCCAATAACGATTAAAGCTCTAGATGGCTGAGAATTAGAACAATCGCCTATTTCTTCTATAACAGTGCCACTGCGATTAACCTTCCCCGATCACACTGAGGAGCTAAAATTCTTTGTGCTCCCTCAGTCTGGTCATTCCGTCGTGCTAGGGCTGCCATGGCTCTGTGCTCATAACCCTAATTTCAATTGGGCTCAATCTCGTGTCTCGTCCTGGTCCCTGAGATGCGCAAAACAATGTAAACCGCCCATATTGGCGGTCCAAACCACCACTATAGAAAGTCCGAATGCCCAATGTGAAATTAATGTGCCATCTGAGTATCAGCGGTTTAAGGATGTATTTAGTGTTAGGGCAGCAGCACGACTCCCCCCTCATCGCCCGTGGGACTGTGCGATAGAGCTGTTGCCGGGGAAAGCACCTCCTTGCCCACGCGTTTACCCACTGTCCCTGGCAGAAACCGGGGCCATGGAGGAATACGTGAGTGAGGCACTCCAGCAGGGGCTCATCAGCCGGTCCACGTCACCAGCATCGGCAGGTTTTTTTTTAATAGAGAAGAAAGGGGGGGGGCTTACGGGGCTCAATGCCATCACAGTGAAGTACAAGCACCTGCTGCCCCTGGTTCCGGCCGCAATCGACCAACTCCGAGGCGCTTCCCTTTTCACCAAACTCGACCTCCGCAGCGCATATAACCTCGTTTGTGTGCGCAATGGTGATGAGTGGAAGACTGCGTTTAGCACTACATCTGGGCATTACCAGTATAACGTGATGGCATATGGATTGGTAAACGCACCTGCGGTGTTTCAGGGGTTCATGAATGATGTGTTCCGGGATATGTACAACCGCTTTGTCATAATTTATCTGGATGATATCCTGGTTTATTCGCGGTCATATTCGGAGCACGTCCTTCATGTAACAGCCGTCCTTCATCGCCTGCGCAAACACGGGCTCTATGTGAAGGCGGAGAAATGCACATTTCATCAGCGGGAGGTGTCATTTCTCGGCTATCACATAGGGCCACTGGGGGTCGAGATGGAGCAAGCCAAGGTTGCGGCGGTGCAACAATGGCCCGAACCCAAGACAGTGAAGGAGCTACAGAGATTCTTGGGGTTTGCTAATTTTTATAGGCGTTTCATTCGGGGCTTCAGCATGGTGGCAGCACCACTCACTTCACTACTGAAAGGTAAGCCGAAACATTACCGACGCGATTCGTCACTTTGCGTGTGTTCTAGCTGCCTTTTCGCAGAGGACCTTTACGTTTTGTTTTCATATGTTTTTTCCAGGACTGAGACAACCCCAGTCACGCTGCCACTGTGGACTAAGGTGCTCAGCACACCAGCTGCTTTTTGGGATTCAGGGTCACGTTCTTTTGGGGATTTTGTGTGTGTTCATGAACAAGGAGGATCTTCGGTGCGTTGGCGTGTGTAAATAAAGACACTTGATTTCTGTTCACCCTGCATCTGCGTCCTTACTCTGTGCCGACATGACAACTACTTTCTGTTTGACTGCCTCTCTCTCTCTCGCTCTCTCTCTCTCTCTCTCTCTCTCTCTCTCTCTATATATATATATATATATATATATATATATGCTACTGCTTAAAAGTTTTCGATCACTAGCAAATTTCTTTGTTTTTCAAAGATAAACACATTTTAATGCAAATCACAAACAATTTCATCGAATTCACAAACAAGTTAATCAGGGCCCGGTTTCTCGAAAGCTTCTTATCGCTAAGTAGTTCTTAAGTTGTACCTTAACCTCTCTCTTAACGTTATGGCGCATTTCCCGAAACGTTCTTACGCTAAGTATCTCTTAGCTAAGTCACACGTTCGTAAGGTTGGTCTGGACCAACCTTAACTCATTCTTAGCATAGTTTCAGCTCAAGACGCTAGTCGCCGCCACTGAGCAGCAGTCTTTATAAATCTGCGCTGTATGCAAACACATTATGGCACGTTATCAAAGTCGTATTAATGATGGAATATACTGTAGACCTGTTTAAGAATGTTATTTTATTTGATAAATCAAATAAAATCAGAAATCACTACCCATTACGCTCATGGCCACCCCCTTTGAACTCCTCCAGGGAGCAGACATCTTCACCAAACTCGACCTATGAAATGCTTATCACCTCGTCCGCATCCGGGAGGGCAAAGTGGAAAACGGCCTTCAACACCTCTACTAAGCACTATGAGTATTTAGTGGTTCTGTTCAGACTGACCAATGCCCCTGTTGTATTCCAGGCCCTCATTAATGACCTCCTCTGTGACTTCTTGAATTCCTTCGTGTTTGTGTATTTTTAATTTTTTCTCAAGGTCTGGAGCACCAGCACCATGTTCGCCAAGATTTGCAAAGGCTTTTAGAGAACAACCTCTTCATTAAAGCTGAGAAGTGTGAGTTCCATACAACTTCCACCACATTCCTAAGTTTTGTTATCTCTCCCTCCAGACTGGAAAGGGAAGCTATTTTGCCACCCATATTCCAGGTTCCACCACTCTGACTCGTTTCGTCATTCAGCAATGGTTCTGGTGGCCCACGTTGGGAAAAGGCATAGCCAGGTTTGTAGCTGCTTGCGACGTCTGCACTCGAAATAAGCACGACAACCACAGGGCTGTCCCCATTCAAGTGCTGCCTAGGACAGCCTCCACTCTTCCCGGCACAAGATGCGGAAGTGGACATCCCTTAAGCTCAACAGTTTGTCCACCACTACAAACAAACATGGTTACAGGTGAGTTACACCCTATTATGATCCTCGAGTTTGCACAAGAGACAAGCAGACTGCCATCGTACCAAGGCCCCAAAGTATCATGTAGGGGATAGGGTCATGCTTGCTACCAGGCACATCTCCCTAAAAACATAGTTTGACAATCACCTCGTTTCATCTGTCCTTTCACTATGACCAAGATTGTGTGCCATCCGACTCCTGCCATCTTCTTCTATGCAACGCATCCACCCCACCTTCCATGTGTCCCAGCTCCGACATACTGTGAACTACCCACTAAGGGTGCATGGCATTCTTTAGATTAGTTTAGTAACTGAGCATCAGCCATTGCTTGTTCACAGGTTAAATTGGCCAGAAAGAAATAACTTTCATTAGAAACCTATCAGTCTATTGTTGTCCATAGAAAGGAAGGCAACACAATGCGAGAAATTGCAAGGAAACTTAAAATTTCTTAAAATGCTGGTAACTACTGTCTTTAGAGAGCAGCACAAACTGGCTCCAACAAGGACAGAAAACTATACAGTTTAAGACAAAGATGCTACACAGGTCCTCAACTGGCAGCTGTACTAAAATATTGTGCACTGCACAAACACCAGTGTCACCATCAACATACATGTCACATACATGATTAACAAACCAAAATAAATGCCTAAAAAAACAACTACTAATTTTGTCTTAAATTTACACTATTATTCAATTTCATTTCAAAATTAGAAATTAGCATTTGACTAACTGAATTATATCCTTAACAGGCACTTAATATTTTTGATACATTTCAATCAAAATATTTGGTAATGGATTAGTTAATGCTGATTATTTTCAAGAACTACAATTCCAACTCAATATTCTTTATATTTAACAAATAAAACTGAAATAATTGAGTAAATTTCCCTGTTTGTTTGCCATTTTGCTTGTTTGTTCCAACCACCAAACTGTTCAGCTAAAGCGCCGTTAATACAGACACTTAAAATCTGGTGTCAAAGGAGAGATTTAACACCGAGCAGCGTGCGCGTGCATGTCCGAGTCTCCTTTGGGTTTCTCGGTGTAACCGGCCTGTTACTAGAATTAGCATGTTCAAATAATTAACCTACGTGTAACGGTCCACCTCACACACTGAACCGTGGGTTTGCACGTTTCACTCCGACACTTTAAGGAGGAAACGCAGAGCAAAGCAGGTTTAAACAGCAGAAATGTGGTGCAGTGTCTGGACTCTGGCACTGTTTACACACCGGGCTCTGGCAATGTTTTATCCATTACTGTATGTGAGTATTTTTAACATGATTAAACACTGCACGCAGGAGCAGTAGGAAACTGTTCGAAAAACACATCAGCTGTGCGTCAAGCAGCAATAACACTGTAAACAGCTCAGAGTCCAGCACAGCTCCAGTCATGTGTTACAGCACTAGAGGCAGGCAGTTTGATTAGCAGTTAGATGCTGAATAGCCTTGGTTAAAAAGTGCATGATGTACTTAAACATTATTAAAATATGCTGTTGATGAAATAAAGTACCGTATTAGTAACTAAAGCTATGAAATATAAAGATTTCTCTCAGAATTATAATTGGGAGAAAGTAATATGAAATTAAAATATTGAAGTGAAATATGTTATTTATATTTTGATATGTAAGTAAAAGAAACTAAAACTGATTTTCATTTTTTTTTTGTGTGTGAAAGATGTTATATATTTTGAATATCTCTTTCACAGCACTAACACCACTAAAGAGTTGAATGGAGATAAAACAGGAGGTAAATGTCAACTTTTTAAATGTTGCAGACGTAATAAATGTGTAGCCATTACAAATGAAAACAAGGCTTGAAATATTTCACTTTACCTATAATGTATGTAGAATATACAAGTATACAAAGTACAAACCGGATTCCAAAAAAGTTGGGACACTAAACAAATTGTGAATAAAAACTGAATGCAATGATGTGGAGATGGCAAATGTCAATATTTTATTCAGAATAGAACATAAATCACTGAACAAAAGTTTAAACTGAGAAAATGTATCATTTTAAGGGAAAAATATGGTGAATCAAAATGTCATGGTGTCAACAAATCCCAAAAAAGTTGGGACAAGGCCATTTTCACCACTGTGTGGTATCTCCCCTTCTTCTTACAACACTCAACAGACATCTGGGGACCGAGGAGACCAGTTTCTCAAGTTTAGAAATAGGAATGCTCTCCCATTCTTGTCTAATACAGGCCTCTAACTGTTCAATCGTCTTGGGCCTTCTTTGTCGCACCTTCCTCTTTATGATGCGCCAAATGTTCTCTATAGGGGAAAGATCTGGACTGCAGACTGGCCATTTCAGTACCCGGATCCTTCTCCTACGCAGCCATGATGTTGTGATTGATGCAGAATGTGGTCTCGCATTATCTTGTTGAAAAATGCAGGGTCTTCCCTGAAAGAGATGACTAGATGTTGTTCTAGAACCTGAATATATTGTTCTGCATTGATGGTGACTTTCCAGACATGCAAGCTGCCCATGCCACACGCACTCATGCAACCCCATACCATCAGAGATGCAGGCTTCTGAACTGAGTGTTGATAACAACTTGGGTTGTCCTTGTCCTCTTGGGTCCGGATGACATGGCGTCCCACATTTCCAACAAGAACTTCGAATCGTGACTCGTCTGACCACAGAACAGTCTTCCATTTTGCCACACTCCATTTTAAATGATCCCTGGCGCAATGAAAACGCCTGTGCTTGTGGATCTTGCTTAGAAATGGCTTCTTCTTTGCACTGTTTGTAAGTATTCCTGAGGCTATTCTGTGATTTCCTTTACAGTAGCATTCCTGTTTGTGGTGCAGTGTCGTTTAAGGGCCCGGAGATCACGGGCATCCAGTATGGTTTTACGCCCTTGACCCTTACGCACAGAGATTGTTCCAGATTCTCTGAATCTTCGGATGATATTATGCACAGTTGATGATGATAACTGCAAAGTCTTTGCAATTTTTCGCTGGGTAACACCTTTCTGATATTGCTCCACTATCTTTCTGCGCAACATTGTGGGAATTGGTGGTCCTCTACCCATCTTGTCTTCTGAGAGACACTGCCACTCTGAGAAGCTCTTTTTATACCCAATCATGTTGCCAATTAACCTAATTACTGTTAATTGGTCTTCCAGCTCTTCGTTATGCTCAAATTTACTTTTTCCAGCCTCTTATTGCTACTTGTCCCAACTTTTTTGGGATTTGTTGACACCGTGAAATTTGGAATCAACATATTTTTCCTTTAAAATTATACATTTTCTCAGATTAAACTTTTGATCTGTCATCTATGTTCTATTCTGAATAAAATATTGACATTTGCCATCTCCACATCATTGCATTCAGTTTTTATTCACAATTTGTTTAGCGTCCCAACTTTTTTGGAATCCGGTTTGTAAAAAAAAAATTATATAGTTGACAGTAATGCGCAAATAAAGTTGAGTATCATTTTCATACAAACGACAAAGACATGTACAGTCCAAGGGACATTCAAGTCAAAGCGGGACCTTTGATTGAGCAGAATAACTTATTAGAGTAAAAGCTCCCTTTATTTCTCTACACGTATATATGAGGTTGTTCATTGTTCTGCAAGAGCAAAACACCTTTTGTGATCAAAGCAGTCAGTTTTTTGCAAAAGCATTCCACTGGAATGTTCACCTGAGTTTTACCAGCAATGGGCTCTGTAAAATCAAATCAGTTTTACGTCTTACGACGTTTTAGAGCTTTGACTTGAACACCACTCGTAGATCAGTGTGATGATGTATATAGTAACAGTCAGACTTCTACTTACTTGTATACTATAATTCCTTTTTTAGGTGCCAGGTTATGGCATGGCGGTGTAAGCTCTGCACATTTATCGCATCATCAAAAGGAATTTCGATCATTATCGAGTGAAGCATGGTACTGTTGATCAATGATATTCGGTGTCTTGTGTTCATTTAGACTGTCATTGCTTCTTTAAGACCTGAGAATGTCTGCACACACATTTGTATGGATCCCACAGTTTGCAGTAAACATACTGTATTAACTGTATAATACTTGTGGCAGAAGTATTATTTGAGAGACTGCTTACTAATGAGATCAATTCAGCTCATTGTTTCTGATCCGGTTACATTTCATTTGCAAAGTAAACCAGATTGAGTTTAGACGTCATGTCTTGTCAAATTTGGCAAATAAATGTTTAATTAAAATGGTAATGTGTGTATTGTTCATAATTTGGTGTCATTAGATACATTAAGTGTAACATATTAATTCTGTGATAGAGAAGTATGAATTAAATTCATTAAAAATATTTTGTAAATGTAGCACATTTGTTTGTTAAATAATAATCTAATTTTCAGTTTCTTCTACCTTCCATTTCAATCATATCTACTCAATTATTTTACTCATTTTCACTCGGGATAACTATTGCATTAACTTCTGATTTTCATTACATTTACTCAATTTTGTACATTATTGTACTAAATAAAGTTATTCAGGTCTGCTTAATTTTTGACTTGTACTCAATTCATGAATATATCTTACATGATTTTGCAACTTTTATATTTACTTTAATATTTTTAAGTGTATTAAAATTGTGTACAGTTTTATTTTTTAGAGTGAACAGTGAAAATTAGACTTCAGGAAACTGGACTTCATGGCAGAATTGCTAAGAAAAAGTAATATCTTAGACTTTTCAATAAAAACTAAAAACTACAATGGGGCAAAAGAGCACAGACATTGGACACCCGTAGACTGGAAGAAGGTGTTGTGGACAAATGAGTCCAAGTTTGATGTCTTCTGATCAAACGAAGAATATTTGTGGATGCAGAACAAATGAAAAGATGCTAGAACAGTGTGATGGTCTGAATGGATGCTTTAGAGGTAGTAAAATAGGAGATTTGTACAGAGTGGAAGGAACCTTGAGAAAAGAAAGCTACTGTACCAGAAGATGTTTCAATGCTATGCCATACCCTGTGGGAAGCACTTGACTGGGGCCTATTTCATCCTACAACATTATAATGAACTAAAACACACCTTGAAAATGTGTCAGTAATATTTCTGACTGTAGTGAAGCGGCCAGCACAATCTCAGAACATTTTAAACTATTTAAATGTTGTGGGAGCAGCTTGAGCCATCAAGAAGATTCCATTAAGACAATCCATCTTGTGGTACAGTAGATGCTCCAGGAAGCACGGGGTGAAATCTCGGAAGATTATCTTTAATTCACACCTACAATGTCTCCCAGGCTGCAATTGCTATAGAAAGGAGTTTTTTTTAATGAAGGTTTGAAGAACACAATCATAATTTACATTAAAATCATTATTTCTAACAATGACAATGTGAGTCTTGTTATTTTGCTATATTTTCTATCCAGACTAATTTCGTTGGTGTTTCCTTGGAAGTAAATCCAAACTTTTAAGCAGGGAAAAGTGGACAGTTTGTCCTTTTCTACTCTTAGTTCTCACAAAGTTCAAAAAAATTAAAACAACATGACAGCTTTTATTGTGAAACAGTCCTTTACAAAAAAAAAAAAAGTCAACATTTTTTGCCAACGAATCAGAATCAGGAACACCTCTGTATCTAATTTGACTTTAAACATGTGCTTAGCCGTATTCTTTACATCACAGGAACTTGAATTTCAGCTACTGTATACTGTATGCTTGACTTTCATGAAGATTAACTTTGCAAAGCTTGTATTGTTGATCTTTTCTGCTGTGAAATATGGATGATATTATAATGCACGATAGCCTGGGGGGTGTGTGTGTGTGTCTGTGTCTGTGTGTGTGTGTGTGTGTGTGTGTGTGTGTGTGTGTGTGTGTGTGTGTGTGCGCGTGTGTGCGCCTGGTGATACTCAGAATGGGTTTAGTCACATCAGCAGAGAGAAAAGAGCAGCTGGAAGATCACAATAATTAACTGCAGGGAATGTGGTATAAACACACTGAATGTTTTGGCACCAGATGGTTCTGGGTAATCTCAGTGACAACACAGTTCCAATGACGGGTACCGCTCTTAATAAAGCATGAGGAAGGAATTAGTGTCGTTTGGGGTTTATTGGTTTTTGAAATGGTTCGTTTGTTTTTTGTGAAATAAATCATCTTTATTTTCTATAATTGAATACATTTCATGGTGTGTTTCCAGTTGATATTGATCCATGATCAAAACTGCTTTAAAGCCTTTCCTGAAAATAAATAAATAAATAAATTATTAAATAAAATTAAATAATGCAGCATCATGATATGGCGCTGTAGCATTGAGCAATATGTAAACATTTTCTCACTAACACTGACACATGAATAACACAAAATAAGTGAAATAAAGCAGCATTGGTTTTCATCTGGATTATAACATTTGACGCTTTATGCTTTAAATACTGTATGTCGGGAACTGTTATTTCACACATTAAAGGATCGGTTTAAAAGGAGTTTTAGTTTGAGATTCATCACAAAAATGTGAAAATTTAGTGAGTTAATTTTATCATAAAAATGCTGACATTGTCCAAAAGGTCAACTGAACATTAGTCAATGCTGAAGCACTAGTAGAGATTTCAGACCATGCCATAGTTCTGATTTGCAAAAGGTTTATTAGGATCACAAAGGAAATGTCCTTACACAAACATAGTACATTCAATCAACCGACCAAGAATAAACACAAGGACAAGAGTGAGTGAAAAGGACCAATCCAAAGCGTAGTCAGTAGAAGGGCAGAAGTCAAGAGTGGGCAAAAAAGAAAACAAATACTGTCGCAATCACTCAGAAAGATCTGGCAAGACTTCACATTTTGTCAGTGCTTCTTTTAATTTTAAGCTTTTATTTGTCACATATATATGCTACATAGTCAAATTATCTTTTTTGCATATCCTAGCTTAGAAAGTACAGGGTCATCCATGATACAGCTTGAAGGCCCTGGGTTGAGATAAAATCCAACCAGGATTCAAAACGATTATGTTCCATCATCTATTTAGAAAGTCGTCTATCTATCTTCCAACTTTGGTCAACATTCACACATTAAGGGGAAATTGGGAATGTCAATTAACCTAATCTGCATGTCTTTAGAATGTGGGAGGAAATCACCTTTTCTTTGTTTTTGTCCTTTAAGTTAGTTTTCAGTGTTTTAAAATCGGCAAAATCACCACCATTAAGTACATTAGGTATGATAGAGACACTCTTGTTTCTATTGGTATACAATGTACTCACAATTCGACGTTTTTAACTCCGGATCCGAGCTGGCCGAGTGAGATCCTGAGGGAGAACAATGGACGCGACGCGAAGCGGAGACCTCGAGGGAGACGAGCTGGGGTGAGGAACAGGCTCAGGGCCCGTGCACACCGCACACCTCTGCCTAGCATCCTGCTCGCCAATGTCCAGTCACTGGAGAACAAGCTCGATGACCTCAGGGCCAGGATAAAGTTCCAGAGAGACATTCGGGACTGCAATCTCCTCTGCTTCACCGAGACATGGCTGAACCCAGCGGTGCTAGACCACGGAAGCGGTTGTGGGATTTATTGAAAAGCTGGCAGACGATACGGTAGAGAAAAAGACTATCAGAACGTTTCCCAACCAGAAGCCGTGGGTGGATAAAACCATCCGCGACGCTCTGAGATCTCGCACAGCTGCCTACAACACGGGACTTGCGTCGGGGGACATGGAACCGTACAAGGCTGCGTCATATAACGTCCGGAAGGCGGTGAAAGAGGCGAAGCAGCGCTACGGGAGAAAACGTCTCGGGTTACTTTGCAGTAACCCTGTTCCCTGAGAGGCGGGAACGAGATGCTGCGTTAGAACGCTTATGGGAACTATCTTGTCGCATTGCCGGCCATGAAGCATGTGTGGAAAAACGCCATTATCTGGCTACATATAACCTCGGTCAGGTGACGTCATCTGATTAGATCAGGTGGAGGTTATAAATACCGGAAAGCCGGCAACAAAACCTCAGATTATTTGTCTGAATGGACATCCGGTCACATGGTAGTGCGGCGTTCGGACGCAGCATCTCGTTCCCGCCTCTCAGGGAACAGGGTTACTGCAAAGTAACCCGAGACGTTCCTTTTTCGAGGCTTCACTCAATGCTGCGTTAGAACGCTTATGGGAACGAGAATACCAACGCCGCCGCACTACAGGTGTCTGGACCCCAAGGTTGTGTAGCGTGTGCGCACAAGGCCGAGAAGGTCTCAGATTCATGTCCGGGAAGCTGACCCGAGGACTCGTGAGCCTGGGGTGGCATGGACATCCAGACTATAAAATCTTATAAATGTGTGCGGAGAGGACCAGCCCGCTGCGTCACACACTTGTTGCAGGGGAGTACCTCTTGCAAGAGCAATAGATGAGGCGACCCCTCTGGTTGAATGAGCCCTGACTCCTATGGGCGAAGTGAGTCCACGCGCCTCATAGGAGAGGGCAATAGCATCTCTCACCCAGTGTGACAGAGTATGTGTGGTGGCGGCCGCCCCCCGGTTGCGGCCTCCATAACATATAAAGAGTTGCTCTGACTTACGCCACTGGCTGGTGCGGTGGACATAAGCCTGAAGAGCACGTACTGGGCACAGTAGGTGAAGTTTCTCCTGCTCCGAATCCGCAAAGGGCGGAGGACAGAAGGCTTCCAGGATGACAGGGTACATGGTAGAGAAAGGAACTTTCGGTAGATAGTTTGGGTGAGGATGCAGAATGGCCTTGACTAGCCCAGGGGCAAAGTCCAGGCAAGATGGGGAGACTGACAATGCACGCAGGTCTCCGATCCTCTTTAGAGAGGTGATGGCCATAAGAAGAACCATCTTGAGAGTCAGAAGCCTGTCGGGCGCTGACTCTAGCGGGTCAAAAGGAGTCTCGATCAAACCTTCAAGCACGATAGATAAATCCCAAGAGGGAGCCATGACTCTAGTGGGTGGCCTCAACCGTTTAGCTCCACGAATGAAACGGGCAACTAAAGGGTGATTTCCTACAGTAGCCCCTTCAGACAGGACGTGGCAGGCTGAAATAGCGGCCACGTACGTTGTGAGGGTACTAGGGCACAAGCCCGAGGACAATTTCTCTTGCAGGAATTCCAGCACTGAAACAATTTGGCAGTGGACTGGGTCCACCTGCTTAGCCATGCACCAGCTCTCGAATACCTTCCATTTGAAGGCATAAATCCTTCTAGTGGAGGGAGCCCTAGCACTTAGGATGGTGTCAATTACGCCGGCTGAAAGGCCGGCTTGACTCAATTGGTCCCGTTCAGGGGCCAAGCGTGAAGGTTCCAAAGCTCGGGCCGGGGATGAAATATTGTCCCCTGCGCCTGAGATAGAAGATCCCTCCTCACTGGAATCATCCAAGGTGAGCCGTCGAGGAGCGATATTATTTCTGAGAACCGTACTCGGGCCGGCCAACGGGGCGCTATCAATAAGAGGTGCAAACCGTGTTGACGGACCCTCGCCAGGACTCCCGGGAGCAGAGCTATCGGAGGGTACGCATAGAGGCGTAAATTGGGCCACGTATGGGCCATCGCGTCCAGACCCAGGAGAGCTGGATGAGTCAGAGAGTAGTAGAGGGGACATTGTGCAGTCTCCTGTGAGGCAAAGAGGTCTACCTCCGCTGTAGAGAATCTCTCCCAGATTTGAGTGACTACTTCGGGGTGGAGTTTCCATTCCCCGTGATTCACAGCTTGTCTGGACAGAAAGTCTGCTCCCACATTCCTGTACCCTGGAATGTGAATCGCCCTGAGGGACAGGAACTTGTCCTGAGCCCAGAGCAGAACCTGATGTGCTAGCTGGTTCAAGCGTCGCGAACGCAGGCCGCCCTGGCGATTTATGTAGGAGACTACTGATGTGCTGTCCACCCGCACTAGGACATGGTAGCCTCTCAGCTGCTGGAGGAAATGCTGTAGAGCTAAAAATAGAGCCATCATTTCGAGGCAATTGATGTGCCATGCGAAAAGGTGGCCTCTCCAGACCCCTTGGGCTGGACGGCCATCCAAGACCGCGCCCCAGCCGGTAAGGGAAGCGGCTGTCGTTAGCATTTTGCGACGACAAGACGGACCTAGAGTGGGACCCAAGGCGAGAAACCGGGGTCTGAACCACATAGAAAGGGTACGAAGTCCTTTGCGCGTAACCCTTATCCGCCTTCGGGGATTTGTTCTCGTGTGAACTCCCCTGGCTCTTAACCACAGCTGAAAAGCTCTCATGTGCAGGAGACCCAAGGGTATCACCATGGATGCAGCTGCCATGAGGCCTAAACATTTTTGTAAGTGATGTACAGTCACTTCTTGGTCTAGTCTGATTTCCTTCAGAGCGTTGTTTATGGATTCGACGCGAGCAGGAGACAGATGTGCCTGCATAGCGATCGAATTCCACCTGACGCCCAAGTAGGTTGTCACTTGTGCTGGAAAGAGAACGCTTTTCGTGGCGTTGAGTCTCAATCCCAGCAAGTGAAGATGAGCTAGGACGACATCTCGGTGTCGAAGTGCTAGCTGCTGAGACTGGGCCAGTATTAGCCAGTCGTCTATGTAATTCAGATGCGGATGCCCTGGAGTCTCAAAGGAGCCAGAACTGCATCCATGCATTTTGTATATGTGCGGGGTGATAAGGCTAGACCGAATGGAAGAACCCGAAATTGGTAGGCTTTTCCCCCAAAAGCGAACCTCAGGAACTTCCTGTGCTGTGGCAAAATTTCTATGTGGAAATATGCGTCCTTTAAATCTACTGTCACAAACCAATCCTGTGGTTGGATTTGTGAAACAATAGTCTTTATGGTCAACATTTTGAAGTTGCATTTTTTGAGATAGCAGTTCAAACCGCAAAGATCCAGAATTGGACGCAGACCCCCGTCCTTTTTGGGGACCAGGAAGTACCGACTGTAGTAACCTGACTCCATGTCTGGAGGAGGAACCTGTTCTATGGCTCCCTTCTGCAGTAATTTCTCGAGTTCGGAACTCAGAAAGCGCGCCCTTTCCGGTATCACGGAAGTGGAGACCACGCCGTTGAAACGCGGAGGGCGATATGCAAACTGGATCCTGTATCCTTTCTCTACAGTCTTTAAAACCCAGGGGGATATGCCTGGCAGTAGCTTCCACGCTGCCAGCTTCTCCGAAAGGGGTGCAAGTACTTCTACTGGGCTGGGGGGTGTTAGTGGTTCGGTGTCCTGGAATATAGCAGGATGCGACCGAAGGACTAACGTGTCGGAGAACGGTGTTGTCTGAAACACCAAAGGCGGCGGAAACTGAACATCGATCTCCTGGGGGTGCCCAGGGGGGCATGCTCCTATGTGCCCGTCCCCAGGGGGGGTCACCCCCACGGTCCTGAGCTCTGCTATCAGGGACGCTTCTTCGCGAAGAAGACAGAGCGGTCTATTTTTTTGGGGGCGGCCTGAGGGGGGCGCCGAGCCGTACCCCAGTCCTTACGGGGGGGGTCCGCGGCTACTGACGCTTTCCTTCTGCGCCTCTCGTCTAGCGAGACTGAGATCGGGTCGAGGTTGGGTGGCCGATGGCCTTGACACCTGGGCACGGCGTGGGATAAATTTCCCAAAAGCTTGTTCATAGAGACTGGCCTCTCTAAATCTGGTGGCGACAGTATTTACAGCTTCGCCAAATAGGCCTGAGGGTGAGATGGGAGCATCGAGAAGGAATGCCCGATCTTTGTCCTTAATGCCAATTAGATTTAGCCAGAGGTGCCTCTCTGCAGACACCAGGGAGGCCATAGAACGGCCAATAGCACGGGCTGTCTGTTTCGTCGCACGCAGGGACAGATCAGTAGCCCGGCGTAATTCTATGAACGCTTCCTGATTCATATTGCCGCTCGTGCTCAGATCATTCAGCAGGTCGGCCTGATACGCCTGCAAAACCGCCATGGTGTGCAAGGAAGCGCCGGCCTGACCAGCTGCTTGGAACTCCTTCCCTAACAGGGTAGAAGAAGTTCTACATGCCTTGGAGGGAAAGGTTGGCTTTTTTAATGAGGATGATGTTCCAGGAGCGAGATAGCCCGCGAGCGTCTCCTCAATCTGGGGCATCATCACATAACCTTGTGCTTTTGCATCAACAATATTCGAATAAAACAAAGTTGAAGGTACAAAAATACGGGAAGAAAAGGGACGTCTCCATGAACGAGATAACTCGTTGTGGAGATCATCAAAAAAGGGGAGAGAACGGCGTTGTGGCGCCATCTCCTGGCCACCCGACAGAAATCTGTCATCCAGTTTGGAACGTTTTGTATGAGTTTGCTCTTGTGGCCAGTCAATATGTAAACGTTCAACTGCGCGTGTTATAACCTCAATTAATTCCTCATACTCTCCATCATCCCTAGAGGATCGTTCTGAGGTAGCTACATCCATTTCAACTGAAGCAAGAGAGTGAGTTTCTCCCAAACACTCCCGAGAGGCACCGAAGTGCGCTCGCGAAGTGGGGGGAGAGAGAGAGTGATCCGGGGAGGAGACGAGAGAGAGAAGGGGCTCCTGTGAGCCCCAGGAGTGCAGAGCGGCTCGTGGCTCCCTAAAGAACGTGAGACGCGCTCGTAGCACTTTCATCTGGAGATTATCACAGTGCCCACACTCTCCTTCAAGTCCAAGGAGAGCGTGGCTTTCACCCAAACACTCAAAACAGAGATTATGTCGTCTTGAGAAAGACGGTTACCGCACGGGCATGATACACTGAACTCGGCCATTATATCTGGTGAGTTTTTTTTTTTTTTTTCTCTGTTAAGAATGGTTTCTTATTTTTTTTTTTTTAAATGCTTGCTGCACACACGCGATCACAAGTCGGCATGAAGACAAATGATCTGAGGTTTTGTTGCCGGCTTTCCGGTATTTATAACCTCCACCTGATCTAATCAGATGATGTCACCTGACCGAGGTTATATGTAGCCAGATAATGGCGTTTTTCCACACATGCTTCATGGCCGGTAATGCGACAAGATAGTTCCCATAAGCATTTTAACGCAGCATTGAGTGAAGCCTCGAAAAGGGAACTAGAGTCACAGCTTCAACAGAGTGACTCTAGGAGCCTGTGGCAGGGACTAAGAACAATAACGGACTATAAAGCACCAGCATCCGGTATGACGACGCGACTCTGGCAGACGAGCTGAACACATTTTACGCTCGCTTCGAGGCTGCAGCTAAAGATGCTAGCAATGCTAATGCTAACGGCGCTAATGCTAACGGCGCTAATGCTAACGGCGCTAATGCTAGCGGCGCTAACGGCTGCAGACAGGAAGACACAGCCAGCACCGGGAACGCGCTCATCATCTCCGAGCACGACTTGAGGAGAGCCTTCAAGAGAGTGAACACCAGGAAAGCAGCAGGACCAGACGGCATCTCAGGTCGTATTCTCAGAGCCTGCGCAGACCAGCTAGCACCTGTGTTCACTGAGATATTCAACATCTCTTTATCTCAGTCGGTGATCCCCACATGCTTCAAAGAGTCCATTATTGTTCCTGTTCCAAAGAAACCACATCCTGCTTCTCTCAATGACTATCGCCCTGTAGCCCTCACCTCAGTAGTGATGAAGTGCTTTGAACGCCTTATCAGAGACTTCATCATTTCTTCACTACCCGACACACTGGACCCACTACAGTTTGCATACCGTCAGAACCGCTCCACAGACGATGCAATCTCTCATCTCCTCCACACATCACTCACTCACCTGGACACTAGGAAAGGGAATTATGTTAAAATGCTCTTCATCGACTACAGCTCTGCTTTTAACACAATAATTCCCTCCACACTCACCACCAAGCTGGAGCACCTGGGACTGAGCTCATCTATATGTCAGTGGATCTCCAATTTTCTGACTGGCAGACCACAGGCAGTAAGGATGGGCGGACATGTCTCAGCCACACTCACTCTCAGCACTGGAGCCCCCCAGGGTTGTGTTCTGAGCCCCCTGCTGTACTCTTTGTACACCCACGACTGCGTGGCCACTACCAACTCCACCTCCATCATCAAGTTTGCTGACGACATCGTCGTGGTCGGACTGATCACCAACAATGATGAGTCGGACTACCTAGAGGAGATTGGAAATCTGGAGAACTGGTGCCAGAGGAACAATCTCCTCCTGAACGTCAGTAAGACAAAGGAGCTGATAGTGGACTTTAGTACAAAGCAGGAGAGGAACTACCAGACCCCCGTCATCAACAGGAGCCCAGTGGAGAGAGTGGACAGCTTCAGATACCTCGGTGCTCACATCACGCAGGACCTATCATGGTCCTGTCACATCAGCACCGTGGTGAAAAAAGCCCAGCAGCGTCTCTACCACCTCAGACGCTTGAGAGACTTTAGACTGCCCTCCAAGGTGCTCAGGAACTTCTACTCCTGCACCATAGAGAGCATCCTGACGGGAAACATCACGACCTGGTTCGGGAACAGCACCATGCAGGACAGACGAGCTCTACAGAGGGTGGTGCGATCAGCCGAGCGCATCATCCGCACTGAGCTCCTTGACCTACACTCCATCTACAGCAAGCGGTGCTGGACTAAGGCCAGCAAGATCATGAAGGACCTCAGTCACCCCAGTAATGGACTGTTCTCTTTGTTGCGGTCTGGGAAGAGATTCCGCTCCCTAAAGGCCAACACAGAGAGACTGAGGAGGAGCTTCTTCCCACAGGCGATAAGGTCTCTCAATCACACAATCACACCTCCACACAGGACTAATAACATCTTTTAAGCTCACAACACTGACTGGACAATCATGGACACATTCATACACACTTGCACTACATACTCATACATCTGGACAATTGCACATGTCACCTTCATGCATATTTGCACAACCACTGACACTTTAATCCTATATTTTTGCAATATTTTAGTATGCCCTTATGCACAGTTAATTTTACTAGTTAAAATTATTTCTTTAGTATTTCCTCTTTATTGATTATTTATTTTACGTACAAGCTTTTATTTTCTTTTTTTAAGGTCACTGGCGGTCGTATAAAGCATTTCACTGCATATTATACTGTGTATGATTGTGTATGTGACCAATAAAATTTGAATTTGAATTTGAATCGAAGTAGACCATAAGGCAGGGATTGAACCTGGGCCCTGAAGGTGCGAGGTGACAAGACTAACCATTAAGCCATCATGCCACCAACCATTATCTTATAAATATGAAATAGGGCCCCCCTACTGGCCTGGGACTCCTAGCAGTTGCCTGTCTTGGCTGTATCTCTGGGTGCAGGGCATTGCTCAAAGACCCAACAGTGGCAGTTTGGTAAAGATGGGGTTGGAACCACTAACTTTCTGATTAAAAACCTGGAGACAAAACTTCTGCACTAAGTTACCAGTTATTAAGTCCTAGAGCTGGAATCCAGCATAAACTATGGGTTAACCAAAAAAAGTTGTGTAATTGAGGCAGTTTTATTACTATGAAAGGTCAATCAAGCAATCAATTATATTCTCTTTATCCTTAGTAGCTGCCTGGTACCCACACATGCATTAACCACACAGTAAGTAGCTTAATTCATAGGCAGGTATTAATAAATAAAAATATGTATAAGTGACATTAAATAAAACAAGCCCACAGTAATTTCTAGTTTATTACAAGACAATTTACAAATAAAAATAAAATCATAGATTACTGTTTTTAACAACCTGCAGCAGATATCGTGGGTTGAAAGGCAGAAGTCTGTCTCATTATTGATTGTTTTCCTGTAACAGTGCACCCACAGTGTGTCTTATATCTCACTTGCTTCATTGTTGTAGATGCTAGTAGGATAACTTCATTGTTCTCAAGTAAAGCCTGTCACAGCACAAATCCAAAAAATAATGAACTGTGTGAAAACGCCCAAGGCAAATCCCAGACACTTACAAAATTCATCTCTCCTCCATCTAAAATGGACAACCATGGAAAAAAAAAATCAGCAGCAATCGCATGCTTTATATGCTAAGATTAAACAAACACACAAACACACAATGCCTGTGCTATAATCACTTGTACTGCTCTTAAGGGTTTTGATGGCACACACTTTTCTCTCCGCCTGAGGCTAAAGCATTAGATTAAGAAGTTCCAGTTGAACTGTAAGAGCAAACAGCATGTTACAGCATCCAGTCTCTCTCTCTCTCTCTCTCTCTCTCTCTATTTCTATCTATATCTCTCTTTATCTGTCTATTTATATCTGTCTATCTAGAAATGTATTGCTTTGTCTATATATTTAATTGCAAATCAATCTTGGGTTTAAAAATTCCAAATAACATTATTATTATTATTATTATTATTATTATTATTGTTGTTGTTGTTGTTGTTAACAACAACAACCACAACAACATTAATAATAATAATAAAAATAATAATAATAATAAAATGTCTATTTAAAAATAAATGTGTTGCATATAATATGGAATATACTTGTAGACAACCAAAGTTTTTATTTAAATTTTTATTCATGTATTTATTTTTAGAGAGAGAGAGAGAGAGAGAGAGAGAGAGAGAAAAGTCATCACGCTATGTTTGTTCTGTCAAAATGTTTACAAAATAAAGAAGTTCAACCTTTTAAACCAGATTCAGTAAACAGCTTAAACAGCTATGACTTCATTTCCAGTTGTTCATTTAAGCTACTGTATTTTCTAATTTCGTCTAAAACACTGATGCCAATGCAGCGCCTTCTTTCGCTCTCCTGTTAGTTTGTAACCCGATCATTTCCCTCGACCGCTCGTTCTAATTAAGTAAACAAGAGAGTAACAGCAGCAGATGGCTTGAGAAAAAAATAAAAATAAAATCATGTTATCAAATGATGTCGAAGGACAGATCCTGCGAAACTCACAGAGCTCATGGGATCTCCAGGGGAACAAGAGGAACAGGAAGCATTTAGGTTAACTGGATGCCTTTCTACACATTGCTTTGGTTAGATTCAAGATTCAAGATTCAAAGAACTTTATTAATCCCAGAGGGAAATTGCTTAATTTAGCGAGTCTCTCTTAAATCTCCTTTGTAAATAAACTGAATTTTAACCATAATAGCTTTCTGTAAGCAGAACTACTTAAGCTTAATCAGAGGGTAAATATCAACAGCAAGTCTCCAAACAGACTTTGAAAGCTCCCTTATTAAATGATTAATAAATAAATAACTAAACGAAGGCAGGATTTAATTGCGTGGGGGCTGAATGTCTCACAGGAAGCTTCCTAATCACTCCGGAGTCACTGATCCAAACCCGTAACACCTGAACCTGCGGAGAGAACACTGAGAAAGTGATGAATGGGAATTTGAAAGAGGAAGAGAAAGATAGAGCTCTTTTCCCCCCCATCAGGAAGACTCTTTCTTATGAAAATGCAGATACACTCGGTTAACTGTGTGGAAGGCAATGTAAATGAATCAGGGGTTAATTAGAAAAGAGGCTTTATTTCCCCCAGACTTCTCCATCATGAGATTCCGCAGGGACTTAGCAGGGCTGCGGCAGACCTTTAACAAAATCTGGTGGCAAACATGAAATGATATTTAAACTTCATGAAAACAGCGAACGCATGTGTTAATCTATGCATCCTATTCATGGCAGGCTCATGTCCAAACCCTCCTAATAAACTTCACAGGCAGCAATGTTGACTTAGACAGCTTGAGTTAGGAATCGGACCTCACAACATGCTGTCCTCAGTGATGGGGGTTTAAATCTTTTGAAACAATCATGAAAGCAGACATGAGTTTTGTTTTTATTTCTCACCCGTCACAGCAGTTTCATGTGTCACAAGCATTCAGCGAAGCTTTAATTAAACCATAGAGGGCTGTCATGAGTGCTAGCATGCAGTGAAAGCTAAGCGTTACCGCTGCTGTCTATTTGAGGACCTGACGATTCTGCTCTGATTTATACTCTTCCTGTAAATAGAGGAAAAGAAGTAAACCTGAAAGAACTTCTTGATTATGTCAGGTACATCACCCTGGCATGGGTGTGTAAACAGTAATAATATACAGCCTTATCTCTGAATACAAAATCTGTTCCAGAGGCGAGTTCTTAACTTTCATATTGCAAAATAACGTAAATGTATA
The DNA here is from genome assembly GCA_030522415.1 of Channallabes apus. Lineage (NCBI taxonomy): Eukaryota > Metazoa > Chordata > Actinopteri > Siluriformes > Clariidae > Channallabes > Channallabes apus. The sequence continues at coordinate 28,995,305 of CM060124.1, read as the reverse complement.
TAATCCATTGCAGCTACCCAAAACTATTACCAATATTACTATTTTCCAACACTATAATCATATTGTTTGCATAAAAACAATTAAACCATGAAAATATGAAATAAATAGACATTCAACCTCAATTAACCTTAATTTAAGATTCCTCTTGGCACCAGATGTTTTCAAAAATGAAAGAGGCTTCTTTTTCTTTTTGCTACAGTCCTTGCTAACATTCTAGGGACCTACAGTATGGTGCTAAATCTTGCACAAAATGCAAAAAAAACAAACAAACAAACAAAAAAAAAACCTCCAAAAAATAGTAAACTCGCTTTGCTTGGCTTTCCACTGACACAAACAAGTTTTGAACAACCCCCAGAAGTACATGCAACTTAGCTGGCATTCAATTTGGCAACCCAGCATGCAAATTTCTTGCAGAATTTTTGTCCTTGAGGTGAAAATTCACAAAACAGTGCATTTGTATGTCGAGGTACCACGGTAGTAACTAAGGTGTCAATATTATTAGCAATGCTAGCACTAGTACCAAAGTTAGCATGACACTATAATAGTACAACATTGTAGTACATAAATTTATACTACAACATGTACTATAAAAGTACAACATTTAGCGTAGAGATCGTAACATAAAAATTGACAGATGCAACAAATGTTAGTGTCATGTAGTGCTTTATGTAGCATAGATTCCAGCATTGATCTTTTGAGACCATGTCAACTGTTAAAAGCGATATACAAATAAAATTTTATTGAATCTTAGATTTGACTATCGTAACACATTTCTATGAAGAAAACCAGAAATGTAATAAATTACATAAAATAATTATATTAAATGATCCACAAATGCTAGCACTGAGATAAACAATAGCACTGCATTAGACAAAATACAAGACTAGCAACTGGAACTAAGAATAAGAAGGGTAAAAACAAAAGCTAGCATTAGACTATTAGTATATTAGTAGGAGTATTATGTAAAATACCTAACAGCTAGGACAGAAGTGAGGGAAAAAAACAAGTATAAAAGGTAAAAGACCAAGGATCCAGCCATCCAATCTCGGAACCGCTGTAGTCCAACTATGAACGGCAGAGGACAAAGTTGACCACTATATTTATTCCCATTTTTTCCCCAGAGGACCATGGTGGGACCGCAGGTGAACACCCACACACTACAGGCAATATTGGACTAATAATTAGCCTAATCTGCAGATCTTTGGACTGTGGGAGGAAACCGGAGTACCCAAAGGAAACCCACGAAGCACAGGGAGAACATGCAAACTCCTGTAGGAATGTCAGAAATTCCAGATCTGAATTATTCCAGTTCTAAATTATTGAGTGACTACAGTCACAAGTCCTCAAGAATAGCTGTCTGCACAAGCCAAGCCAGTACCATCTCCACAGTGAAGTGAAGTGGAACCATCTCCAATCACCACACGCATCCCAAGCAGACCAGACAGGGCATCCATGCAACGAGATCTCCAGCCAGAAGTGCGGCACCAGGACGAGGCAGACAGGTCCAGAGGTGATCTGGGTCAATTGCAGCTCAGGATCATCTTGTGTAGCTTGACAGAGTGAGACAGGTAGAGGAAAAGAGAGAGAGAGAGAAGAGAAGAGAAAGATCAAAAGAAAACATGGTCGTTTCAGATGCAATTTGGAATGACTTTGATGTGTTGTTTATGACATAATGTTAGCAGATGTGTTTTCTTGCTAAAAGTGATACTGTAAATGGTTGTGAATTTGACTTTGGCTCTAACACCCTGTAAATTACATCCCTTTAAACAGGACCGTGGTAGACAGAGGGCATGATGTCAGATGTAAAAGGCTTCATCTAGTTTATGAGTGACAAATAGGTAGCATAACAGTATATCATGCAAAGTACAGAGCTAGAGGAGGACATGAAGCTAAGAAGTTCAGAAGTTACCCTAATGTTTTGGGAGTGAGTAGAGGTCATAGCTTTTTTATTTATCATTCTTCTAATTATGAAAATATCACATTTTAACATTTATGTTCTTTTCCCTATGACTTTCTGCTGTATTAGGTTTGCCCTTGTGTCCTTGACGACAAAAGCAAAGGAAAAAAGAAAAACCCAAACCTCTTTCCCTTACCATTTTCAGTTCTCTCCAAATCTCCGGTTCATTTAGCATGAATCCAACCATCATGCATTGCGCTCGACTAACGAGCCCAGATCTGTGCTGTTGTAGTTTACGAGGCGGATCGGCTCTAAGCAGCGGCAGATTAAATAGAATCTCGCACTTCACTCAGAGTTTAGTATCGATCCGTGAGACATGCTGTGAATCACAAGCTGCCCGGTCCGCTCCTCATCTCCACTCTCAGGAAGAACCTCCTCGTCAAATCAGATTAGCGTCACGCTGTGAGGATGCGTGTGCTGTGTAATGCTGAACAGACAACGTCTTGCGTTGAAGCAGCTTGTTCAGCACCAGTAAGAAATATTTAGTCGAATCGTATTAGAACAATCAGCCAAACACTCCCCATAAACACATACACACACAAACACACACAGATTGGAGCGGGTGTATATGCGTGTGGGTATGTGTGTATTCCCATTCACTACAAACATAGCCTGCAGTCTGCCGTGGTGGCCAGCTTTTCTTTCTAGTTAAAGGTCAGGAAGTATTGTTTGGACACGACACACATTCTGTAACCTCTCACGTGAGCGACTTGAACATAAAGGTCATGAACGTCGTGCTACGGATTGTATTCCTTATACACTCTTCAAGAAACTCCCAATCTCGAGGTCACAACACCACGTGGAGTACGCTGAGATGCAGATTTTACCCGACTGAAGACAGTGTGTGTGTGTGCCTGTGTGTGTGTGTGTGTGTGTGTGTGTGTGTGTGTGAGTGTGTTTGTGCCTGTGTGTACTGATTATTAGAAGAAACATGAAGGACAACATTTCAAAAACAAAAACTGCACTATATAACACTATATAATTTATAACATGGAAAATTTATATTATATTATATTATATTATATTATATTATATTATATTATATTATATTATATTATAGTATATTATATTATAATACATGATATATTTAATACAACCTTGCTTGTGTGCTGCTCTTAGCCAGGACTTCACAGTAAGGAAGTGTTCAATTTGAATATCATATTAGAGTACATAGTATTTTAATACAGCTATCATTTCGCAAACAGTGAAGGTTAACCAATTATAGTCTGGGTCTCTTGTGCGCACTCAACAGAGTTGCACCACAAGGATTCGATAAAGAAAAGCGGCTCTTTCACAAGTCTGTTGTGACAGAATCAATAAGAACCATACATGAGGCCATTTATTTCAGCTGTTACTGCTGTAGCGCTATGGGGTGTGTGTGTGTGTGTGTGTGTGTGTGTGTGTGTGTGTGTCAAAGTGTTTAGAGCTTTTATTTGTCAGCACATTTCTCAGTGAAGTTTGCTGAATTGCACCTTTTTTTATATATATATTTTTGACAAGGCCAGGTTGTTTCAAGTGTGATAAACTGATTTTTTAAAAAATATATAAAATCTGTTGTGTGTATACTGTACATTATGATTTTGTATAATTAATATTTACATAGGTGGTGTAGTGGTTAGCACTGTCGCCTTGCACCTCCAGGGTCTGGGTTCGATTCCCGGCCAGGCTCGATTCCCGTCTCTGTGTGCATGGAGTTTGCATGTTCTCCCCGTGCTTGGTGGGTTTCCTCCGGGTACTCCGGTTTCCTCCCACAGTCCAAAGATATGCAGGTTAGGCTAATTGCCGTTCCTAAATTGCCCGTAGTGTGTGTATGTGTGTGCCCTGCGATGGATTGGCACCCTGTCCAGGGTGTACCCCGCCTAGTGCCCGAAGTCTCCTTGGATAGGCTCCAGGTCCCCCGCGACCCTGAACACAGGATTAAGCGGTATAGAAAATGAATGAATGAATGAATAATATTTACATAAGATTTCTTCATATATAAGAAAGTGTGCATTATACAGAAAACATACTGTATAATCAGAGCACATTTAATCCATGTAAATAATGCTAATGTGAACAAAACAGGAGCTAATCTCAGTTTTTGAGTGAAAGATTTGCTGGTTTTAACACATTGACTCAAATCTCAATCATGGCTAAATGATTCAAATGATCCTGTGACCAACAAAGGAGCAATCACAATCAGGACTGAGGGATTCATCAACTCTATCACTGACCCACAGAATGCCAGACAACCCAGATAGCATTGCTTTGTTGGGCTAATGTCAGCAAAATTTTGGTAACATTTTGTAAGTGCTCCGATGTCAGGCAGAAGTTGAGCAAAGAACAGTGCATATGTTGGCCCATGTTGACATCAGTGGTTGGCCCAACAGCATTTTGTCCGTTGGGTCACTGCTGGCCTATTGGTGGGACCAAAGATATGTTGGTTCAGTACATGATGGCAAGGTTGGAAATTGGAAATTAAATTATATTGCTTTAGATTTGTGCAGCAGGATCTCTCAATGATTCCATCACATCAGGAGTTCGTATGAGAGTTGGGTACCAGTCTACAGTACTACATAAATAACATTGAATTAACTATATCTCAAACTCAGTGGATACTGCTGTTCGCTGAACGTTGGTCCAAAAATGTCACCTGTCTCCCTGATAGGCGGTGTTCGCTCTACTGGCTGACCAATGCTGTGAGCTGTGAGTTTGCATATCAGGAAGTTTCACCACTTTTCACATTTGCATAACATGTAAAAGGACAGACATTGCTCACATTTCTGGTTAGTTTGTCGTCTAATTGTCTGCTTTTGAGGCTTTGAATTTATAATCCTCCTGGATGTCATCTTATTTTTCATGGATTAATCTAAATGTATGAGTAAACAGTTGCCTAGAACAAACTCATACACTGTGTCATCAGAGACACAGTCACTGAACAAGATGCACCAGAAACAACTTCCACTTTTTTTCCAAGCTGCTGTTTTAGGTGATTACCGTAATTGCAACTTTAATCAAATTGACAAGCAGCCTGGAAGCTAACCTTATCTCTGCGCTCTGTTACGCCGCATACACACTCCAGGAAACACAGATACACCTCGAACCATTAGCATCGATTTCGCCTCATCTCTCCCATATGGCTCAATCAGCTTTCAGGGTTTTACCCAAACCTGCTTCAGTTTCAGCAGTCCTGAGTTATCTATCAAACCATCCAAGTGCCTTGTGAAGAGTAAAGTGCGAATATATTTGCAGATGAAAAACAAGTTAAAAAACTATCAAACTTAGTAGGAACAGGAGGATCTGCGTAGCAAGCAGGGATTGGCATACAATACCATCTAAAGGCATCTAGATGCTGTGCCAATAGATGTCAGCTGACATAAATGCTTAGAATAAATGATACAATTTCATTGTTTTGAGGTTGTATTTAAAACATTATGTTTGTGTCATTCGTCCATTCATTCATTCATTCATTCTGCTTCATTTTATTAGAGTCATGCTAACTTTGAACATCGTAATGTCATTACAATGCTCATACAACATTAGGGTTCCTGCTGGATCTTCTCTAATATTGGCAAGACTTTATGCTCCATACAGGGTTTGAGCTCACAAGCTAACGTGATGAAGTTGACCTGACCTTTAGGTTAAAGTTTGTCCTATTCCTGTGGAAGAAGTCAGCGGTGAAGATGATGCTGAAGGTCATCCTGAGCATCTGCTTTGATACATTTTAGCTAAGCAATCAGGTTAATTAGGTAAACGTCTCACAGATATTTTTTGTTAAGTCCTGAGAATGGAAGAGAGAAGGAAAGAGTTGATCTGACGTGTTTACATTTCTTATTTTCCATCTGACATGTTGGATGTCCGTTTCGTATAATAAGACCAGGCATTTCAATTAGCCTACTGAAATAAACAGCTTCCTACAATATCGCCCATGTTGGCCTTGAGCAACAAGAAGACACATTTGACGTTGACTATAGCGTGCCAGTTATTCTGGATTGTTTAATTCCAAATTATTCGCATGAACTTTATGATCTATACCAAGCTACTGTCAACTCCAGCTGTTTCCTTTTCACTTTGTGATTGTAACAGATTAATTAATTAAGATAAAACTGGAGCACATGCTAAAATGAAATGCTTAATTATATTACATAATGTGGATATAAATGTTAAATGAGTTGCAATCGGCTGTATTAAACCTTTTAACCTGAAGCATATTGTCGCTTTAAGAAACCCTGAAGCGTTTCCGTGCTCCTGCTTTATATATGAGATGATGCAAGAACAAGACTGGTATTTGGATGTGTATCCATGTCTGTAAGGTTCCCTCCATCCCTGCTCTCCTTCACCTCCTCACTATGCTCCGTGACAGCCCTGAAAGCCCGGAAAGCAGAGGCCATTCATTAGTACAGACCCTGTTTGAATTTTAAGCGGTCTGTGATACCAACAGCATACACAGTGCATTATAACAGACAGAGCCTTGATTCCTAAACACACACACAGACTTATGCAGACGCACACATGTTCATTAGCTAATCTCTGGAAGTGAATCTCAGTGGCTCTGTCAGTGAAGGCTGGAGGGCAGGATATGATGAGATGTTCACAGAGAGAGAGAGAGAGAGAGAGAGAGCAGGTAAACATAAGAAAGGACTGCTTGTTATGGTGTCTCTCAGGGACTCAGAGGGATAAGCTGTGTGTGTGTGGAAGCTCACCCAGAGACAATGAAGCAGTAAGCTACTTTTCACAAATTCTGTGTCTTCAGCATTGTATCTAAAAAGACCACAGACTACATTAAGGATTTATCCATTTCATTTTCTCTGTGTTGTGAGGTGGAGAAACTGATATAAAAATATATAACACCTTATGCTGTTCTATTATAAGAAAATAATCAATGATGCCATGATGTGAGCTGCTGTTACTGTTGTAAAGTTGATTAAAAAAAAAAAAAAACAGGATGTCTTATACAAATTAGCCAACCGTTATAATAGGCACTGTACAAAGGCCACACTTTTTTCACAATAATACAGACTGAGGCAATGTCTCCTTCACGGTGACTGAGATACACATAGGTCACGCCTCTTTCACTGCGAGACCTGATGCTACACTTAAAGATCCACAGGCTATACTGTACCTCCTTTAAGCTTACAGACAGAAACACAGGCCAAGCCTACGTTATTGTGACTGACAAAAAGTCAGGCCACACCTCCTTCATTGTGATTGACAGAAATACAGGCCTCACCTCCTTCACTGTGATTAGAAGACACAGAGGAAACACCTCCTTCGCTGGGACTGACAGATACACAGGCCACATTCCGAGTCCACATTCGGAACTTTTCCGAGAGTTTTCAGCCCACCTTAAATCCCTCACCCACCTTAAACCCCACCTTACACTTTCTTTCCTGTTTATGCGCTTTAGCATTGTTGTCACGACAATACAAAAGACATGATTGATGAGTAGATCACTCTTCTGTAGGTTCGTATAATTACGACGTGTCCAGGTGTAGTGCACAAAAGGGCCTCAGATTCTTTTCACATTTTAAGAAGGCGAGCGCAGCATTCAAGGCAGCCACAACTCAAACGGCCCAGAAAGCTGTCACAGTAAAAGCGTATACAAAATGACGTGATGTGTAATTGCAGCTTGGATCTGGGGAAGATGAGAACCTGACAAAAAGCCATTCATCTTCTCCTGCTCTCACAAACCGAGACGTTCATTATCACAGGTTTAGAGCTTAAAACTTACAGATGTAAAGAATTTGTTTTAAAGGGATTAGGAGTAAAAAAAACACTAAAATAAACAAATGTGTTTCCGCATAAATGCACAGTGAGCAGCTGGCTGATTAGTATTAATAGCTGTAACTTCACAGAGATTACATTCAACATTCATCGACTGTTTTGTATTATTTATGGCCAAAGTGAAAAGTCCAAGAGCGCTGAGAAACGTGTTCAAGGGAATTGCAAATGATTCAGTTCGAGGTAATCAGGGCAGCCTGTGAGCTGGAGCATAAACACCACAAAACGTCGGAAACATGTCGGGATCGTTATGACATGAGACTTTTTCCACACAGATTTCCTTCGCACTCACTTGCAGTCGATTTAAAACTTTTCTACCACTAGCCAGACTACGTTCTCTACAGCTAGCGTTCTAAACACATGCTTTTTAGGGCTGACTCCTGTTCATCTTCTGGATCTGACCAGAGCATTAGATGATCAAGGAATCAGGAGACTCAGAGCCAGGGTTCAGCTGGAGAAGATAGTTTTAATTTGCATGCATGCATCAATCAGTCAGCCTGGGCAATGAAATCCAAACATAAATGGCAAAACACCCATTTTATACTACGATGTAAACATCAACCCAAGGCCAAGAAGGGAAAATCAAAGGACGAAAAATACAATTAAGGTTAAAAACATCATGTGAGAACTAAGTAAACAAGAGCACTTACTAAGTAAACAAGGACACTTATAAAGATCACACTGACATAAATCCATTATTAATGATTGTGCCATATTCATATAAAATATGAAGGAAAATTAGAAATAAATCCCTCACTCCTCATCCTTTAACTGTCATTTTACTGACATTTCACAAATGTTTTTTTTTTAAGTTTCATAAACCTTTGTGAAATGTTCCTGGAATGCTACAGTATCTAACAACATTCCCAGAACCTATGAATGTAGTTCTTAAATCATTATACAAACCTTGGTGAATGTTACCCTATGGTATGTGCAATTCTAAATTTCCATTTCCATTTATGGTGCACAAAAACAAAATGAATAAACAACCACTGTTCATCTCTTCTTATCCTATACTGTACTGTGTTTTATCCCTACACTGTACAATCTCTCATTAAATAAAGCTTGGCTAGATAGGTGGCTTGGCTACCTGCAGGTAGGTATTGTCACCTATATAAAGTGATACCTCAGTACACCTTGGGTTTTAAGAACGTCATTAAAAGACAAACTTCCAATGGAGTGGAATGTGAGATAGGTAAGATGAGAAATCTCAATGGACAATGTACTGACTCACCCACTACTGACTGTTAGATGGTGCTAAGATGGGTTCTTTTGACCTGCCGGCACGCAAGTGTGTTTGTGTTAAAGCCAGCTCAGACAAACCTGACGAATGCAGGAGCACAGGCACACCTGTGGCACTTTAACCGTTAGTGCATCAACATTGTCTTGTAAAAAGCTGATTAAACCTATGAACACAGCTGTTCAAATGAAATACTAAACACACACATGGTCTATTTTGTCCGCAAGTGAAATACATCAATACGTTAATTTACACCATGATAACATTGGTGCAGAAGGATCTGAAGAGACTTGTCTCTATTACATCATGACTTTGAGATCTTCACATTATATTTGAACCATAGACAGTGTTTATTTTGCTGAACATTTAAAACAGCCATGTTTAATAAAACATTCATTCATTCATCTTCTGTACCGCTTTATCCTCTATTCAGGGTCACAGGGACCTGGAGCCTATCCCAGGAGGCTTAGGGCACAAGGCAGGATACACCCTGGACAGGGTACTAATCCATCGCAGGGCACACAATCATACACTACGGTCAATTTGGGAACGCCAATTAGCCTAACCTGCATATCTTTAGACTGTGGGAGGAAACCAGACTACCCGGAGGAAACCCACCAAGCATGGGGAGAACATGCAAACTCCATGCACATATAGACAAGAATCGAGCCTGGCTGGGGAATCGAACCCAGACCCTGGAGGTGCAAGGCGACAGTGCTAACCACTACACCACCATGCCGCTATTTTAATAAAACAGTGCATCTGTAATAAGCCATATTGGTTTCGAGTCAAAAGTAAAATTAACAAAAGACTGTGAAGCCCCGTGTACTTGACCCTGAACAGCCACGGGCTGACTTTAACAATAATAGTTGATTGTTTATATATTTATGTTTTTTTGGTAAATATTTTTAAATGTTCAAATGAACGTTTTAGAGTATATAATTTATTGTCATCTGTTTATAGCGTTGGCTGATTTTGTGATTGAGACCCACGAGTTACATTGAAATCATCTTTTTATTATTAGTAGTAAGCCAGGCTTTAGTAACCTTGGACAAATCACCATATAAGCCCTCTCTCGTGCATGCGCGCGCTCCCCGTAAAACCAAATGAAACTAGAGCAAAAAATATAAGCTGTGAAAAATACAGTACTGTAGGTGATCCCTGTCCTGTGATAGCAGACGCTAACCCTCTGGAACTGTTTAGTTTTTTTAGTATTGTTTTCAAGTCTGTTAAATATATATTAATATATACTGTACAGTGGTTACTCAATCGGAATGGTCATTACCGTTGCGCTCACCACCGTTTAAAGGCGACAGCGGCCAAAATAAACCAGTTGCATTTCAAAGTCATTCGTAAAATGGCCGCCAGGTGGCGCAAAGTGACATTTTCATTCATCGCGGTAAATACAACAGTGATGGTAATTTCCACAACAAACATGAAAAATCTGAACCAGAGCTATTGCTGTACAATAAAAAATTTATAGTAGATTTATTAACTGAAATAAATGACCATATTTCTGTCATTCCCCACTTAAGGGGGTGGGAGAATTTTCAAGCCCCACCTGTCTAAACTAAATGATAACGAAATCGGCCAAGTTTACTATTTATTGAAATATAAATTTCTAAACCAATAAGATCAAATAACACCAAGTTATTTTTATAACAGGCTTACTTCGTCACTTATCTAGAGCTTGCTTTCAAAGAAGTCGAGTGGCTTATTAATGAGACTGGGGTGTGTTGTCTCTAAGTGTCCAATTGGTGCAGCGGTTAGAGTGTTCGGCCAGAGATCCACAAAGCGCTGGTTCGAATTTCGGGTGATGTTTTATTTTATAGCGCCGGGTGCAAGCCCGGATAGCTTGCCAGCCAAGGATAAAAAAAAGCCAAGGCTAGCTCACCAGCCGTGCCCAATTCGGCGGCCCTGCTCCTTCGCATATCTGAAGGGGAGGATGCCTAACTAGTGAGCGAGGAGCAATATTGATTTGGGTGCACGCCATGACAGGCTGAAAAAAAACTATTGTCCTCAAAAATGTAACAGATGAGGACTCAGATTAATGTGCAAAAAATATATAATAAAACTATATAAGACTACATAGCCTTTATAAGACTCTACCTTACACGCACTTAAAACATGTTATTTTGTTTTATTTTAATTTTGCTATAATTAAATAAAGAATACAAGCTGGTAGTGTGCGAGTTTGCTGTTTTTTCTATAGTATGCTGAGCAAAATTTAAATAAAACATTTTATTTTGTTTTATTTTAATTTTGCTATAATTAAAATAAAAAACAGCATCACCCAGGGATCGAACCCGGCTCTCCCGTGTGAAAGGGCGCAGACTTACCCGCTGCACCACTCGACACTTAGAGACACACCCCAGTCACGTTAATAAGCCACTCGACTTCTTTGAAAGAAAGCTCTAGATAAGTAATGAAGTAAGCCTGTTATAATAATTGCACGTGTATTTTATCTGTTTTCAACTTGGTGCTATTTGATCTTATTGTTTTAGAAATTTATATTTCAATAAATAGTAAACTTGGCCGATTTTCATTAATTTTGTTGACAAGTGGGGCTTAAAAATTCTCCCACCCCCTTAAGTGGGGAATGACAGAAATATGGTCATTTATTTCAGTTAATAAATCTACTATAAATTTAAAGAACACAAGAAATAAGATGACACAAAACCCTACACTCTTCTTTTCTAATTACATGTGATAAAATCTAAAGGCTCACTATGTTAACATTTATTGTGCTTAAATTTGATCCTAATAAGATTTGATTTAATTTGAATTCTACATTTGTACTGTAATTTTAGTACTGTGATTATGAATTCGTTCAACTACAGTGTTTCACTACGTGCAGTTCTAAAGGAGCGCGTCTCATTAATCCGGCAGAGAATGAACTAAGGCATGAGGCGTCAGTCTGTAGTTATATAGCGCCACTCAGTGGTAAAAGCCAGCAAACGCACAAACCCAAATGCTGTCGCCGAGCGTGGCGACGGTAAAACGAACGCTCCGATTAGGTGACCACTGTATATATTTATTAAATATATATATATAATAAATATTATTTAGTACAACAAAATTCCTCCACGCTCTGGAAGACTTTATGTGTGCGGTTGAGCCCTGATTAGACCACATAGGAAAATAAAGTAAACAAGTAAACAATAATAGCCCACATTTTGAAAAGCATTTTTATTCAGACTATAAAAAAATAATCCTGTATCTATTTTAGGCATACCTACAATACGTTTTCAATACATATTGTATAATGCCCACAGTACATCAAACATTCCTCTTGTAAATATTTTAACTATTTAAAGCTTTAAACTATTTATTTTACTATTTTAGCTATTACTGTTTCATTTACTTAAAAATAGCATTAAAACAAGAATTATAAAACTTTTAAAAATATTGATGTTGTTTACATTTGGGCTGAAAAAACTGGTGTCCTCAAAAATGATGAAGACTCAAGCTCATTAATCTGATATACAGTATGCTGGAGAAACTCCCAGGTGGGAAGATACTGTTCCCTTTCAAAAGCTACACTCGATACTGCGTGAAAACGCTATGGGAACATATTTTTGTCTTACAGGTTGTGAAGCATGTGTTTATCAAACACACCGAATTTTGGCTATGTATAACCTCGGTCAGGTGACATCATGTGATGAAGTGCACCTGCAGGTTATAAATAGGAGTGAACCGGAAATACCTTCAGCTCTTTTTGTCTTCAGATCTTTTTGTCTTCAGGACTGCATTGTGTTTGTGTGTCTCCGTGCGAGCCGCGGCGCATTCCTGGGGTTCATGTGCCGATCTGGCAGACGCGGATGAGACGGAATTCCCCGTTTCTCTCGTCCTCTCTCTGGATCAGGAAGTTTTTCCGTCCACTTCTCAAAAGTGCCTCGGCGCTTCTTGTGAATGGGCAGGAGAGACTTCCTCTCTCTTGCTTCTGTGGGTATGGATCAGATGCTGCAGGTAAGCAATGCGTGCGATCGAGTAATTGCATATCAACTGGCCGCAGAAGCGGGATTTCCCCAAGCGATCAAAAATTGGAATACTGGTTTCTGTCGGGTGGCTGGGGGGTGGAGCCTCAATGTCCCTCTCTCTCTCTCTCCCTTTCTTTGGCAACCTCCATGACGAGTTAACTCTTTCATGGAATAAGCCTTATTCATCCGGTGTTTTTCGTGCCATCAACTTAGATTTATTTGAATATCGTTGTTTCGAAGGCGCAGGGTTATATGATGATGCCCGAGATAGAAGAGACGCTTGCGGGCTATCTCCCTGCTGGGACATCCTCCTCCCTGGAAAAGCCCACTCCCCACCAAGCCGTGTAGACTGACATCTTCCCTGGTGGGGAAAAGCTTTCAGGCAGCAGGTCATGGTGGTCCACTGCACACCATGGCGGTTTTGCAGGCTTACCAGGCTGACTTGCTGAAAGACTTGAGCACTAGTGGGGCTATTGATGATAAGGCGTTTGTAGCTACATCGAGCCACAGATATGTCTCTCCGTGCAACCAAGCAGACGGCCCGTGATATCAGCCGTTCTATGGCTGTCATGGTGTCCACGGAGGATCGTGCGTTCCTCCTTGATGCCCCCATCTCACCTTCCGGCGTGTTTGTAAACGCTGTTAATTCCATCGCCACTAGGTTTTGTGATGCGAAACTATATGAACAGGCCTTTGGGAAGTTTCTCCCCCGCCGTGCTCAAGAGTCAATATTGTCGGCCACCCAGTCCTGACCAGGTCTGGCTCTCGTGAGGCTCGAATCGCAAAAGGAGAGTGTCGTGAGCTGGTCACCCCCTCGTAGAGACCGTGTCGAATCCATTTTTAACACCCTGAAGGAAATCAAGCTAGGCCAGAAAGGCCTAGTTCAGAGATTTTTGGACTGTACATAAGACTGTTTCAGTTGTGGCTAAAAGTCAGGGGTCAATCCCTGGAGGCAAATAAAGGTTATGAGCCAGGGGCTTCATACCCTTCCTATGTAGTTCAGACCATGGTTTCTGATTTTGGGTCCCACTCTAGGTGCGTCTTGTTGTCGCAAGACGCTAATGACAGACACTTCCCTCACGTGCTGGGGTGCCGTCTTAGATGGCCGTCCAGCCCAAGGGAGCTGGAGAGGTCATCTTCTTGTGTGGCACATCAATTGCCTCGAAATGATTTATTTTTGGCCCTGAAACACTTCCTTCAGCAGTTGAGAGGCTACTATGTCCTAGTGCGGGTGGACAACACTACAGTAGTCTCGTACATAATCGCCAGGGCGGACTGTACTCCCGCCACTTGAACAAGCTAGCGCACCAGGTTTGGGCCCATACGTGGTCCAGATTATGTCTCTAACATCTCTCCTCAATGGCTCACCTTGGGTGATTCCCAATATTTCATCCCCGGCCCGAGCTCTGGAACCTTCACACCACTAGAAGAACTTCTGTCCTTAAATGGAGTGTATTGAAAGTTAGTACATGGCAAAACATGTCCACTGCCAAATCGTTCCAGTGCTGGAGTTTCTGCAAGAAAAGTTGTCCTCGGATTCATGAAATAGTACCCTCAGAATGTATGTAACCGCTATTTTGTCTTGTCATGTTCTGACTGATGGGGTTTCTGTGGGAAAGCACCCTTTATTTGCCTGTTTATTTGTGGAGATAAACGATTGAGGCTGCCCACTAGAGTGATGGTCCCTTCTTGGGAATTATGCTCAAAAGGTCTGTTTGACACCCCTTTCAAACCACTAGAGTCAGCGCCTGTCGGGTTTCTGACCCTTAAGATGGTTTTTCTTATGGTTACTCTTTCAAGAGAATTGGAGATCATCAGGATTTGTCAGTCTCCCGATCCTGCCTAGACTTTGCCCCTGGGCTATTCAAAGCTATTCTGCATCCTCACCCGAACTATCTTCCAAAAGTTCCATTCTCGATCACGCACCCATATGTCATTGAAGCCTTCCGTCCTCCGCCTTTTAGAGCTCCAGAGCAGGAAAGGCATCACTATCTGTGTCCAATATTGGCTCTTCAGATTTACGTCCACCCCCATAGTTCATTCATTCATTCATTTTCTATACCGCTTAATCCTGTGTTCAGGGTCGCGGGGGGACCTGGAGCCTATCCCAGGAGACTTCGGGCACTAGGCGGGGTACACCCTGGACAGGGTGCCAATCCATCGCAGGGCACACATACACACACTCACACACCCAAATCACACACTACAGGCAATTTAGGAACGCCAATGCAAACTCCATGCACACAGAGACGGGAATCGAGCCTGGCCGGGGAATCGAACCCAGACCCTGGAGGTGCAAGGCGACAGTGCTAACCACTACACCACCGTGCCGCCCTGCACCCCCATAGTCAGTGGCATAAGTCAGAGCAGCCTTATTTATGCCAAACACTGTCACATCGGGTGAGAGATGCTATTGCCCTAGCCTACAAGGCGCATAGTCACACTTTGCCTCTAGGAATCAGGGCTCATTCGACCAGGGGGATTGCCTCATCTATTGTGCTGGCAAGTGGTGTCCCCTTGCAGCTAGTGTGTGATGCGGCAGGTTGGTCCTCTCCGCACACATTTGTTAGATTTTATAGATTGGAAGTGCATGCTACTCCTGACTCACGGGTCTTCGAGTTAGCTTCCCAGAGCTAGGTCTAAGACCTCCTTGGCTATTGTGTGCACACGCAACACAACCTTGGTGGTCCAGGCACTTGCATAATGTTTTCACGCAGCATCGAGTGAAGGTTTTGAAAGGTAACGTCTCCGGTTACTTTGCTGTAAACCTATTCCCGAAAAAAGCAGGAATCAGATGCTATGCTCCAATGCCGCAATGCTTGCGTGACTGGACATCCTTTCAGACAAAACTGACCCAAGTATGTTTCCGGTTCACTCCTATTTATAACCTGCAGGTGCACTTCATCAGATGGCGTCACCTGACCGAGGTTATATATATATTCAAAATTTGGTGTGTTTGATACACACATGCTTCACAACCGGTAACACAAAAAGATGTAGCGTTTTCACGCAGGATCTCGTTCCGGCTTTTTCAGAGATGCTTTGTGTAGTTCAAAGACAAGCAAACCTTTAAAACAAACATCAACAGCCTCCACCAAAGAGTCTGGAATGCAGAGTACAGGATGGGTCACATAGCCACGATATATTATACTATAAGCATATTATACTAAAGAATACCAGTTAGAAATACCCAAAATAAAATACCTTTGCTGTATTAATCATTATAGAGACATCACAGCCAGCGGTAGTTTTCAGAAATTCTTTACAAGATGAGTCTGCATTGGGCCGGTGTTATGTGTAGAGCACCTGAGAATTTCCTGATGCTCAAATTATTAAAAAAATATATAAGAATTAAATGCAGTAGGCTGTTATGATCATCATGATTCTCCTTAATAAATAACAAAAACATTTTAACAAATTACATTTTTACATCCCCGTAGCACCCCTGTCGCGCTGTACCCCTGGCACATAAAAAGTGAAGCACTAAATAAATTTAGAATTTAAATTAAATACGAGTTTCTTATGGCGGCGCGGTGGTGTAGTGGTAAGCACTGTCGCCTTGCACCTCCAGGGTCTGGGTTCGATTCCCCGGCCAGACTCGATTCCCGTCTCTGTGTGCATGGAGTTTGCATGTTCTCCCCGTGCTTGGTGGGTTTACTCCGGTCCAAAGATATGCAGGTTAGGCTAATTGGCGTTTCTAAATTTCCCATAGTGTGTGATTGGGTGTGTGTGTGTGTGTGTGTGCCCTGCGATGGATTGGCACCCTGTCCAGGGTGTACCCCGCCTAGTGCCCGAAGTCTCCTGGGAATGGCTCCAGGTCCCCCGCGACCCTGAACACAGGATTAAGCGGTATAGAAAATGAATGAATGAATGAGTTTCTTATTTGCATCGAATTTAAGCAAAGTAAATGTATACCTTTATATCTAGTCTTTCAGAAAACTGATTCTTGGTGTGCATCAGAAAAGGTTTGGCAGATTAATATGCAAAAACTATATCATAAAACTTTATAAGACTACATAGCCTTTATAAGACTCTACTTTTATTTAAGTGCACTCACAATGACGAAAAAAAACTTTATGATTTTGTAAATGTTTGAAAGCAAACAGGGTGCGCTGTTCTGTATTGTTTTTGGTGAACTTGAGCGCATCAGAAAGTTAACCGAAACTCTGTGTATACTTGCCTCACAGACGTGAAAAAATATATACTTATCGAAAGCGAAATATCTGCTTTTATATAAATTAATGGAAAACAAATTTTAGACAATGTATGAAAAGTATGGAAAGTTATTTTTTGCGGAGACGACGGAATGACATGATTATCTTCATCACTACAGCCGAAACCGAAGGCATCACTAATTTATCAATGAACTAAATTTTTTAAAATGGTAAAAGTCAGTCTGCTTGCTATTTTTCCCAACACATTCATAATCATTAGCCTACTTCTGCCGGTGCGCTGTGGAAAACTTTATGCATGCGGTTGAGTGCTGACTAGAATATGTAGGAAATTAAAGAGGAGGATCACAATGCCAAATCAAAATCCCAAGTTCAAACCTCATTTAAATTAAATTAACAAATATTTTAAGTAAAAAACAATAGCCCACATTTAGAAAACATTTATAAATTCTTTGAAACCTGAGGCTGCGCAGAGCCGGACGATTTCCTGAAGCTCAAATCTCCGAAATCGTTGGTACATTTTTTTCTAAATAGACGCTATCTTTAATAACCGATGGAGGTTTTAAGCTGTATACACATGTATTCTTGCCAAAACAACTCTTAAAACTACACTTGTGACACAATAACAGTAATATTTCGAACATTTTGCAGGCTGCCATTTGGACAATGGAGAGAATAATGAATAAACCTGTTGTTGGGTGAAAATAATCCAACCAGGTGTTCATTTGTAAATGACCCACTACATCTCATATGACACAACATGAGCAACCCAACAATGTGTGATTTATTTTGGCTGCTGTCGTTTTGCCACGGCGGTAAGCATAGCGGTAATAGGCATTCTGGTTGACTACCCACTGTACATTATTTTCTATGGGTAAATGCGTTTTGCAAAACTAAATTTTGCCTTAAGAACTCACGTTCAGAACAGATTAAATTTGTATGCTGAGGTACCACTGTACAATATAGCTACAACTGTCTCTTATCAAAAAATTATGTCAAATGTTGAATAAGCCATGACCACAAGTGGTTTCAATCCGTAAGCAACTTTCTGCCTGCTAGCATGAATACAGGGTCACATAGCATCTGGATGTACTACTCTATTCTGTATACTAATGTCTTAATTGAAATGATACATTTCTATTTGTTTGAAAATATGTTTATCATAACTTGTAGTTACCTTGTTACAACAAAAATGGATTACAGTTCCATGGGCTTGTAGCTGTAATTATAGCACAAAAAAGAAAGGTAAAGGCTGACATTAGAGTCAGTGTTCACTTATTTCTCTTTGATTGTGTTAATGTTCCTGGTTTGATCAGCTTAATCGACAGGAAATGGTGCTTTTTATTTCAATGGTTTCAATGGTCATCACATCTTGATGAAAATTCCATGCTTACATTTTAGAAACCATTCCTGATTTTTTCTTTATGTATAATCAGAAAAAGGAAAGCAAGGCGGCAGCTCTTTTTTAAAAATATTGCTTGGTTAACCAATTCAATTAACCTTTGTCAAGAGGAAATGGCATTTCTTTTTTAAATAACAAAATTGCATTTACTGGATAGAAGTCCATTTTTTACATTTTTGAAAGAAAACAGCAAGGAATAATAAAGCATGACCATAGAGATGGTGGCCATGCTGACAAGACTGAACTTGATTAACATGACTACGTTGTTTGGTGGTGATGAAATTTCTCTGGTTATTGCCCAGCTAAAGAAGTAAAAAAAAAAAACCTTCTGTTCTTCAGGCCAAGGTCTCCTGGGCTGTAGAGGGCTCTTAACATCCTCATGCTTAGCCTTGTCCATCATAGTTGCCATGGTAACTTGTGCATGGATAGCTCATGATTTATTTATTTATTTATTTATTTATCTAATGAGCTATTCATATGGGATGAAAGATTCTCCTTAATGGAGAATATAAAGAAATTGCATATTACATCATGATAAGTTGATTTAAAACATAAGTATACTTGCTTCATATTTAACTATTTGTTTCAGACACTCCAACTCTTTTATGCTTGACAGACATGAGATGGAGGGAGCATGGACATTTTAAGGAACCTCACATCTAGTAAAACAACTTAATTTTTGCACACTCATTCCTTTTGTGACATGAACATCTGCAAACAGAGAGACTTAAGAGGAAGAAAAAACATTATTTAGCATGAATCATGCCAGCTAACCGAGATGACTAGGTATCTCTCTGAGGGACTCTTACCAACCTGCAGGAAGCTCTGCAAACCCGAGCGACTATCAACATCAATCATCCGACCTTGAGCTGGTGGATGAAAGATCATTAATTAGTCACAAAGTGAAACAGCTTCCTTTAGCACCAAACAAATCAATGAGTCATGAATAAATGGAAATATTTGTCTGTGCTGTCTTTTTCCACATAATTACCCAGCTATTTTGTGTGTCTTTTGAGTGAACATTGTAAAAATCTTAAAGAAATCTTTTTAAAACACAACAGTAGCAGTTTATCTCAATAAACACTAGAGGTATGAATCATCAAATCAATTCAATTTGATTAAATAATGTTTATATTTACAGTTGTGACTGACTGGTCTTAAGCAGTTACTTTTTAAAGTTACTGTATTTAAATAGTAAAAGTAACTAGTTAGAGTACTTATCCATTGCAGAAAATGAAAACTCCTTTGTGATTCCTCATTCATGTTGTTCTAGTCATGACCTTTATAATTATTCAACCATCATCACTCAGTGGAGTTTGGCCCATAGTCTGTTAACTACTAATACCCCTATATCACCAAATCACCTACATTTTGATTAGGTTTCCAGCATTCTGCACCTCGCTTCTCGCATAGTCAAACCGTATAGGTGAGATAGGGGTATAACAGCAGGAATAACACAGGGGTGTGGGTTATCGGGAGCGGGGCTTGTAGGACGACTTTCACACACACACTCACACACACACACACACACACACACACACACACACACACACACACACTGCTGTCTGGCTCACAGATTACAAAAATAAACATTTTTGAAAGAAAATGTAATAATTTTGCCCACCATTTTTCCACCACCAATCTTCTGCTCCACACACTATTCAAGGAGGTAATGATAATTTGCCAATCTACCAATTACCATAAAATCAAGAAGAAGAAGAAACAATACTCTCACAAAACTTAAGTATTTCAACAAAAATGTATCAGTTTGTATTTTCTGTAAAAGACGAAAACTGTTTAACTATTTAATTGTTGTAAGTATGGCGGCACGGTGGTGTAGTGGTTAGCACTGTCGCCTTGCACCGCCAGGGTCTGGATTCGATTCCCCGGCCAGGCTCGATTCCCGTCTCTGTGTGCATGGAGTTTGCATGTTCTCCCCGTGCTTGGTGGGTTTCCTCCGGGTACTCCGGTTTCCTCCCACAGTCCAAAGACATGTAGGTTAGGCTAATTGACATTCCAAATTGCCCGTAGTGTGTGAATGAGTGTGTGTATGTGAGTATGTGTGTGTGCCCTGCGATGGATTGGCACCCTGTCCAGGGTGTACCCCGCCTGTACACACCCTGTATATAAGGATAAAGCGGTACAGAAAATGAATGAATGAATGAATTGTTGTAAGTACAGCTAAATAAAAAAAAAAATATGCACCACTTAAAAATCAAAAACTGGCTTAATTGGATTAATCCTTAATATACATTATGCCCAGTATTGTGTCAGTTACCCTTGTCTCACCAGGGCATGGCCATGGCAGGGCATGTGCTGTGGTGTTTGCCACCAGGTGCTATAAGGTTACAGGGTTGTCCAGCATAGATTAAATCAGATTGGGTTCTGGGGAGTTTATATGCTGGGTCGCTGGTCTTAGACTCTTTGCCTGCTGGGCCATTTGTGTGATAGGCTGTGGGACACTGGGTGTTCCCTTTCAAAAGTTACGCTCGATGCTGCATGAATGCGCTATGGGAAACGTTTCTCGTGTGTGGTTGTGAAGCACGTGTGTGTCAAACACGCCAAATATTTTGGCATGTATAATCTCGGCCAGGTGACGTCAACTGATGAGGTGCATCTGGAGGTTATAAATAGGCATGAACTGGAAACAACCTCAGATCTTTTTCTCTTCAGCATCTGTCTTATGCGGTGTGCAAGCAGATTTCTCAGGGAAGTAATAATTTACTTATCATGGCTGAATCTAACAGGAAATGTGTCTATCCGTGTGAGAGGAGTCTCGCGGAGGGCGATTTCCACATTTATTGTGTCGAGTGTTTAGGGAAAAGGCACGCTGTCCTCGGACTTGAGGGAGGATGTGAGCATTTCGATCTCCTCCCTATTAAAGTCCTTCGCACTCGGCTTGCCTTCTTTAAAATGGAACTACGAGCCGCAGCGCATTCTTGGGGCTCGCGTGTTGATTTGGCGGAAGCACAGCAGAGCGAGCTTTCCCTTTCTCTCGCTCTTTCGCCGAATCGTGTGCTGTTACTGCCAACTTCCCAAGCTTCAGGCGCTTCTTGTGAAGTAGCGGAAGAAATTTCCTCTCTCACTTCTGTGGACATAGAAACTGTCGCTTTGGAGCGCCCCTCTAGAGATGAGCAGGTGTATCAGGAGTTATTAGAGGTAGTGACATGCGCGGTCGAGCGCTTACACCTCGAATGGCCGCGGGAGCAAGACTCCCCCAAGCGGTCAAAACTAGACGACAGGTTCCTGTCGGGTGGCCGGAGGGTGGAGCCTCATCAGCTCTCCCTCCCCTTCTTTGGTGATCTCCATGACAAATTAACCCGTTCATGGGAGAGGCCATATTCATCCTGTGTGTTTGTGCCAACGACATCGATTTATTCTAATGTCATGCAAATACACATGGTTACATGATGATGCCCCAGATAGAAGAACTTGCGACACGAGACACAACAGAACCGATATATTTAGAACAGCCAGAGAAGGATCGCACGCACCTTTTTGTATTAACCGTCGGCCTCTTTTGAAACAAACTCCTTCGTCTCGCTGTTTAAACATCCACATGCCGAGACTGAAGAACACCATGCCGTCGATATGCTCCATTGTTGTGTGTTTGTTTGTGGCGCGTTTACGATGACGTCACGGCAGTAGCGGCGCCGCGCGCGTGAGTAATCCCGCCCACGCTAAAGCGTTACTACACTGCAGTGGAAGCGCAAACCGAGCCAAACTGCGCAGAACCGAAGTAAGTTGAACTGAACCGTGTCATGTCATTCTATGCAGTGGAAAAGAAGCATGTGTGGGGTCCTACGGCACCTCTTCAGCCTAAGTCTGTCTCTACAGAAAGTCCCAGTCCTGTGGAAAACATCCTGCATTGATCCTGCCCACAAGATACCATGACCCTCTGCCCAGAATGACAGGTCTGTCGCTCTAACATCACATATTATGAAGGTGTTTGAGAGACCTATCATGGATACACTTCGTCCCCAGGTGAAGTCTTTTCTTGACCCTCTTCAGTTTGCCTATCAGCCACTCCTGGGAGTAGATGACGCCATCATACACCTGCTCCACCATACGTACTCCCACCTCGACAATCCTGGGACCAGTGTGAGGATTATGTTCTTTGACCATTATTATTATTATTATTATTATTATTATGTTCACCATACGACCAGTGGTACTGGGGGAGAAACTGAGAATCATGGAAATTGACACTCCCTTGATCTCCTGGATAATGGACTACCTGACCTGCCGTCCCCAGTATGTTCGCCTACAAAACTGTGTGTCTGACACCGTGATCTGCAGCACTGATGCTCCTCAGGGGACTGTTCTGTCTCCATTTCGTTTCACCCTATATACATCAGACTTTAAGTATAATTCAGGATCATGCCATCTACAGAAGTTCTCCGACGACTCTGTGGTGGTGGGATGTATTAAGGACGGTGACATCTCCGAGTACCAGTCTGTGGTGGATGACTTTTCTGGTGTGAGCGCAACCACCTTCAACTTAACGTCAAGAAAATGAAGGAGCTGGTCGTCGACTTTAGGAAAGGTGGAACCCCTGTGACTCCTATATCTGTCCAGGGAGAGACAGTAGACATGGTCTCTGAGTACAAATACCTAGGAGTCCATTTGGATAATAAACTGGACTGGTCAGTTAACACAATGGCCCTCTACAAGAAAGGACAGAGCAGGTTGTACTTTCTGAGAAGGCTCAGGTCTTTCAATATCTGTAATACCATTCTTCGGATGTTTTACAAATCTGTGGTGGCAAGTGTCGTCTTCTTTGTCGTGGTCTGCTGGGGATGTAACATAAAAGCGGCAGACAGAAACAGACTGGACAAGGTCATTAAAAGGGCCGGATCTGTCCTGGGTTTGGATCTGGACTCTGTTGATGTCGTGGCAAAGAGGAGGATTCTGTCCAAAATACGAACAATCACCCGCTATATGGAGTTCTCACCAACCAGAGGAGCAACTTCAGCCAGAGACTAATTATGATCAGGTGTTCTACGGAGCGCCACAGGAGATCTGTTCTCCTTACGGCCATAAAATTATATAACTCTTCTCTAAAGCATTTTTACTACAGGTCAGGGACTGTCAGTAGTTCCTGGTTAATAACTAATAACATTTTACACTTTTGACACTTTTTGTTCACACAATGTTCTAAGTGCAATATCTGATAATAATACACTTGTGCAATACTTCTTTTCACTTACACTAAGTTTTAGTGCAATAGGTAACTAAATTATGTGCCAGAGCTAATTACTATTCTATTCTATTTTTACTTCGATTTATTGTTATTTTTCGTTGAATTTTACATTTCTGTTTCTTTAATTTTATTTTCCTGTCTAATATATACCCCCCTCCCCCCGCCAACTTAACTTTTCTTCCTTCCCGGTAAATTAATCTGATTAATCTGAGCAACTGTATAACCAAGAGCAATTTCCCTCTGGGATTAATAAAGTTCTTTGAATCTTGAATGCATTCTTTATAAATGTTGGCCTATATTGATAGGATAGCATCTTGCAGTTGATGGGGATTTGTGGGATGCACATCCAGGTCACGAAGCTCCCGTTCCATCACATGCTGGAAGTAGCCATCAGAGGATGGGTACATGGTGGTCATAAAGGGATGGACATCGTCAGAAACAATGCTCAGGTAGCCTGTGGCATTTAAAGGATGCCCAATTGGCACTAAGGGGCCTAAAGTGTGCCAAGAAAACATCCTCCACACCATTACACCACCACCACCACCAGCCTGCACAGTGGTAACAAGGCATGATGGATCCATGTTCTCATTCTGTTTATGCCAAAGTCTGACTCTACCATTTGAATGTCTTCACAGAAATCGAGACTCATCAGACCAGGCAACATTTTTCCAGTCTTCAAGTGTCCAAAATTTTGGTGAGCTCGTGCAAATTGTAGCCTCTTTTTCCTATTTGTAGTGAAGAGGAGTGGTACCTGGTGGGGTCTTCTGCTGTTGTAGCCCATCTGCCTCAAGGTTGTGCGTGTTGTAGCTTCAAGAATGGTTTGCTGCATAACTCGGTTGTAATGAGTGGTTATTTCAGTCAAAGTTGCGCTTCTATCAGCTTGAATCAGTCAGCCCATTTTCCTCTGACCTCTAGCATCAACAAGGCATTTTTGCCCACAGGACTGCTGCATACTCGATTTTTTTCCTTTTTCAAACCATTCTTTGTAAACCCTAGAAATGGTTGTGCGTGAAAATCCCAGTAACTGAGCAGATTGTGAAATACTCAGACCGGCCCGTCTGGTACCAACAACCATGCCATGCTGAAATTCCTTAAATCACATTTCTTTCCCATTCTGACATTCAGTTTGGAGTTCAGGAGATTGTCTTGACCAGGACCAGACCCCTAAATGCATTGAACCAACTGCCATGTGATTGGTTGATTAGATAATGAAATTGAACAGGTGTTCCTAATAAACCTTTAGGTGATATATATATATATATATCTTGTCGCTATTACTTGACCCTGAAGTTTAGTTTAGCACACACAAAAAATGAAAAGTCCTTTCTGGTAGATCAACTGCATATGTAGTTACAGTGGCTTGCAAAAGTATTTGGCCCCCTTGAACTTTTCCACATTTTGTCACATTACAGCCACAAACATGAATCAATTTTATTGGAATTCCACGTGAAAGACCAATAAAAAGTGGTGTACACGTGAGAAGTGGAACAAAAATCAAACATGACTCCAAACATTTTTTACAAATAAATAACTGAAAAGTAGGATGTGCGTAATTATTCAGCCCCCTGAGTCAATACTTTGTACAGTAGAACCACCTTTTGCTGCAATTACAGCTGCCAGTCTTTTAGGGCATGTCTCTACCAGCTTTGCACATCTAGAGACTGAAATCCTTGCCCATTCTTCTTTACAAAACAGCTCCAGCTCAGTCAGATTAGATGGACAGCGTTTGTGAACAGCTGTTTTCAGATCTTGCCACAGATTCTCGATTGGATTTAGATCTGGACTTTGACTGGGCCACTCTAACACATGGATATGTTTTGTTTTAAACCATTCCATTGTGGCCTTGGCTTTATGTTTAGGGTCGTTGTCCTGCTGGAAGGTGAACCTCCGCCCCAGTCTCAAGTCTTTTGCAGACTCCAAAAGGTTTTCTTCCAAGCTTGCCCTGTATTTGACTCCATCCATCTTCCCATCAACTCTGACCAGCTTCCCTGTCCCTGCTGAAGAGAAGCAACCCCAGAGCATGATGCTGCCACCACCATATTTGACAGTGAGGATGGTGTGTTCAGAGTGCAGTGTTAGTTTTCCGCCACACATAGCGTTTTGCATTTTGGCCAAAAAGTTCCATTTTGGTCTCATCTGACCAGAGCACCTTCTTCCACATGTTTGCTGTGTCCCCCACATGGCTTGTGGCAAACTACAAACGGGACTTCTTATGGTTTTCTGTTAACAATGGATTTCTTCTTGCCACTCTTCCATAAAGGCCAACTTTGTGCAGTGCATGACTAATAGTTGCCCTCTGGACAGATTCCCCCACCTGAGCTGTAGATCTCTGCAGCTCGTCCAGAGTCACCATGGGCCTCTTGGCTGTATTTCTGATCAGCGTTTTCCTTGTTCAGTCTGTGAGTTTAGGTCGACGGCCTTGTCTTGGTAGGTTTACAGTTGTGCCATACTCCTTCAATTTCTGAATGATCGCTTGAACAGTGCTCTGTGGGATGTTCAAGACTTTGGAAATCTTTTTGTAGCATAAGCCTGCTTTAAATTTCTCAATAACTTTATCCCTGACCTGTCTGGGCTGTTCTTTGGACTTCATGGTGTTGTTGCTCCCAATATTCTCTTAGACAACCTCTGAGGCCGTCACAGAGCAGCTGTATTTGTACTGACATTAGATTACACACAGGTGCACTCTACTTAGTCATTAGCACTCATCAGGCAATGTCTATGGGCAACTGACTGCACTCAGACCAAAGGGGGCTGAATAATTACGCACATCCCACTTTTCAGTTAATTATTTGTAAAAAAAATGTTGGTTATCATGCATGATTTTTGTTCCACTTCTCACGTGTACACCACTTTGTATTGGTCTTTCACATTAATTCCAATAAAATTGATTCATGTTTGTGGCTGTAATGTGACAAAATGTGGAAAAGTTCAAGGGGGCAGAATACTTTTGCAAGCCACTGCATTTACAGTAATTCCTAAAAAAATTATTATACATTGTACAGTACAAGGTATAGTCTATTCGCTGAATACAACGTGACAGCACGCTCCGAGGTGAACACCCCAGTTACACCACCTTTCATTCACGATAGGTGTGAAGTTATCAAACCAGTTTCACTGATGGGGTAATTGGCTGTATTGGGGGTTTTAAAACATAATATCAAGACCGAGCTGACGTCTCTGCCTAAAATGTATTTCGACCATCAAAACATAAAATTAATTGAAAATAAAATGTTAGATGGTACCAATTAAATCATGCTTCATAGTTGTATTTGATACTTTGAGTATAATTCATACATTTACTGAATATATTCAGATTTTGTAAAATAACGTTTCCTTTTTCCTTCCATTTGTCCGCATCACCATTCTTTCCTCGTTTTTAATCTGTGTATTTAAGTGAAATATATTTTGGATAAAGGTCTAAATATTCATTTTTATTCATGGACAGGTGTATTATGTTTGATCTGCATTATTGCATTATGTTTCAAGACATGCATCCTTTACCTTAGTTCAGTGGTTCTCAAAGTGTGGGCCGCGCCCCACTAGTAGGGAATACAGACATGACAGTTGGGGCGCAATGAACGGGAGGAAATTAGTGGAAAAAAATAGGAAAGTACCTATTCCAATTCATGCTTTTCTTTATTGATAATGAAGAGTGTACGCTCATAACTAAACAACCACACACAAATAAATGGATCATTAATACAAGTAAATTGAATTGAAACCTGCGCGACCCACTGGGCAGCGCTGCGCTACAGTGACAGAAATAGACCGCGCCGACCATCAAAGTACATTTTACCCCGCTGGGGTGCGCACATACAAACCAGGCATGACAAGGTGGAAACAATATTAAACAGTCCTGACATTTTAAATGGTTTTTAAATAAAAACACAGTAGGTCGCGCAGGTTTGTGATTCGAGCGGCGTTGCGCGATCCACTGGGCTGCGTGAATAAACCAGATCATCACTGCGCTATTCAGATAGTCACGCTGCGCTGTATTTGCGCAGATATTTGGTTCAATCGGGTGCCTCGGTTTCGTCCCACTTTTGATGTGTTTGGCTTCACATATTTCACTACACTTCGAAAATGGAAGAAGACGGTGCAGTAAGAGTTTGCTTACATGTGACGAAACCAACAACGAGGAGATTGTAAAGAAAAAAGCTGCATCGTCTGTGTTGTGGAATTGGTTTGGGTATACGAAAAGTGATATGAATGAGATGAACGTGATTTGCAAGGTACGCAGGTGCACTGTTTTAACAAGCGGTGGAAACACGTCAAACCTTTTCTATCATATGAAATCCAAACGAATATGGCCAAAGTAAAAAAAATGCAGCAAACCACAGCAATTCACAGTTTAAATAAAATAACATTATTTAAACAGTTTCTTTGTGAATTTTTATTCATTCATTTTCAGATACAAATTGCTATATTTTGATATATATCCTTATCGAGGTAGAAAATTGCTTCTACCGTGATAGAAGATTTTGGTTTTATTGCCCACCCCTAATGAAGCCTATCTTGAGCTTGGATTCATGGTGGGAATGGTGGGGGCAGAAGAGAGACCCGTGTGTGTTTTGTGTCTTATACCGCTGGCAGCAGACCGCATGAGACACCAACAAATTAGGAAGACGCTTAGAGACAACACACACACTCCAGTCATGTTAATAAGCCACTCGACTTCTTTGAACAGCTGGCAGAATACAGACAGCAGGAGAATCGCTTGGTAAAATCTGAATCAGTGGACAGCAAAGCACAAGTGGCTTCATTCACAGTTGCATACAGAATTGGCCAGTGCAAAAAACTGCAAACATTTGCTGAGCAGCTAATAAACATGGGGTCAATTATGCAAAGATATTTGACAACGTAAGCCTCTTATAACAATTGCACGTGTATTCTATCTATTTTGAACTTGGTGTTGTTTGATCTTATTGGTTTAGAAATTAATATTTCAATAAACAGTAAACTTGACCGATTTCGTTATTACAGTATTTCGTATTTATTTTAAGTGGGGCTTGAAAATTCGCTCACCCCCTTAAGTGGGGAATGACAGAAATAGTTTGAGAACCACTGCCTTAGTTAAATTTACACATTTACAACTTTTGATCCATAACATCAATGCCAACTTTAGTGATGTTGTAGTAGGAAATAGTTTCAGGCAGTTTCTTTTCGCCATTATCAGTTGAAACTGCCTGATGCATTGTGCTCAGAACGCATAAATTTTTCTTTCGTTTTGCCTGGTAAATCGTGAGAATTATATTTCTTACTTTCCCCCGGAAAGGCTCCACAATACGCATTACAACAGTGTCTGATAACTGGTGACCAGCCATCCTACTGTCGTCTTTCCCTGGATAGATCCTTAACGACCATGATTGTAACATGTATGTACATATCAGAAATAAAAATACTTATATTTTAATTTAATCCAATGAACACAAAAATATGATACAATTGTCATCTCTAAGCTTTTATTTTTTATTGATCATATGATTTGTTTTCTTTTTGTGGCATTAGATTTCAGTGTGTCCACGCTGTAAGGTGTAAATGTGTAAATTTAACTAAGGTAAAGGAAGTAGATAAGGTAAAGATAAAATTTATAAAAAAAAAAATTTTTTCAATTCATTTTATGTTTTGCTGGTGAAAAACATTTTAGGCAGAGACATCAGCTCTGTCTTTTTATTTTATTTTAAAACCCCCAATTCCCCCATCAGCGAAACCGGTTTGATAACTTCACACCTATAACTGGGGCGTTCATCTCGGAGCGTGCTGTCGCGTTGTATTCAGCAAATAGACTATATATTTGTTTGTTGCATTTCAGGGGGAGTATGTCTGTAGTTTTATCGATAAATCTGCTCATATCTGCACGCGCATTTATCAGCCTTTTGATCAACGACAGTCACTTTCACTTTGCAAAAGGCAGTGTTTATTGTTTACTGTATATTTAAAGTGCATACACACACTCATCATGAAAGATCTTTTTTTTACCTAAAATTTACCTGAAACTCCGTCTCCACCTGGCACGGTCGTTAGGAGAGGGTTGTGGTCACAAGTAGGCTTGCGATTTGCTTGTTCTATGCACAGTATACTAAGCTGTTTATAAACTAAACACAGTTTTTTTTACATTTTGTAATCTTTCTCGTGTTTACCTTGTACTGTACAATATGTATATATATATATATATATATATATATATATATATATATATATATATATTTTATGAATTACTGTAAATAAACTACATCTTCAGTTGATTTAATAGAAAGGACTTTTCTGTTTTTTTTGTGTGCTAAACTAAACTTAGTAATAGCGATGATATATATATATATATATAGCATGCATATTTACACATTTCGAATCTGCATCTACTTTTTCATTTATAGAACTAGTTTCAGCTGAAAGTCATGATCAATGGTATTAGGTTAGTGCTAATTAGTTTCAGCCAAATCATTAAAACTAAACCTTTATTTACAACGCTTCCATTATGTGGTCGATATTGCCAGCTGATAGAGAAGGAACAGCCAATCAGAAGTAGTGTGTGGATGTCTGTGATTGGCTAGTTTTGTGGCAGTTTTGTAACACTAGACAAAGTTGAGCGAGCATACAGGCAGAGTCGAGCGCGCACAGAAAATAAACGTTGCACGCGCACAGAATCGAGAAGTCGCGCGTGCACGGAGAACATGGTAAATGAGCAGGGAAGACTCTGCACACACAGAATCGAGCTGTTGAGCGTGCAGTGGGGACACTGCACGCACATAGAGTGCTTTGTCTGCTCTCAAAATGTCAAACCCCGTGCTCAGAATTGTTGCAGGAATGTAACACAATAATCTTCTTGTACTGTTATAAAAATTCTAAATATAAACAAACAAAATACAGCTTTTTTTCTCAGAGTTAAATGGAAAAGTGAAGTTGTTCAGCTGTTTACTGTCACTATGCAGATGTTACACCCCGTGTAGTAACCAAAATCTTTGGTTTAGTTCAGAACGCTTCCACATTCCCGATTAGGCGCGTGGTCCGTTGCCTACAACACCGAACGAAACAAGGCATAATCGTGGTGTTTGCTTCGGTTATGACATAGCATAGTTTATTATCTGCTGTGGTAGATCTGATTTATTCAAACACAGTAATAAAGCTTTATATCCTCTGGAGGGATCATTACATTGTTTTAGCATAGATATGCTCCATCTAAAGCACTGTCACACAAAAAAACATCCAACATCCAACTCATTGTATTTGAAGCTTCTGAACTGTTGGATGTTTTTTTTGAACATCCACGAACTAATGAATTTTCTGAAAACATTATAAAATTAAGTAGAGCTAAATCCCTAAATCTCCTTATAAAATATCGCTCATTATCAATGCGGGAATGAATGGTGAATTGTTGATATTTCATGGAAGCATATATATATATATAAACTACATATATGGAATGAAACCTGAGATAGTTGCATATATGCACTGAATGACGCATAGATAGTATGCGCGATCCCTTGCGCCATCTTCTGAGAGAAATGAGAATCGCAGGTTGGAACAGGCAGGAAACGTCATGCCGCCGCGCAGCTGTCAGGAATTTCATGTAAATAAGACCAAAATAGAATTATACTGGCTTTTACTGGTGCGATTTTTTTTTATTTAAGCATGCAGGGTGATTAATCTCACAGATCTAGGAAAAGTCATGAAAGGAGTGTCCTGGAATTTGATCGAGGGTGAAGTATTATTTTTTTTCCTCCATTGCGGCCAAATGACCAGTGATCGGCGCTTCTAGTGTTAATTCAAAATCACGGTTTTGCTGGAAAAAGGGGCCATATCACATGTTCCCCTGCCAGACAGAACCATTCAGCGCCAACACGCTGCCCTAGCTCACCTCATTTCTCAGAGTGGAGTCTTAACGCCACAAAAGCATTTCCTTCCGACAGGACGTATGAAGTTGGGTGTCATGCGGAATCCGGGCGCAATGCGGGCACAGCTGTCTTATGCGCACGCCGGATCCAGTATAGCA
Source organism: Channallabes apus (assembly GCA_030522415.1). Lineage (NCBI taxonomy): Eukaryota > Metazoa > Chordata > Actinopteri > Siluriformes > Clariidae > Channallabes > Channallabes apus. Next base: position 28,963,601 of record CM060124.1, on the reverse strand, counting down.
CCCTAAACGAATAACTTCACCGCTCCTAGAATGGTTTCAGCTGTGGCTAAGTGCCGGGGGATTTCATCCAAGGGCCAATCCCCAGACGCAATAAGGGTTACGCGCCGAGATCTTTGTGGTTCAGACCCCGGGCTTTGACTCTGGGTCCCACTCTAGGTCCGTGTTGTCGTCGCAGATTGCTAACGACAGACGTTTTCCCTCACGGGCTGTGCTGCGCCCTTAGATGGCCATCCAGCCCAAGGGATTTGGAGAGGTCATCTCACGTGGCACATCAATTGCCTCGAAACGATGCAATAAGTGTTACGCGCCGAGAGCTTCGTACCCTTTATATGTGGTTCAGACCCTCGTCTTTGACTCTGGGTCACACTCTAATTCCGTGCTGTCGTCACAAGTACCTAACGGAAGACGTTTTTCCCTTATGGGCGGGAGCGCTGCCTTAGATGGCCATCCAGCCCAAGGGATCTGTAGAGGTCATCTTCACGCGTGGCATATCAACCGACACAAATTGATGACTTTATTTCTGGCCCTGAAATACTCCCTCCAGCAATTGAGAGACTAGCACATCCTAGCATGGATGGACAACATTACGGTAGTCTTGTAAATATCACCTGGGCAGACTAGATTTGCGTCGCTAAGGAACTAGCGCACTAGGTTCTGCTCAAGGACTGGACAAATCTGTCCCTCAGGATCATTTACATTCCAGGACATAAAACATGTACTGTAGACCCAGTCCACTGCCAAACTGCTTCAGTGCTGGAAGTTTCTGCAAAAAAAAAAAAAAAAGCCATTCTGCATCCTTAACAAACTATCTTCCACAGTCGAAGCCTTCTATCCTTCGCCATTAGCTCCGGAGCAGTAAGACATCATTCGCTGTGTCCAGCTCATGCTTCTCAATTTACAGCGCACCTCCACATTAGCCATCACCATAAATTAGAGCAGGATTTCACACGTCGTGGGCAACCACCATTAGATGTGTCGGGTGAGAGATGCTAGTGCCCTAGCCTATGAGGCGTGTGGCCCATTCGACCAGGAAGCTTGCCTCATCAATTGCTCAGGCAAGAGGGGTTTCCAAGTATGTCATGCGGCAGGTTGCCTTTTCCGCTAGGCATCTGTTAGGCTTCATAGTTGGATGCCAGGCTCGCAGATCCTCGAATCAGCATCCCAGAATTATGTCTAAGACCCCTTGGGGACTGTGCGCACACAACCCTGGGGTTCCAGACACTTGCAGTGCGGCGGAGTGGATATTCTCGTTCTCATAGCGCTTTCGCGCAGCATCGAGTGTAGCTTTTGAAAGGGAACGTCTCGGGTTACTTTGCTGTAACCCTCTTTCCTGAAAAAGCGGGAACGAGATGCTGTGCTCCAATGCTGCACTGTATGCGTGACTGGACATCCTTCAGGCAAAATTGACTTGAGGTTATTTCCGGTTAATGCCTATTTATAACCTCCAGCTGCACCTCATCGGTTGACGTCACCTGACCAAATTATTATTCCAAATTATTATGCAAATTGGATGTAAGTGTCATAAACATTAAATGTTTAGTTTTTAAATTAAACTCATGGATGGTGTTGTGTCTCAGGGCTCTTTGGATCACTGAAATGAATCTCAGACACCTGTGATAATTAGTTTGCCAGATGAGCCCAATTAAAGGAAAAGTACTGAAGAAGGTTGTTGCACATTATTAAGCAGTCCACAGGTTTCAAGCAATATGGGAAAGAAAAACGATCTCTCTGCTGGCAAAAAGCGTCAAATATCGCAATGCCTTGGATAAGGTATAAAAACATTAGATATTTCATGGAAACTTAAGCGTGATCATCATACTGTTAAGACATTTGTGGCTGATTCAGAGCACAGACCGGTTCGTGCAGATAAAGGCAGAATGAAGAAGGTTTCTGCAAGACAAATTCATCGAATTAAGAGAGCAGCTGCTGAAATACCATTACAAAGCAGCAAACAGGCATTTGAAGCTGCTGGTGCCTTTGGAGTGCCGTGAACCTCAAGGTGTAGGATCCTTTAAAGACTTGCAGTTGTACATAAACCTACTATTTGGCCACCCCTAATCAATGCTCACAAGCAGTGAGCCCAGGCATACATGAAGACAAGTTTTAAAACAGTCTTGTTTACTGATGAGTGTCATGCAACCCTGGATGGTCCAGAAGGATTGAGTAGTGGATGGTTGGTGGATGTCCCAACAAGGCTGCGATGTCAACAAGTTGGTGCCGGAGCCATGTTTTGGGCCAGAATCATGAGGAGAGACCTGGTATGCCCCTGTAGGGTCCCTGAAGGTGTGAAAATGACCTCTGCAAAGTATACTGAAAATCTCTCCACTATCTGAACCATTAATAGAAGACAGAATAGATCCATGTTGTTTACAGCAAATTCTGACCATAGCATCTAAAGGCTACAGCAGAAATTGACTCATCAGACCAGATGACATTTTTCCAATCATCTGTTGTCCAATTTTGGTGAGCTCATGTAAATTGTATAGCCTCAGTTTCTAGTTCTTAGCTGACAGAAGTGACATCCAGTGTGGTCTTCTGCTGCTGTAACCCATCTACTTCAAGGTTCACAATTCTGTGTGTTCAGAGATACTCTTCTGCATACCTCAGTTAAAACAAAATGTTATTTGAGTTACTGTTGCCTTTTTATCTGCTTGAACCAGTCCGGCCATTTTCAATTGTCCTATGGCATCAACAAGCCATTTTCATCCAGAAAACTCACTGGATATTTTCTCTTTTTCACAGATCAGCAATTTGGGAAATACTCAGACCAGCACATTTGGCATGAAAAGCCATGCCATGCTCAAAGTCACTTTAGTCACCTTTCTTTCCTATTCTGATGCACAGTTTAAAAAGCAGATCGTCTTGACCATGTTTACATGCCTAAGTGCAAATGAGTTGCTGTCAAGTGATTGGCTGATGAGATTTGATTTAACAAGCAGTTGTATAGGTTTACATAATGAAGTGGGCAGTTAGTGCATGTCTATGGTGTTTACAGACCTCTTTTCCGGACATTCTTCTTTTTTAAATGGAAAATCCAATCCGATTTTGTCATATGGCTTTACCAAGCTCACGATTCCTGAAACTGGGATGAATGAGTCATTATTTTTAGATGGATGAATCACTTTGAGTGGTGAGCCCAAATCAATCAAATCATTAAGGTGAGGAAGGTGAGCAAAATTCAGTCACGACTGATGGAGATCAGGTACGATATTGATTCAGTTGGAATGGCAGTCTGAAAACAGAACTAGTGACTAACATGAGCTTTTTTTAAATGTACATATTTCAGTGGAAAGTGAGTCAGGAAGGTGTTGCTCGGCTTGCCATCTCTATATTTATTCCTTGGTGTGTTCGCTGAGACCGGTACATGTTTCAGCTTTGACAGACTGGAGAACAAATACACAGATTAGATTATAAACATACCGAGAACAGAGATCAAGGAAGAAAGAGATCAAGCAAACAAGAAGTAAGGAAAGGTGATATATACTGTGTGTCTAAACACACACACACACACACACACACATTACATATTACATTATTCTGTACGCATTACAAATTAAACAGGAGCATGTCTTGGTGAAATTAAGTTGAAACAAATATATTCTGATTTTCAGCCTGATCAAAAAGCTAAAAAAAATTAAAAGTTTTTTTTCCCCTCCTGAAGGACTATTATTGTTAAAGTGTGGTCTGCAATTATTTTTCAAGACAATCACCCTACATGAAAATAGATGTCCTGTCTGCAAAATAAAACTAATAATTTACATCAATGAACTACATCGGGAATGAAGGGTCTATTAAGAATGTAGTGCAAAATACAGTATCTATCATAATATCTAAGCACAGTTGTCCTCAGACCATTATTTTCAGTTTTTCCCATTAAATGAATATTAGTAAGCACAATGATTTAAGCACATGGTGTATTTATATTTCTAAAGCGTTGCAGTGGTGGGGATGAAATAAGAAAAGAAGTAAAGGAAAAAAAAATCCAAGGATTCATCCATCATCACAGATCGCAGATTTTTTATTGTCACCGTTCAACACGATTTACAGATCCGGCGGTGTTGTAACAAGTCCAAGGTCAGATGTATAACCATACAAAATCCCAAGGACTGTCTAGACATCACTGGAAATGCCGATTTATCTGGTTCTGAAGGTTTAGTTTATATAAATAAATAAATGAACACACTGATGAAAAGCAGACCAAGTGTAGTCTGCTAACAATAGCAGCCAACCCTTGGCACTTTTTTAAGGCACAGAGCAGAGACTGGTGTCTGAGTTAGCAGATAGCATTGGTGTGCTGTCGCTCAAGCAGGCTCGTTCACTTTTGGTGATGCCTATGACGGCTTCCCTGTGTGCCTTATTACAACAATCTGCTTTGCCTGGCTGAGGAAATAAAGCTTAGGTGTTAAGCTACATGATGCAGAGGGGCTTGTTAGACAGAGGTAAAAACAATATTAGGAGAACATGCGAGAGAGAGAGACAGAGAGAAGGGGAGAAGCTTTTTTTTATATTGGTTGCTAAGCTCAGAACAAGTTCACAGATTTGTTGCTAATTATTTACTCTGTTACAAATCCCTGACACCAGAGACTCCTTCTATAAAAAGAAAAAAAAATATCCTGACAGGGTTATGGTCAGTCACTGAGGCTAAAGCGGGTCGCTCTCCAAAGCACTTGATAGATAGAAGTTATTAAGTCAGAGTCCGAACCTGTTCATGATGAACAACCGGTGCCTGTCTTTTATACTTAAGCCATCAATTCACAAAGGAGAAATGCCACACTCACTGTCGCAGATCACAGAGCAGGTTAACAATAGTCATGTCCAGGGTGAACTCAAACACACACACACACACACACACACACACACACACACAAATATATAAAATTAGATTTGGAGATGTATATGATAAATTGCTTTTGTACATTGCATAGGTTGTTGTTTCTTAAAAGCATTCCCTCATCTCCTCAGTCTGTAATTTACACAGTGCATTTACAAACACACATGTTCTTGGGGTCTGAGTGTGAAAGTGCAAAATATTTGTGAATTCGTCCTCAGCTGGTACAGGGTGAGACAGACCTCTAAGAGTGCCTTGCTCTGAGAATGGGAAAGGGAGAGGAGACAGAGGAGGAGGAGTGAAACCAGGCAGGGCAAACTCATCAGGGTTTCATCACTAATCATTTATTGGAGCGATGAGATCCTGCAGGGTGGGAAAATGAAGCATCTGAAGAGCTGGAAAACAACTTGTAAACTTGCTCGATTTGGTAATTATAGGAGCAAAAGGAATGGAGTGACATGGGGTCTTTCTGTAGGTGTTTATTTTTTTTTTTTTACATTTATAAATTTAATACTAGACCTGATTGAAAAATGTGGGTAAAGAGAATGTGAAGTTAGGTCTGTAGGTCATTAGAAAATGTCAACATTTCAGGAGGTGAACGATTTGACATTTGTTGAATTGCCTGAATCTGCAACAATAGGATTTAATTTAATATTTGTGACTTGTGACAGGCATCTGAGGTGGTTCTGTTGACTCAAGCATGACAATGACATTGGGAACTATTTAAAAAAATAGAATGTGTTACAAACAAACTCAGTAGGCATATTAAATTATTAAAATAATATAAAAATATTTTTCAACAGTTTTCAAGAATTATTGATTTATCCACCTCATGTCTTCTTCTTCTTTTTCTTCTAAAGCTTTCACGTGGTCTTCTATTAGAGGCTAGTACTCACCATTAGTGTTTCTGATTGGAGGAGAGATTTTTAGCAAAAAAAAAAATTGCAAGTAGTGTAGGAATGCTGTCAACACAAGAATATGTGTCTATGTTTTTAAAGAACAATACTTAAGTATTCCATGTTGCTCTAAAAACCTCTAAAAATTTAGCGCAGAAATCCTTTGAGGAGATGATAGTCCTGATAGAACAGCACTGTGTGCTCTTACATACAATTCTTTTCATTTTACAAATCACACACAAACCACAAACTAACCACACACACTGTCTTTCTTACTTACCTACTGATTCACATGCACCATCAATTACTTTCCAAGATGTAACTTTGACCACATAACATTTCCAACAGTGAAGCATGGTAATAAAAATTTGATATATCACCTTGTGCTTCACTGTCACCCTACACCTCTAGGGTTAGGGGTTAAAATCTTGCCTCCGATGTACATGCTGTTTGTATGTTCTTGCTCGGTTTCTTGTAGGTACTCCAGGGACTCCCACAGTCCAAAGACAGGTAGTCTTGATTGGCATTTTCAAATTAGCAAATTGCCATAGTGTGTCTTTGGGTATGTGAGGGTGTGATTACGATCAGTGATGAGGGTATATCCCATTCTGTGCCCATAGGTGAAAGTAGGTCTGTACACAGCGTGCCAAAACCCAAATTCAAAACCAGTCACAGAAGTACATTTATAAAGAAAACACATACAGTGGTGTGAAAAACTATTTGCCCCCCTCCTGATTTCTTATTCTTTTGCATGTTTGTCACACAAAATGTTTCTGATCATCCAACACATTCAATTCAATTCAATTCAATTCAATTTTATTTATATAGCGCTTTTAACAATGGTCATTGTCTCAAAGCAGCTTCACAAAAATTTAAGAAATTTAATTTAACAAAAAAAAAAAAAAAAAAAAAAAAAATTTTATATATATATATAGAATAATTATATATAAAGTAATAAGTAAATAAATAAAATTATAATAGAAAATAAATAAATAAAAACAAATAATAATAATAATAATTATAGAAAAGAAAATAATTGGAATTGTGGATGTGTGAGAAAAATGTGCAGATAATAATGAGATGAATGAATGAAATGTCTCTGATGAGCAAGCCAAGGGTGACGGCGACGGTGGCAAGGAAAAACTCCCTGAGATGGCATTAGGAAGAAACCTTGAGAGGAACCAGACTCAACAGGGAACCCATCCTCATTTGGGCGATAACAGATAGAAATGATATAACATCTTGTGTTGTGCAGGTGAAAAATCAATATGACAGAAATTATTTAAATGGTCATGAAGACCAGTTCAGCATAGGGACGAGTCAGTAGGTGCAGAGGGCAGATGAGGTCTGGATCACTGGAAGCACAGGAGCAGCATGTGTAGCTCCAACCATCATAAAGCTGAATCCAGTTGGAGCTGGTCCTTCTCTGGGTGCCTCAGGAACCTCGCAGGGTCGGCCTTTGTCTACTGAAGCTGGCAAAATCTCCCGATGCCTCGGGATGGGTAGAGAAATACAGAACAGATGGGGAGAATTAGCGTAGTTGCCATTCGGTATAGGTGTACTGGAGTATGAGTACTGGGATGAGTTATGTGTATGCCAGATTAAAAAGATGCGTCTTGAGTCTACTTTTGAACTGAGAAACCGTGTCTGCTCCCCGGACACTGTCTGGAAGGCTATTCCAAAGCTTTGGAGCTAAATATGAAAAAGCCCTACCCCCTTTTGTAGATTTTGAAATTCTGGGAACTACCAGAAGTCCGGAGTTTTGTGATCTTAAGGCGCGTGGTGGATTGTAGCGTATCAGAAGACTGGTTAGGTATGTGGGAGCTAAACCATTTAAGGCCTTGTATGTAAGTAATACTATTTTGTAATTTATTCTAAACTGAACAGGTAGCCAGTGCAGGGATGATAATATTGGGGTTATATGATCATATTTTCTGGATCTAGTGAGAACCCTGGCAGCTGCATTTTGGATTAACTGAAGCTTGTTTATTGAGGATGCAGGACAACCACCTAGTAATGCATTACAATAGTCCAGTCTGGAGGTCATGAATGCATGAACTAGTTTTTCTGCATCAGATACGGATAAGATGTTCCTAAGTTTAGCAATATTTCGAAGATGGAAAAAGGCTGTTTTTGTGATATTTGAAATGTGATTTTCAAAAGACAAGTTACTGTCTAATATTACTCCCAGATCTTTTACTGCTGAGCTGGTAATAACAGTACATCCTTCTAAGCGCAAGCTGAATTGTGAAAGCTGTTGTGTGCTGGTTTTTGGGCCAATAAGTAATATCTCTGTCTTATCTGAATTTAATAAAAGAAAGTTATTGGTCATCCAATCTTTTATGTCCTGGACACACTCAGTTAATCTAGACAACTTAGGTATTTCGTCTGGTTTAGTTGAGATATATAATTGGGTATCATCAGCATAACAATGGAAACTAATCCCATGTCTTCTAATGATGTTACCCAAGGGAAGCATGTATATTGAGAACAACAGAGGTCCTAAAACTGACCCTTGTGGGACCCCATATTTCACTGGCATTATACCAGACGGTTCTCCATTTAGATCTACAAAATGGTAGCGATCAGACAGGTAAGATCTAAACCATTTTAGTGCCTGTCCCTGAATGCCTATATAATTTTGTAAGCGATCTATGAGAATATTATGATCTATAGTGTCGAATGCAGCACTAAGATCGAGCAGGACTAGCAATGAGATGCAGCCTTGGTCTGAAGCTAAAAACAAGTCATTTGTAATCTTAACTAGTGCAGTTTCTGTGCTATGATGGGGCCTGAAACCTGACTGAAATTCTTCAAGGATGTTGTTATCCTGCAAGAATGTGCAAATTTGAGCTGATACTACTTTTTCTAGTATTTTTGATATGAACGGGAGGTTTGAGATCGGTCTGTAATTTTTTATTTCATTCGCGTCCAAATTAGATTTTTTAAGAAGCGGCTTAATAACTGCTAACTTGAAAGGTTTAGGGACGTGACCTAGATGTAATGAAGAATTAATAATGTTTAGGAGTGGCTCTCCAACCGTAAGCATCACTTCTTTTAAAAATCTGGTTGGGATTGGGTCTAACAGGCACGTTGTTGATTTAGCCGAGGTGATGAGTTTATACAGCTCTTCCTGTCCTATACCTGTAAAGCAGTGAAAATCTAAATGTGAAGCTATAGGCTGAACTGGATCGTGAGATACTATTAGAGGTTGAACCTCCATTATTTTCTTCCTGATATTATTGATTTTTTCATTAAAGAAGTCCATAAAGTCTTCACTTCTAAACTGTGATGGGATACTCTCTGCGGGCATCTTAGGTTTTGTTAAGCGAGCCACTGTACTAAATAAGAACCTGGGATTGTTTTGGTTTCTTGCTATCAGTTGGCTAAGATGCTCGGTCCTAGCAGTTTTTAGAGCCTGTCTATAGCTGCACATACTGTCTTTATACGCAATTCGAAAAACTTCTAATTTAGTTTTCCTCCATTTTCGCTCGAGGTTACGGGTTGCTCTCTTTAGGGCGCGAGTATGACTGTTGTACCACGGTGCCAATGTTTTATCTCTGACTTTTTTTAATCTGATGGGAGCAACAGTGTCTAATGTACTGGTAAAAATAGTGCCCATGCTGCTAGTCACTTCATCTAGATCATCTGCATTTAGGGGTTTTAGTCTGTTTTAGTTAAACACATTTAACTATTAGTCAAAGATAACACAAGTAAACACAAAATGCAGTTTTTAAATGAGGGGTTTTATTATTTAGGGAGAAAAAAAATCCAAACCTACCTGGCCCTGTGTGAAAAAGTAATTGCCCCCTAAACCTAATAACTGGTTGGGCCACACTTAGCAGCAATAACTGCAAACAAGCGTTTGCGATAACTTGCAACGAGTCTTTTACAGCGCTCTGGAGGAATTTTGGCCCACTCATCTTTGCAGAATTGTTGTAATTCAGCTTTATTTGAGGGTTTTCTAGCATGAACCGCCTTTTTAAGGTCATGCCACAACATCTCAATAGGATTCAGCTCAGGACTTTGACTAGGACACTCCAAAGTCTTCATTTTGTTTTTCTTCAGCCATTCAGAGGTGGATTTGCTGGTGTGTTTTGGGTCATTGTCCTGCTGCAGCACCCGAGATCGCTTCAGCTTGAGTTGACGAACAGATGGCCGGACATTCTCCTTCAGGATTTTTTGGTAGACAGTAGAATTCATGGTTCCATCTATCACAGCAAACCTTCCAGGTCCTGAAGCAGCAAAACAACCCCAGACCATCACACTACCACCACCATATTTTACTGTTGGTATGATGTTCTTTTTCTGAAATGCTGTGTTACTTTTACGCCAGATGTAACGGGACACGCACCTTCCAAAAAGTTAAACTTTTGTCTCGTCGGTCCACAAGGTATTTTCCCAAAAGTCTTGGCAATCATTGAGATGTTTTTTAGCAAAATTGAGACGAGCCTTAATGTTCTTTTTGCTTAAAAGTGGTTTGCGCTTTGGAAATCTGCCATGCAGGCCGTTTTTGCCCAGTCTCTTTCTTATGGTGGAGTCGTGAACACTGACCTTAATTGAGGCAAGTGAGGCCTGCAGTTCTTTAGATGTTGTCCTGGGGTCTTTTGTGGCCTCTCGGATGAGTTGTCTCTGCGCTCTTGGGGTAATTTCGGTCGGCCGGCCACTCCTGGGAAGGTTCACCACTGTTCCATGTTTTTGCCATTTGTGGATAATGGCTCTCACTGTGGTTCGCTGGAGTCCCAAAGCTTTAGAAATGGCTTTATAACCTTTACCAGACTGATACATAGATCTCAACTTTTCTTCTCATTTGTTCCTGAATTTCTTTGGATCTAGGCATGATGTCTAGCTTTTGAGGTGCTTTTGGTCTACTTCTCTGTGTCAGGTAGCTCCGATTTAAGTGATTTCTTGATTGAAACAGGTGTGGCAGTAAATAGGCCTGGGGGTGACTACAGAAATTGAACTCGGGTGTGATAAACCACAGTTAAGTTATTTTTTAACAAGGGGGGCAATCACTTTTTCACACAGGGCCATGTAGATTTGGAGTTTTTTTTCTCCCTTAATAACGTAAACCTTCATTTAAAAACTGCATTTTGTGTTCAATGATGTTATCTTTGACTAATAGTTAACGGTTTTTGATGAGCAGAAACATTTAAGTGTGACAAACATGCAAAAGAATAAGAAATCAGGAAGGGGGCAAATAGTTTTTCACACCACTGTATGTTAACATTATATCATCTTAAACAACATTTTGTCTCCATACTTCTTACTTTTAAAGTCATTCTGAATTGCATCTGCATGTGTGTTTTGATCTTTTATTACTGATAGTTAACATAAACACGTGTTCATGATTCCCCTCACTGCTTTCTTCACAGCTAACATGAGCTAGAATGCTAACTGCGTTCTAACACAAGGCTGAATCCCAAATCCCTCTCTAATCCCTGATCAATCCCAGATGTGTTGCACTAGCTTTCTAGATTTTACACAATATTTGTTATTCAGTGCTAAAACAGTTATCCTATTTGATCCTATTCTATAGTGGAATAAATGGAAATATGAAAAAAAAAATTAAGGACTGTCCACCAGTGCCACCAGTGCCAGTAATAATTTAAAACTATTTTCACTCCTGCTTGTGCCCTAAAATCCCAGGGATGGGCTCCAGGCCCTCTCTGACCCTAAACAGGATAGGTGATACAGATGGTTTGAGTGTCTTCTCTGGGGAGAGTCAATGTTCTTAGATATCTTAATTTCTCTACATTATGTTAATTTTTAATTTTGGTAAATTGAGAATAAATAGATGGATAATTAGTTATATTGGTGGCATAGTAGTTAGCCCTGTGGCCTGCACCTACAGAGTCTAGGGTTTCTTACCTTGAGTCTGTGTGTGTGTGTGTGTGTGTGTGTGTGTGTGTGTGTGTGTGTGTGTGTGGAGTTTAAATGTTCTTTCCATGCGTAGCGGGTTTCTTCTAGATACGCTAATTTCCATTTCCCAAATCATCGTGATGTGTGTGTATGTGTGTCCATTCTTGAGCCCTGTGATAACCTGGCACCCTGTCTAGGGCGGTCCCCATCTTGTGCCCCAAGTCCCCTTAGACAGCCTTCAGGCTTCCTGTAACCCTGTGCATGAGTGAATATATTAATAAAACATTAGCTAAAACATTACCTGTGTGAGATTTCTTAGTCGACTCGAGCATAATGAACGCCATCCTGAGTTTTCATCTCCTTGACACTTTGTTGTAAAATGATTGTAACAGGTTCGACCCTATGCACACAGGTGGCACCATGAAGCATGGATACAAGGTGAGGTCTTAAAGAGAAAAGGATCATTTATTTAGGAAAAATTAGGAAGGAGAAGGTTAAAGGAGGGAGGATGGAAGGAAAAGTAAGGAATGAAGTGAAAGGTGCAGGTTCGGCATCAGTGCCCTGCTGCCATGCGGGCACACGGCTTGCAAAAGACGGTAGAGTAGAGTATGCAGAGGCAGTGCTCCTGCACACTCCCGTGACCGGCGACCTCTCCCGCTGGCATGAGCCAAGACCGGCCCCTCCTAGCTCTCTCTGGGTACGGCCACAGACAGGAGTCTCTAGGCGATGTCGGTCAGCTAGGCGGTTTTCCTGGCTGGGATTTTGGGCCTTAACGCAATCCTCTCTGTGGCCTTTTCCTCTTTGGTAGTGGGGATGCGAAGGCAGGCTCTACGTGGAAGTGAAGGTGCCACGGGAGCTCAAGCTGTTTTTTTCTGCGCTGTCCTCAGCACAGAGATCAAAGGGCGGAATTGCAGTCTCCTCTTTAAAGTCCCTGGGGCGCGTCATATCACCCCGCTCACTTGCCACTCTCTCATACTCGACCACACATCTCTTTACTGTATGTTCTTCCCGATCCCCAGACTAAATTCCGCGCTTTGCTTTTATAATGCGGAGCAAGCCCGAGATCCTATTAATTATCGCCAGCCGGCCAGAATAGACAGCCCGTCCCTTCAAGTACCTGCAGAAGGGGTGCCACCTACCTAGGGAGCCTATGGAGTGAACAAGGAGTGATAAGGACGAACGCCCATCATAGGCATTTGGCCGTACGCCCATCATAGGCTTATGCCATGACAATGATATAATCTTGTTTTTATTGTTTTCAGCTCAACTATTTTGTAGCACATTAACCAGTAAATCTCGTTAACTGGTAGATGGTTTACTATACACTTGTCTAAAATTCCCTGAGTTGAACACGTTGATTTTATTTCACAGTGGACTTGAAGCTCTATTTAACCTTGACCAAAAACAAAGCTGCGCAGAAGCATCCAGGTGAAATAACAGATTAAAGATAACTAACATTACAGGGGAGGGGCTTATTGATTGCTTTGGGATTTTAACTGTTAAATAAATAAAAAAAAAACAGGGATGTCTGCATTCTTTTTTTTCTTTTTTTTTAACAAGTGCTCCTAAACATTGGTAATTAAAATTTGTCAGAGCTTGATTTTTCCTAAGTGTGCCCCCGTCTCAAATCTCTGGTATATGAATATTTTGAACTGGCACATTTAGTATTATTATTATTATTTTAAAAAATTAGTCTACAGATCTCCAATTATTTTTGCTGAATTGTCAGTTTTTTTACTGGCCATCATTCAGTTAGTGTCAGAACTCATTTATTTCCATCCTTCACTCACATGAGCTTTTTCCCCCTCCTCAGCTACCTTAAGAGGTTACTTATGATTTGTAACTCTGTTTTAACCCTCAGTCTGAAATGCTCTAGAATGTGCTTTCCCCCATGGATGTTTCTTTTTTTGTTAATAATGGGACACCTGCCAGCGTTATCGTTTCTATAGTAACAACTTGGTTGAGTGATTTATCAAGACATATTCCATAACATAAACACTCACAAAAATGAGCTTTTGTCCAAAGTGGCTCATGTACTGTAGTACACAATATTTATTTGATGCCAGTTTCTCCTGCAGAATCTGCTTTTCCCTAACAGATACCTGCAAGCAGATCGGCTGAGACTTTTACATGCACTTGGTGAATGATGGGAAAGGAGGATCCGCTGACCTTCATAAAAATATCCACAAAATCCCTCTTCAAACGAAAGAAATGAAGAAACCTGGCATATAAAGATAAAGCTAAAATCTCAGAGGACACTTACTAAGGACAAAGACAAGCTCCGTTAGCCTTTAGTGGAGTGTGGAGAGGTCTGGAGATCTTATGCGTGCGCTTGCGCAGCTACGTTCTCGTGACATTCACAGGTCAAAGTCCTATATCACACCCTATGTAAAAGATTCTTTGACACCTTTCAGGAGAAAGAACAAGAATAAAAGAACCCAAGGGTGTGCAAAGAAAAAAAAATCCCATAAATCTTCAGTGGCATTTGAATGAGATCAGTGAGTACGTTAGAGGAAAGTAGAAATGAAAGATGGGCTTGTCATCAGAGCAAAATTAAAAGCCTATACAGCGGGAAAATGGTTGAGAATAAGAAGGCGAAGAGATGGAGAGCTAAAGTGCGTTATGAAGTCATTTGAAGGTTAAAACTCATATACAGCTCTACTAATGCACTAGGTTTATATTATAAACACACAAACAATAGAGCATATCAGGCGCACAATGATTTAATCGCTTGCATGAAGAAGAGGACTTAAAAAATATGTACTGATGTCAGTTTAAGTTGAATGGCACTTGTATGTGTACGTAGGGTTTAAGTCAATCCAGAATAGGGTGTTTCATTTATTTATCTATTTGTTTATTTATTTGTTTAGAAGTAGTTAATAATAATAATAATAATAATAATAATAATAATAATAATAATAATTACAATAATTGAATAAATAAAGCAATTAATAAATAAATATCAGGATCAAACCAAATGTAAAGCAAAAGGCATTTCTAAATATTTATGAAAATGAAATTGAGCTAATGCATTGACTTTGAATTGTCTATAGAGCATTTGTGAAAATGTTTAAATAGCATCTTGTATTGGAGCTTGAAAAATATAGCTTGGAGCATGGAAATTGACTGTGGCGTGGCTTATTCCTGGTGTGTTTGTTGTTAGTTTGTGAATTTAATCTTTTCTAAATTATTCGATAATTTAGGCAATTTAGCAGCAGGTTAAACCTGGGCTAAGGGAAGAATAATGTAACAGGAAAACGTTTACCAACATAAATATTATCCAAAGTGAATGCAGCTTTTTAAAAAAATTAATTAAATGATGATGTAAGCAACTCTGTCAAACCAATCAGGATCCAGAACATGGCATCGAGATTTAACAGATGTAACAGTGATTGGATATGTATATAATAAATATATATATATATATTTTTTTTTTTCATGACCATTTACATTGGTAGATTCTCACTGAAGGCATGAAAACTATGAATGAACACATGTGGAGTTATGTAATTAACAAAAAAATGTCTCCACAGACACCGGACCTGAACCCAATCAAGATGGTTTGGGGTGAGCTGGACCGCAGAGTGAAGGCAAAGGGGCAAAAAAGTGCTAAACACCTCTGGGAACTCCTTCAAGACTGTTGGAAACCATTTCAGGACCTCTTGAAGCTCATCGAGAGAATGCCAAGAGTGTGCAAAGCAGTAATAAAAGCAAAGGGTGGCTATTTTGAAGAAACTAGAATATAAAGCATGTTTTCAGTTATTTCACCTTTTTTTGTTAAGTACATACTGTAACTCCACATGTGTTCATTCATAGTTTTGATGCCTTCAGTGAGAATCTACACGAATGTAAATGGTATGAGTGAAAGTGTGTGAAAAACTATTTGCCCCCTCCTGATTTCTTATTCTTTTGCATGTTTGTCACACAAAATGTTTCTGATCATCAAACACATTTAACTATTAGTCAAAGATAACACAAGTAAACACAAAATGCAGTTTTTAAATGAGGTGTTTTATTATTTAGTATTATTACTTTTGGTGTACTTCTCTGTGTCAGGTAGTTCCTATTTAAGTGATTTCTTGATTGAAACAGGTGTGGCAGTAATCAGGCCTGGGGGTGACTACAGAAATTGAACTCAGGTGTGATAAACCACAGTTAAGTTATTTTTTAACAAGGGGGGGCAATCACTTTTTCACACAGGGCCATGTAGATTTGGAGTTTTTTTTTCTCCCTTAATAACGTAAACCTTCATTTAAAAACTGCATTTTGTGTTCAATTATGTTATCTTTGACTAATAGTTAACGGTTTTTGATGAGCAGAAACATTTAAGTGTGACAAACATGCAAAAGAATAAGAAATCAGGAAGGGGGCAAATAGTTTTTCACACCACTGTATATATTAGCTCAACTTAATTTTCATAAATATTTAATATAGTATTTAATAAATATATGTATATTTATGTTTGTAAAGATGCATTGACTTTGGATAATATTTATGTTGGTAAACATGTTCCTGTTACATAATTCTTCCCTTAGCCCAGGTTAAACCTGCTGCTAAATTGCCCATCAGTTACCAAATAATTTAGAAAAGATTAAATTCACAAACTAACAACAAACACATCGGGGTTAGGCCATGTCACAGTCAATTTCCATGCTCCAAGCTATATTTTTCAAGCTCCAATACAAGATGCTATTTAAACATTTTCACAAACGCTCCATAGACAATTCATATTGCATAAGGTATGACTGAGGTCCTGTCTCTGAAAAAAAAAACAATAACAACTCATGAATTCATAAAATATTGCATCAATAAAAATAAATATCAGATCCCCCATTGAACCCCTTTAGCGTCTTTTTCATTCTGTGAACGATCTCAGTTATGAAGAATCTCATAATCCTTTAACACACAAGATTTTTCATCTTGACGGTGAAACAAAGTGATTTTGGACAATCAAAATGTAATGAGATTCCTGAAACACAATTACAGTTCAGGATGGTTGGGGATGAAGAGCTGCTTCTCCACACACACACACACACACACACACACATACAGAGACTGCAGTTACACAGGCAGACATTTATCGTATACATTGGTTGACTGAGGAATCTTATTGAAGAAGACTGCAAGTTTCATTTGAGAGCTCTTATGTGTTGGGTGTGTATCTGCCATGGGACTTTACAAAACAGCAGCTTTACTGTATGCTCATCTTTTAATATTGAAAAATCCAAACCCCAACAATTTGTATAAACCTTTTAATGAAGAATCATATCTGCTCCTGTTTGTCCCACAGTGAACAAAAAATGTTGTAATGTAGTAAAAAAAAAAAAAAAAACGTTTTGGAATCAGACCGGCAGATAGATACATTGTTTACAGTATCATGTAAACTCAACTAAAACACAACTACTGTAATATACACATAGATCCAAACTTGACTTGAGAAATATAACCAGAACCCAAACTCAAGTACTAAAATATAGACTCAACTACTACACTGTAGGGTTTCAGCTCTTTGTCAGTGATCTATTGAATCTTTAAGGTTTGATTTGATTTGGTTGATTTGATTAAACGGATTGAAATTTATAGCATACACTTCATCATCTATCCATCGCCGTCTAGCATGATTTAATGTATCTTACCAACTCTGTTTTATCTCGTGACCAATCTGGTATTTACCAATTATAAGCAAGGTAATGAAAGATCTGGGCAAATGTTTTAACTTAAAACAAAATAGACAACCAAGACAATACTGTAGCTCTTTATAAAGAAATAAGAACTTATTGAAATCTCTACAATACATTAAATTACATTATTTAGAACACACACACACAGATACAGACACTGAAACAGTTCAGAGGAGTGTCACCTACTTTTAACGCGGTTCACCGGTCATTTGACCGCCTATTGTTTTGAATGGGAAGCTGTTGCTGACACACAAAGATCGCTAGATGGCGCTTTCATCCAAAGCAAATAGTTTAGCTCCAAGATTGACTTGCACTTGGGCAATGCGCCATTCATTCCCCTGTTGATAATCAGCTGTATTTTCTTTTTCATATTCAGCTGAGAAAACCTACTACAGAGTCTCTAAGGGGAGTCACTAAGTCTATACTTAATTTTATAACATTTTGAGAAAATTCATTAGTTCGTTCATTCTATTTGAAGCTTCTGAACTTCTCGGATGTTTTATTATTATCACAGTGCTTTAGATTAGTTCTGAACTCGCTTCCGTGAAATTATCGCTAAAACAATGTAATGACCCCTCCTGAGGATATAAAGCTTTATTATTGTGTTTGAATAAATCAGATCTACCACAGCAGATAATAAACTATGCTATGTCATAACCGAAGCAAATACCACGATTATGCCTCGTTTTGTTTGGTGTTGCTAGGCAACGGACCACGCGCCTATTTGGGAATGTGGAAATGTGCAAGTGTTGTGTGGCCGCTCAATGAGAACTAAACCAAAGATTTCGGTAACTACACGAGGTGTAACATCTGCATAGTGACAATAAACAGCTGAACAACTTCACTTTTCCGTTATGGTAACATAAGCACCTCGGATATCTGTCGCTGCTTCTGTGGAAATATTACGCTACGGATATTAAATATAGAACATGTATTGAAACAAAAACTAATACCATTATAAAATAAATAACGTATTGAAAAGTTTATAACTTAGAGAAAATGATTCGATTAATTTACAAGATGTACGGAGTATTTATTTGATTTATTTATTCATTTTTTACACATTACAAGCGTATATAATACTAAGGGCTTCTAAATTAAGTTGAAATGTAAATTATTGTGTCCTATTTGTATGATGTCATCCTCGATAATGATTATAATAAATATATAAATATATTATTTTTAGTTACATTTTTTCATGCTACAGCGATATGTAATGACGGATCTTTTTTTTTTTAATTGAAGATCCGTTGTTCACTAGTTCCCTACAGCGCTACAGTTCGCTACTCTGTGCAGTTGTGTGTGCAACGGAGAGTTTGTATGTGTGGGCATTTCACATGTAATTGTTTGAGCAGTTAGTAGTATATATGTATGTGTGATTGTTTCATATATGTGTATGCAAGTGTTTCATGTGTGTGTGAGTAAAATTTGATTTAAGCCCTATACGGCGCCTCATCGATTTTCAGGTAAATTTCAGGTAAAAAAAAAGATCTTTCATGATGAGTGTGTGTATGCACTTTAAATATACAGTAGACAATAAACACTGCCTTTTGCAAATTGAAAGTGAATGCCATTGATCAAAAGGCTTATAAATGCGCGCGCAGATGTGAGCAGATTTATCGATAAAACTGCAGACATACTCCCTCTGAAATGCAACAAACAAATATATAGTCTATTCACTGAATAGAACGTAACAGCGCGCTCTGAAGTTGAACACTCGCAGACCCCCCAGTTACTGTAATGCCTCTTCTTACAGTACCTTTCATTCACAATAGGTGTGAAGTTATCAAACCGGTTTCGCTGATGGGGGAATTGGCTGGATTGGCGGTTTTAAAACAAAATAACAAGACCGAGCTGACATCTCTGCCTAAAATGTATTTCGCCAGCAAAACATAAAATAAATAGAAAATAAAATGTTAGATGGTACCAATTAAATCAGGCTTCATAGTTGGATTTGATACTTTGAGTATAATTCATACATTTACTGAGTATATTCAGATTTTGTAAAATAACGAAAAATTATGTGTCCTGATTTCCTTCCTCCTTCCATTTGTCCACATCACCATTCTTTCCTCGTTTTAATCTGTGTATTTAAGTGAAATATAGTTTGCATAAAGGTCTAAATATTCCTTTTTATTTATGGACAGGTGTATTATGTTTGATCTGCTTTATTGCATTATCTTTCAAGACATGCTTCCTTTACCTAAGTTAAATTTACACATTTACACCTTACAGTGTGGACACATTGAAATTTAATGCCACAAAAAGAAAACAAATCATATGATCAATGAAAAATAAAAGCTTAGAGATGACCATTTTGTCATATTTTTGTGTTCATTGGATTAAATTAAAACATAAGTATTTGTACTTCTTATATGTACATATATGTTACAATCATGGTCGTTAAGGAATTTTGTTTCTCCATTCAAACTATTTATTTATTCATTTATTTACATACAGTAAAGGTGTTTAAAAATGACCATGTTCAATAAGCTTCATTGTCTAGACAACAGGACAATGAGGTCTGCTGGAAGTGCAAGTTGTTGACCGAAATCTTGCATGTGAACAGAGTGCTAAGCGTGGGGGTGGGGGTGGGGTTCCCTACTAAAGCCCTATCTAGGGAAAGATGACAGTAGGGCAACTGGTCAGCGGTTATCAGACCCCATTGTAATCCGTATTGTGGAGCCTTTCCTGGGGAAAGGAAGAAATATAATGCTCACGATTTACCAGGCAAAACGAAAGAAAAATGTATGCGTCCTGAGCACAATGCATCAGGCAGTTTCAACTGATAATGGCGAAAAGAAACTGCCTGAAACAATTTCCTACTACAACAGCACTAAAGTTGGCATTGATGTTATGGATCAAATTGCACGGCTGTAAAGGGAGGCACCCGCGGCTCACCTAGAGGTCAGTTACAACCTCTCGTTACAACCGAGGTATGCAGCAAAGCAAAGATAAGGTGGGAGAACACCCATGTTCTGGGGTCAGAGCGAGTGCCAGCGATGTGAGTCGAGGAGGCCTTTATTCAATGGCTGATTTAAACCATTTATCGGTTGAGGTTAACCTTAGCCATTAGGACTCCCCGATTTTGACTAGGTTAAGCTTCCTGCCCCTCTGTGTCACACCCAAACTCAATTACTATAACACAACTAGAACCCACACTTAACTACTGCACTATAACGGCAACGCAAACTCAACTGATATAATTGAACTAGAACCCAAACCCAATAACTTTAATAACCACAACCACAACTTAACTACTGATCCCACGGTACGGTAACACCTCAAAACAACTACTGCATTACGTCAGAACCGAAATTCTTCATTCAGAACCAAATCTAAATGTATTAAGACAAGAGCATATCTAACTAATGTATGCAGAGCTCCAATGCAATTATTTTAATACAAATGCACAGCCACACATATAAAACTCCACCTACTGTCATGAACATAAACATAACTACCTCTCCACTAGGTAGTTTCTTCATCTTAATGCCTTTAATTTTCTGTTAACTTGTGCAAGATGCTTGGCTAAATCGGATTGTTGGAAATTAACTGCTACAAGACCTCTGAGGACCTCTGAGAATGAAGTGCAGTTGCTTAACAGTTCATGTCTGGAATTTTCTACAGTTTTGTATATGAGCCTCCAATAACCAAATGGACTCCCTAATACATAATTTGTTATATTGAACTTCCAGCTGTCTAACACAAAGTATGACTGCAGATTAATCCCTCCTATTTGTTATCACCTACATGAGGACTGCTTCCATGTTGAGTCTGGTTTCCCTTAAGGTTTCTTCGTATTGTCACCTCAACGAGTCACTGTCGGCTTACACATCAGGCACAATCTCTTTCACCCACTGACTCATCTTCTATACTGCTTAATCCTGTATTCAGGGTCACGGGGGCCCTGGAGCCTATCCCAGGAGGTTTAGGGCACGAGGCACGTTACACCCTGGACAGGGTGCCAATCCATTGCAGGGCACACAGTCCTACACACACTCACACACTCATTCACACACTATAGGCAATTTGGGAATGCCAATTAGCCTAACCTGCATATCTTTGGGCTGTTGGAGGAAACTGGAGTACCCGGACACCATGTGTTGGTTAGATAAACAGTTTTGTTTAATTATTTGTTCCTTGGCTAAAGCAGATTCTTGGAAATTACCTGTTACCTTTTACCTTTTTGCATTTTTCCTAACTTAGTCTGCCAATGTGACTAATGTTGACACATTTAGCATATTTACTTATAATTATAGAAAATGTCTCGGGTTACTTTGCTGTAACCCTGTTCCCTGAAAGGCAGGAACGAGATGCTGCGTGAAAACGCTATGGGAACCATTTGTCCAGTTGCCGGTTGTGAAGATGTGTGCAAACACGCCAAAATTTGGCTATATATATATATATATATATATATATATATATATATATATATATATATATATATATATATATATATAAATAAAACCTCGGTCAGGTGACGTCATCTGATTAGATGCAGGTGGAGGTTATAAATACAAGTGAGCCGGCAACAAACCTCAGATTAATTTGTCTGAACAGACGTCCAGTCACGTGGTAGTGCGGCATTTGGATGCAGCATGACGTTCCCTTTCAAGGCTACACTCGATGCTGCGTGAAAACGCTATGGGAACGAGAATACCAACGCCGCTGCACTACAGGTGTCTGGACCCCAAGGTTGTGTAGCGTGTGCGCACAAAGCTAAGAAGGTCTCAGAACTATGCCTGGGCCGCTAACTCGGGGACAGTGAGCCCGGAGTAGCATGAACATCCAGATTATAAATGTAAGAAATGTGTGCGGGGAGGACCAACCCTTCGCACCACACAATTGCTGCGGGGGATACCTCCTGCTGGTGCAGACTGGGATGATCACCATGGTTGGGGGAGCCCTGCTTCCCAGAGGTGAAGTGAACCCACCCGCCTCATAGGAGAGCGCAATATGCATCTCTCACCCAGTATAGTGGCGCTCTGACTTACGCCACTAGCTGATGCGGTGGACGTAAATCTGAAGAGCACATACTGGACAGTAAGTGAAGTTTCTCTTGCTCCGAAGCTATAAAAGGCGGAGGACAGAAGGCTTCAAACAATGCAGTTAAGATCATCCTGAGGATACTAGGGCACAAGCCCAAGGACAAGCTTTTCCTGCAGAAACTCCAGCACTGAAACATTTCAGCAGTGGACTAGGTCTACCTGCTTGGCACACACTTGCTTCAGGGGAATACCTCTTGAGTTACAAGCTGGACACAGGAAGTGAAGTCTCTCCTGCTCCGAAGCTGTAAACGCAGAGGACAGAAGGCTTCATAAGCAATAGGGTGCCTTTTGGGTTTATACAGCTTTTGGAAAATAGTTGAGAGAGGATGCAGTTACGTATGTCCTGAGAGTACTAGGGCAGATACCCGAGGATGGAAACTCCAGCACTGAAACAATTCGGCAGTGGACTGGGTTTACCTGCTTAGCAGACACTTGCTGCAGGGGAATACCTCTTGCTAGTGCAATAGATGAGGCAATCCCCTTGGTTGAAAGAGCCCTGATTCCTAGAGGCGACGTGAGCCCACGCGCCTCATAGGAGAGGGCAATAGCATCTCTCATCCAAAACATGTAGAAGCTGCTCTGACCTACGCCACTAGCTGATGCGGTGGATGTAAATCTGAAGAGCAGTAAAAGGCGAAGCATATCTTGCAAGGAGAGAGGTCCGCCTTGCTACATGAAATCTCTCCCTGACTACTTCGGAGTGATGTTCCTATTCCCCGTGTGTCAGAGATAGACTGGACAGTACTACTGCTCCCGCATCCATGCTGGAATGTAAATCGCCCTGAGGGACAGGAACCTGGTGCGCTAGCTATTAGCGGCACGAGCACAGTCCGCCCTGGCGATAATATATGAGACTGCCATAGTGTTGTCCACCCGCACTAGGACATGGCAGCCTCTCAACTGCTGGAGGAAGTGCTTTAGGGCCAGAAATAGGGCCATCATCTCGAGGCAATTGATGTGCCGTGCGAGAAGATAGCCTCTCCAGCTCCCTTGGGCTGGACGGTCATCTGAGACCGCACCCCAGCCTGTGAGGGAAGCATCTGTCGTTAGCCTCAGCGACGACAAGATGAACTTAGAGTGGGACCCAGAGTAGAGACCCAGGTCTGAACCACATAGAAAGGGTACGAAGCACCTGGCGCGTAACCCTTATTGGGGATTGGCCCTAGTGAAATCCCCTGATTCTTAGCCACAACTTGGAATGCTCTCATGTGCCGAAGGCCCAAAGGTGTCACCGTGGATACAGCTGCCATGAGAGCTAGGATATCTGAAAGTCATGGTCACTTTCTGGTCTAGCTTGTTTTCCTTGTGGGTGTTGAGAATGGGTTCGACACGAGCGGAAGACAGCTGTGCCCGCTTACGGTCGAATCCCATATGGCACCCAATGTGTTGTCCTCTGACCAGGAAAGAGCACACTTTCGTGGCATTGGGTCTCAATCCTGAGAACAGAGATGAGCTAGGACGACATGCTGATGTCGAAGCACTAGCCACCGGATGCCCTGGGACTCCCGTAAGAACCAGGGCTAAATCCATGCATTTTGTATATGTGCGGGTGAGATCAATGGAAGGACCCGATACTGGTAAGCTTCGCCCCCGAAAGCGAACCTCAGTATCTTCCTGTGTTGTGGCAATGTTTCTGTATGAAAGTAAGCGTCCTTAAATCGATTGTCAGAAATCAATCGCTTGGTAGGATTAAGAGCAATCACTTTGACAGTCAACGTTTGAACTGTATTCATTGATTTTCAGATAGCTGGAGAGCCCGCAAAATCTGAAAAATTGGACGCAGCCCCCATTCCTCTTGGGAACCAAGAATACCGACTGTAGTAGCCTGAATCACTGTCTGGTGGGGGAACATGTTCCATGGCCCCCTTCCCCAGCAGCTTTGCCAGCAGATGCGCACTTTCCGGTTTCATGGAAGTGGAGACCACGCCATTGAAAACACAGAGGGTGAAGTGAGAACTGAATCCTGTAGTTTCCCTCTCCAGTGCTTAGTACCCAAGGAGATATACGTTGCAGTAGCTTCCACGCTGCCAGTTTCTCAGAAAAGGGCAAAAGTTTCGGCGGCTTGGTTAAACGGGGGGGGGGGGGGGATGTTAGATGTTCGGCATCCTGAAACATGGCAGGAAAAACCGAAGAACTAACAGCCTATTGGAGACTGGTGTTGCCCGAAACACAGATTACGAGGAGGTGCC
Source organism: Channallabes apus (assembly GCA_030522415.1). Classification (NCBI taxonomy): domain Eukaryota; kingdom Metazoa; phylum Chordata; class Actinopteri; order Siluriformes; family Clariidae; genus Channallabes; species Channallabes apus. Next base: position 28,939,094 of record CM060124.1, on the reverse strand, counting down.
CGGGTCCAAAAAAACACACTCCTTGTGTTTACGCCTCACAAGAGTCAGACCCGGTCGAGACTGGGTGGCCGACAATCCAGACTCTTGAGCACGGCGGGGAGGGAATATCCCAAAAGCTTGTTCGTATAACTTCGCCCCAGAACCTAGTGGCGGCTGAGTTAACGATATCGCTAAACAGGCCAGAAGGCGAGATAGGGGCATTAAGGTGGAATGCACAATCCTATCCTTGATGCGCCTGAGATTTAGCCACAGGTGCCTCCTGCGAAAACCATAGCAGCCATAAAACGGCCGATAACACGAGCCGTCTCCTTTGTTGCACGAAGAGACAAGTCTGTAGCTCGGCATAATTCCAATACGCCTTATCTTGAAGAGCCCTGCCAGTACTCAAGTCTCTCAGCAGGTCAGCCTGGTAGGCCTGCAAAACCGCCCTGGTGTGCAGTGGAGCACCAAGCTGACCTGCTGACTGAAAAGCTTTCCCCTCCAGGGAAGATGAAAGTCTACACAGCTAGAAAGGAAGTATAAGCTTACCAGGAAGGATGATGTCCCAGGAGAGAGATAGCCTGTGAAGCGTCTCTTCTATCTGGGTGTCATCATATAACCCACATCAACTATATTTAAATAAATAAATAAGTCGATGGCAGGGAAAAACACGGGATGAATACAGCTTACTCCATGAAAGGGTTAACTCATATGGAGAGAGCTAAGGGGGGGGGGAGCGTCGTTGAGGCCCCGCCCCCCGGCGACCCGACAGAACCTGCCGTCTACAGTTTTTTTTTTTTTTAAGTGCTTAAGCCTATTTTCATCTCCGATAAGCAAGAGAGGAATCCTCGTGATGAGAACGCGGAAGAAAAGGAGCTTACCTCCGTCTGCCGCAGCTCTGTCAGATGCACGAGTTTTAAGCCAGGAATGCGCAGCGGCTCGCAGCTTCGCACGGAATGCGAGGCACGCGCAGCACTAACTGAAGCAGTGTAGAGATCGCACTCCGATATGGATTATCACACACGGAGGGATATCTAGTTTAAACTCGCCATATTAGTGAGTTAAACACTTTCTTATTTTGCTGGTTTAAACACAGGCACGCTCACAACAAGGCTGAAGACAAATGATGTGAGGTTTATTGCCGGCTCACTTGTATTTATAACCTCCACCTGCATCTAATCAGATGACGTCACCTGACCGAGGTTATATATATATATATATAGCCAAATTTTGGCGTGTTTGCACACATGCTTCACAACCGGCAACTGGACAAATGGTTTCTATAACGTTTTCACGCAGCATCGAGTGTAGCCTTGAAAGGGAACAGGTACTAAATGTATTCTTTACAAGGTTTGGAGTGTTGTATTAAAATTCTGGGAACACGACTGGGATATGTGAAGCTCATTAGTATATCAGTCAAGGCTCCATGTACCACGCTGGATACTGACTGGATTAGTACCTCACAGCACTTTTGGCTGCAAGGCAATGCACACCAAGGCTACTGCATTCATTTTACACTAATGTGGTCATGAATGTACAAAAAATATGTCTGAAATAATTTACCTGGGAAGCAACAAAAATGATGCATGGAACTCAAATAAAGAATAAACAGTCATTGTATTTCTATTCTATAAACACCCACATACACATAGACTCTACGCCGTCATTAATGAAAATGCTATCCAGAGGCAATGTAAATATGTTTCTTGTTAATAGCCACTGCTTTCCTGGTATTCAGGAGCACACTGTTTCTGAAATAAATAAACAGCTGATAAAAGATTTTTAGGGACATGCTATTATTGGAAAAAGGTAAAAGTAACATCACGTCACACTGATGATTTTACTCTAAAAGCACGTCTCCCTGTCTTTTATTCCTTACTTAACATTCACTGCAGTAAAGAGCAGAGGAAGTGAACTGAATACAAAGCATGGATACTGCTTGGACCTGTGAGTGTGTGTGCGTTATAAATATTTCATGATCTCAGGGATTTGATCTTGCCTTGGGTGAACTGTCTGATTCCTGACTCAGGATTTTTAATGTGCAGTGCTATACAATAAAGCATATTAGACCTGAACATTCAACATGTCCTGTTTGTTACTATTTATAAAAACTTTTTTAACATTCCTTAGTTCTGTTCATGTATAGACAACACAGTCCTGGTTTTACAGCACTGATATACTTTAACTAATATACCGTAAAAAGGCATTAAAAAAATTAACTCTTACTTTATAGCTTTAGTGTCTTTCTGAGGTGTTGTTTTTTGCACTGTTATATTTCAAAGCTCTCATAGGAGTAAAAAAAAAAAAAAAACTGTAGACTATGCTGTGATTTTCTTTCAAAATACATTTTTACAATATAATAAAAAGCACAAATGTCTCCTGCATGAATGATTAAAAAAAAAACTTTATTTATTTATTTATTTGGGGTGGGCAGGTGAAATCAGCAGGGCTCCAGAAATTGTACTTATTTTTCACTTAGTGATTTTGGTGAATTGAACAATAAAAATAATCCTTATTGTTAGATTGAATGAGTCAGCATGTCTTTAGTAAATAGCTCAAAAAGAAAATCGCAAAACATACTGTAGTAAATGAATGAAAGCTTTTATTAAGCGATGCTAAAGAAGCTATTAACGGAGTTAGTGAATTAAAAATACAGTGCTGTGTTGATTGTTTTAAAATGGTTCAGACCATAAAACATTATTAACATTATTAACAAATGTTAAGAAGTTTATTAGCATTATTATTATTATTATTTCACTCATAATTTTTAACTATAGCAATTGTAACAGTTTTGATTTTGGTTGGAGATCTCGTCACATGGATTCCTCTTGGGATGCCAGTTGTGACTGGTGACAGTTCCACTTTACCCTGAAAACGGTGCTGGACTCAGGTGATGCAGGCAGCTGTCCTCAGAGGACTTGTGACAGCAGTCACTTAACAGTTCAGGACTGTAATTTCCTACAGTTTTCTATCTGCCTAACACAAAGTATGTCTGTACTACAATCCTGCTATCTGTTATCACCCAAAGAAGGATGGGTTCTCTGTCTGGTTCCTCTCACGGTTTCCTCCTACTGCAATTACAGTTTTCATATGTTTTGGCATGCAGCAAGTTTTTCACATTGCTGTTGGGTAACTTTATGCCACTCTTTTGTAAAAAAAAACAAAAACATAAAACGTTTTGGAATCAGACCGGCAGATAGATACATTGTTTACAGTATCATGTAAACTGAACTAAAACACAACTACTGTAATACAGTATACACATACAGTAGATCCAAACTTAACTTGAGAAATATAACCAGAACCCAAACTCAAGTACTAAAATATAGACTCAATATGGACTACAATCAAACAGCTCAGCTTTGCTTAATGATTTGTGACCATCCATCTCCTTATTGATGGCATTCTTTACGTTTTCTGGAGTAAAATGTAGTGTTTTTTTTTTTTACAGCTTTGCAATAATGATAATGTACCCGGCCATCCACTCACTCACTCACTCACTCACTCAGGTGCCTAAACTTTTGCACAAGACTGTGTAAGACTGTATATATATATACACAGTCTTGTGAAAAAGTTTAGGCACCCCATAGATAGATAACAGATAACAGATTTTAATTTTTTATTTCAAAAGTTTCTCTTGGAAATGCAAAAAATGCAAAATATTTTCAGTAAACATTAATGCATAGTTACTTCTTATGCCATAAATTGAACAAAAATAAAAAAATAAAAACATTATTATGGCACTGTGCAATAGTTTGGGCACTTTCAGAGTCTCAGATTCTTTTTACAAGTTTCAGACCTTAATCAGCTCGTTAGGTCTGATGCAAGGCAACAGCTGTCATTAGTAAATGGCAATTTTAAAGCTTTACAGATATTTTGATTCTTCAAACCTTGTGCACACACTTGCGGACACTCAACAGCCATGGGTTCCTCTAAGCAGCTGTGTAAGACTCAAGAAGATAGCAAAGCGGTGTCAGCTTGCAGTTTCCACAGTGAGAAATTTAATTAAGAGATGGCAGTTCAAGGGAACTGTGGAGGTCAAGATGAGATCTGGGAGACCAAGGACACTCTCGGAGAGAACTGCTCGTATACTGGTCAGAAAGACAAATCAAAACCCCATGACTGCAAAAAACCTGCTGGAAGATTTAGACTCAGGAGTGGTGGCACACCATTCCACTGCGCAACGACGCTACTACAGATAAGACCTTCATGGAAGAGTCAGCAGTATAAAACCTTACCTGCTTCCCCCTCATAAAATCCAACATCAGAAGTATGCAACAGAACATCTACAAAAGCCTGGTGAGTTTTGGAAACAAGTGTGGTGGACTAATGAAGTTAAAATAGAATTATTTGGCCACAAACAGCAAAGACAAGTTTGGAGAAAAAAGGGAGCACCATTTTATGAAAAGAACACCTTGCCAACTATTAAGCATGGGGATGGATCTATCATGCTTTGGAGTTATGTTACAGGAAAATTGCATGGGCGAAGGGAAGAATGGATACCACTGAATACCAAATATTAAATTCCAGAGTATTTATGCAAACTTCTGACCCTCGGGAGACCTGCATTTGTAAGGGACTGCCGCTAGAGGGATGTGTGGCCATGATTATTTTTTGTTCATGTAGTTTTGTTGGTAGTTTCCCAAAAGGTACCTCGCTCAGGTGATGATGAAGCTCACCTGAGCCGAGGCAGCTCAATAGAGAAGGTATAAAAAGCCCAGGTGTGTTTGTCGCTCAAAGGAGCGTGAATGTGTGGTACGCCGCTCATAGGAGCGGTAATGTGCGGTACCCTGCTCATAGGAGCGCAGGTGTGTGTGTCGCTTATAGGAGCATAAATGTGCAGTACGCCGCTCATAGGAGCACAGGTGTGTGTGTGTCACTCATAGGATCGGGAATGTGCGGTACGCCATAGTGTATAGTGAATGTGTGTTTTCGCTCATAGGAGCGCGAGGCTGAGTGCCAGGCTTAGAAGACCCTGTGTGTGTGTGTTATGTGTAAAGACCCTGTATGTGTGTTATGTGTAAAGTGTTTTGTTTATTTTGTTGTGGGGAATTATAGTTTGTTTTGTTTTCAATAAAATATTATCTGTTAAAAAACCCTCTGCGACTATGGCTGCCCTTCATAGCCCATGGCGGTAACAACAGCCAGCAATACACCTTAGAACATGACAGCATTGTTACATTATCCTTACGCTAAGTTTATTTTCAGCACTCGGGTCATAGCTGAGATGCTAACAGAGTGGACATTGTTGTCCTCTATAATGACACTTTGTATCTCCCTTAATCTAATGGCATGTGAAAAGGGTCCCTCTGCCCCCCTGCCTTGAGGTTCTTTGTGCGAGGAATGAAGAAGACAGTAATTCAGTAATTGTCAAGATTCTGTCACGGACCGCTGCCATCCCTCCTTTTTCCCATGCTCTCATGTATTTTCTCATGTTCATGTTTTCTCCTAGCTTAAAAGCACTCTCACTCATGCCTTTTCCCATGCACTGCCCTCTTTCTCACACTGGCATCACATTCACCCGTGCATAAAAGGAAGTGCTTCACCCTATCTCATTGTTGAATTATTGCGTGCCTTTCAAGCCCAGTTTTCTTTCTTGTGGCAGTTGTTTTCTATTCTCAACCTCATCTGTTGATTACCCTGTATTTGGGCCCTTCTTTTTTCCTCCAATCTTTAGGCTCCTCACCTCAGCATCCCCTTACAGAAATATAACATAAGATACACATATTTAGAGCCAAGTCTTTTATGAATGTGCTTATGGTGACTGACACCAGGATGTTGCCAGCAAGAATAGGGGTTTGTGGGCATTGGACTTGTTTTTCTGCTGCATAGTTTTGATGTTTGATCAGATAGGAATCCTAGGAGTTGTAGCCAATGCTGGGTCTGTGGCCTTGGGCTTTTTGAGTGCTGTGCCTTTTGCTTGGTGGGCTGTGGTGCACTGGGTGTCCTGGTACCCACAGTGGCTTTTTTGGTAATTTGTGCTATATAGATTTTTCTGTGGAATTGGACTGGGCAGGCTGGCCTTTGGTCCTTTACCATGAAGACAGTCCTGCCTCAGCAGATGCAGACAGCTGTTCTCTGAGGACTTGTGACTGCCACCCTTGGCTTTCTCATCAGGGACTATCTAATCATTTTGATTCATGCACATTTTTCACATTTCATAAAAAAAAAAATCTTAATTTCGTTTTAATTCTGTAAAGCTGTTTTGCGACAATGACAACTGTTAAAAGCACTCTCACTCACTCACTCACTCAGGGTTGCCGGGGACCTGGACCTTATTCCGGGAGACTTATGGCACAAGGCGGGGTACACCCTGAACAAGGTGCCAATCCATTGCAGGGCACACATACTCATACACTTATTCACACATTATGGGAAACTTGGAAATCCCAATTAGCCTTATCTGCAGGTCTTTGGACTGTAGGAGTACCCTGCAAGCCACCAAGCACAGGGAGAACATGCACAAAGAGACGGGAATCAAGCCTGGCCAGGAATTGAATCCGGACCCCGGAGGTGCCTGGTGACGGTGCTAACCACTACACCACCTTTTAAAAGTGCTATACAAACAAAATTGAATTGAAAGTGGACAAGAAGACTTGGTGGTGGAACAAGGAACTCCAGGTGTGTATACAGAGAAAGAGGCTAGCTAAAAAGAAGTGGGACACTGAGAGAACTGAAGAGAGTAGTCAGGAGTACAGGGAGATGCAGCGTAAATTGAAGGTAGAGGCAAAGGCCAAACAAAGAGGATGATGTATGAGGACATGTATGCTAGGTTGGACAGTAAGGAGAGAGAGAGAGAGAGAGAGAGAGAGAGAGACAGATGGGAAGAATGTGCGGCAGGTAAGAGTGACTAAAGATAGGGATGGAAAAGTACTGCCAGGTGCCAGGAGGGTAGTGGGAAGAAGGAAGGAGACCTTAAAGAATGGAAATAAAATGGAATGAAGAGTAGAAAAAGTGACTGTTGTGGAGCAGGTAGTAGCAAAATTTTGTAAGAGTCAGATGAAGAAGGTGTTGAAGAGGATGAAGATTGGAAAGGCAGTTGGTCCTGATGAAATACTTGTAGAGGTAGAAAAGTGCTTAGAAGATGTGGCAGGGGAGTTTCTGACTATTCTGTTTAACAAAATCTTGGAGAGTGAAAAGACCTCAGAAGAATGGAGGAGCAGTGTATTAGATTTTAAAAAACAAAAGAGATATGCAGAGCAGTGGCAAATACAGAGGAATAACGCTGATGAGCCATAAAATGAAGCTGTAAAAAAGAGTAGTGGAAGCTAGGTTAAGGGTAGAGGTGAGCATTTGTGAGCAGCAATATGGCTTCATGCCTAAAAAGAGTGTAAAAGATGCAGTATTTGCTTTGAGGATGCTGATAGAAACGTACAGAAATATAGAGTTGGATTGTGTCTGTCGATTTAGAGAAAGCTTAAAACAGGGTGCAGAGAGTGGAGCTGTGGTATTGTATAAGGATGTCTGGAGTGAGAAGTATGTTAGAGTGGTGCACGACATGGTGGTATGAGAGCTGTACGACAGTGATGAGATGTGCTGTAGTGATAGATGAGTTCTAAGTGAACGTGGGTCTGCATCAAGTATCGCCTCTGAGCCCTTTCTTGTTTGATCTAGTGATGGCCAGGATGACGGATGAAGTTAGACAGGAGTATCCATGGACTATAATGTTTGCAGATGACATTGTGCTTTGTAGCGAGAGCAGGGAACAGGTGGAAGAAAATTTGGAGAGGTGGAGGTACGCTCTGGAAAGCAGAGGAATAAAGGTTAGCCGCAGCAAGACAGAATACATGTTTGTGAATGAGAGGGACCCAAGTGGAATTGTAAGGCTACAAGGAGCAGAAGCAAAGAAGGTGCGGGACTTTAATTACTTAGGGTCAACTGTTCTGAAAAACAAAGAGTCTGTCACGAACTAACCGGAATGATCAGAAGAGTTAGCACACTTAGCGGTTAGGCCTTTGTAGCGTGGATGGTAAACCCAAATGCGGAAGCAAGCGAGTAGGCAGGATAACCACGCGATTTGGTCTAAGGACTCTCACAAAAACGGAGAAAGGGAAAAACACAAATTTAACCCGCGTCCTATAAACACACACTCTAATCAGAAAGTAGACCCAAGAAAGTGAGTACTCACGAAATGGTAGACAGGTGATCTGAACCGACATGGGCCAAGAACTCATTGACTGAGCGTTGTACTGTGGCTTGTTGACTCCTCTTATACTTCCTGGTTGACAACCGCATTACTTCCGGGTCCTAGTGCCGGTTGTAGATTGAGTGTGCATGACAGTACCCCCCTGTCCAGGACCGGCTCCTGACGGTCCTGGAGTGGAGGATACCCGACGACGGTAGTCTTGAATCATCTCGGGGTCGAGAATAAACCGGGCCGGAATCCAAGATCGCTCCTCGGGGCCGTAGCCCTCCCAGTCAACCAGGTACTGAGTACCTCTGCCCCGAGGGCGCGAATCAAGGATCCGGCATACGGTGTAGGCGAGACCAGTGTCGATGACCCGGGAAGGAGGAGCAGGGGGGAGGGTGGAATCATGGGAGATGTGATGAAGGGGTTCAGCTGAGAGGTGTGGAACACTGGGTGGATACGGAGCGCCGCAGGCAGCTGGAGCCGGTAGGTGACAGGATTTATCCGGTGTGTGATGCGGTATGGGCCGATGAATCTAGGTGAGAGTTTCCTCGATTCGGTGTGAAGGTGAAGATTTTTTGTTGAGAGCCATACCTTGTCACCTACATGAAACAATCTTCCCGGAGGGTGTCGACGGCAATGTTGGATAGCGTAGCGGGCGTTAGCTTGTTGGATGGCTTGGTTGGCTTGGCGCCACAACCGTCGACACCGGCGGACCAACTGTTGGGCCGACGGTACATCAACCTCCCGTTCCTGGTGTTGGAACATGGAGGGTTGGAAACCCATGCAGGCGGACTACGTGTTCTAATATCAGCTCGGCTGTTTGTTTTGCTGACGGGAGTCCGACAAGAGCCACCAGGTGCACAGCTTTGGAAAACCGGTCGACGATCATCAGGACGGTGTTCTTTCCCTCGGAGGCCGACAGGCCCGTGATGAAGTCGACGGCTATGTGTGTCCAGGGCCGACGCGGAACAGGTAGTGGTTGGAGTTCTCCTGGCGTCGGTTGGTTGTTATTTTTAGCCCTGGCACACACAGGGCACGCCTGGACGAAGTTGTCGACGTCCTTCCTCAACGATGGCCACCAGAAGGCGCGCTGAATGAACTGGATGGTGCGGCGGGCGCCCTGATGTCCAGAGAGGGGAAATGAATGTCCCCACTGAAGAACCTCCACTCACTTGGAACGTGGCATGTAGAGTCATCCAGGTGGCACACCTGCCGGTTCGGTTTCCTCGGCCTGTGCCTGGCGGACTCTTGTTTCCAAATCCCAGTGAAGTGGTGTGATGATCTTCGACGTGGGTAGGACAGGCGCGAGGTCCGCCCGGGGAATGTCCTCCTCATGGTATCGTGAGAGGGCGTCAGCTTTGGTGTTCTTGGACCCCGGGCGGTAAGAAAGGTGGAAATTAAAATGTTCAAAAAATAGTGCCTATTGCGCCTGTCTGGGGTTAAGCTGTTTTAGGTTCTGGTGGTCGGTCCAGACGATGAACGGCTCCCTGGCGTCCTGGAGCCAGTGACGCCATTCCTCCAAAGCCCACTTTATGGCCAGCAGTTCGCCGTCTCTTACCCCGTATCACTGCTGAGTGGGATCCAACTTTTTGGAGAAGAAACTACATGGGTGTAGTTTCTGGTCTGGACCTCGTTGGGAGAGGATGGCCCCGGCCCCCACATCCGAGACATCCACCTCCACAACGAATGGTTGACTTGCATCTGGATGGAGGAGAATGGGTGCTGTTGTGAATCGATTACAAAGTTTGTGGAAAGCGGCGATAGCATCTGGGTTAAGGGTGAAGTGAGATGAAGGTCGGGTCAGGGCGGTTAAATGTGCTGCAGCTGTACTGTAGTCCCGGTTAAAGCGACGGTAGAAGTTCGCAAACCCGAGAAATCGTTGAAGCTGCTTAAGGGTCTTGGGTAGGGGCCAAAGACGCACAGCCTCAAGTTTCTGCGGGTCCATGGCCACACCCTGGGGCGAGATGACAAAACCCAGGAACGTGGTGGAGCGCTCGTGAAAAGCGCACTTCTCCAACTTACAATACAGCTGATGGGCGAGCAATCTCTTGAGAACCGCCCTGACATGTTGAGTGTGTTCATCGGTTGTGCGTGAATAAATCAGTATGTCATCCAGGTAGACGAACACCCACCGCCTAACATGTCTCGGAGGACGTCGTTGAATTTTTGGAAGGCGGCGGGTGCGTTGCAGAGTCCGAACGGGATGACTAAGCTCTCATAGTGTCCTTTAGGGGTGATGAAAGCCATCTTTCCCGGACGAATGGGACAGATCGCTCGGTGGTGCGCCGCGGACCCACAGTATGTGCACCGCCCCTCACGGAAGCGACCTTCACGCTCGGCCACGGTTAGGGAGGCGCGTCCTATTTGCATGGGTTCCCCGGCTCCGGTGTTAACCACGGCAGGAGTTGGAGATCCGACATGCCTTTGGGTGGTGGAGGTGAAGGTGGTCGATGGGTGTAGATTGGTGTGGGTGAAAGCAGGTGTTGGTGGCAGGGTTCTCGGAGCTGGCCTCGGGCGAGAGAGGAGGCGCTGGTCGATGCGGAGGGCGAGTTGGATTAGACCCTCCAGTGTGGCAGGGAGTTCTCGCCCGGCTAGTTCGTCTTTGATCCGAGAAGCCAGCCCCTCGTAGTAGGAAGTCCAGAGCGCGGCGTCTCCCCAGGAGGTCTGAACTGTGAGGGTACGGAAGTCAGCAGTGTAGCGGCTCACGGACAATCCACCCTGCCGCAGGCGACAGTTTTGAGTCGGTCTCTACCTTGCCCACCGGATGTTCAAAGGTGAGTCGTAATTGGCGGGTGAATTCATTGTAGGAGTGGGTGGTATCAGAATCGGAACGTAGGATTGCCGTGGCCCACTCAGCTGCCTGCCCTGATAGCAACGATACGAGGAGAGCAATGCGCAATCGATCGGTGGAGTATTTGATGGCATTAAACTCAAACACCAGACCTAAAGCCATTAGAAAAACACTGCATCTCCCGTCCGTGCCGTCCCATTTATATGGCAATGCAAGGAAAACATCAGAGGAGGGAGGGGGAGGGGACGGAAGTGCGACTGCCGCGACGGGAGCCCGGTTAGCAACGGCCTCGCCGTTGCCGGCTAGCAACGGCCTCGCGAAGATCCGCGTTCTCCCGCCGAAGCTCCGCCACCTCACGGCGCAAGGCCGCGATGTCTTGGGCGCTCCGGCGAAGAGTAGCGAGCTCTCCGTCTAGCCGGTTGATTAGCTCAGCGTGCCGATCTACCACGTCGCATAGATGCGCATAATCTGCTGGGTTTACCGCTTGCGGCTCAGTCATTCTGTCACGAACTAACCGGAATGATCAGCACACTTAGCGGTTAGCCCTTTGTAGCGTGAATGGTAAACCCAAACGCGGAAGCAAGCGAGTAGGCAGGATAACCACGCGATTTGGTCTAAGGACTCTCACAAAAACGGAGCAAGGGAAAAACACAAATTTAACCCGCGTCCTATAAACACACACTCTAATCAGAAAGTAGACCCAAGAAAGTGAGTACTCACGAAATGGTAGACAGGTGATCTGAACCGACATGGGCCAAGAACTCATTGACTGAGCGTTGTACTGTGGCTTGTTTACTCCTCTTATACTTCCTGGTTGACAACCGCATTACTTCCGGGTCCTAGTGCCGGTTGCAGATTGAGTGTGCATGACAGAGTCTAAACAAGGAGGTGAACAGGCAAGTGCAGGAAAGTGCATGATATATGGCTTCAAGATAGTGAGACTGAAGAAAAGACAGAGCTGGTGGAAGCAGAGCTGAAGATGTTGGGGTTCTCTTTGGGAATGACAAGGATGGATATGATCAAAAATAAGAACAACAGCCCAGGACAGCTTTGGGGATAAAGTCAGGTCAGATTGAGGTGGTTTGGACGAGAGATATAAGGATCCTGATGTTGGAACTGCCAGGCAAGAGGTCTAGAGGAACATTAAAGAGGAGATTTAAGGATGCAGTGAAAGGGGACATGAAGTTAGTTGCTGTAGGAGAAGAGGATGCAGAAATAAGGTTAGATGAAGGCAGATGACTCACTGTGTCAAAGAAAACAAAAAATATATAAAACAATAACATGAAGCAAGACCTATGCAGTATTAATACAGTACATTTTTTGGATTTTTTTATGGATGTTATTGGATTACATACAGTACCTGTTGTTGCTATGCAACATTTGATTGATTGAGGACACAATTGTTCACCCAATAGTTGGCTGCGCTTTTCAACCAACTTCTACCATTGTAAGGCCATGATGAAAAACATGGTCCACAATTGTGGTGCTTATTGGTAACATGCCTACTGTATGTCTTGGACCACTTCTGCCTCTTCTTTTTCCACCTTATGTACCTTCTTTCTGGTTGTTGACTTGTTCGTTTCCCTGATGCCTCTCTATTGTCAGAATCTGTAACACTATGCCATTCTGCATGAATATATTCTTGCCAAATGAGGGTCAGTGAGATACAGTGGGGCAAAAAAGTATTTAGTCAGCCACCAATTCTCAAGTTCTCCCATTTAAAAAGGTGAGAGAGGCCTGTAATTTTCACCATAGGAATACCTCAACTATGCGAGACAAAATAAGAAAAAAAAACACTTGTAGGATAACATAATTAATAAAATAATTAATTAATTAATTGGTAAACTCCTCTGTAAAATAAATGGTCACCTACAAACAAACAAGATTTCTGGCTCTCACAGACTTGTAACTTCTTCTTTAAGAGGCTCCTCTGTCCTCCACTAATTACCTATATTAATGGCATCTGTTTGAACTTTTCAGTATAAAAGACACCTGTACACAAACTCAAACAGTACGGTCAAGACCAAAGATCTGTCAAAGGACCCCAGAAATTAAATTGTAGACCTGTACCAGGCTGAGAAGACTGATTCTGCAATAGGTAAGCAGATTGGGGTGTAGAAATAAACTGTGAGAGAAATTATTATATTATTAAATGGAAGACATATAAAACCACTGATAATCTCCTTTGATCTGAGGCTCCATGCAAGGTCTCACCCCATGGGGTCAAAATTATCACAAAAACTGTGAGCAAATTTCCCAGTACCACATGAGGGGACCTAGTGAATGACCTGCAGAGAGCTGGGACCAAAGAAACAAAGGCTACCATTAGCCAGGGACTCAAATCCTGCAATGCCCCCCTGCTTAAGCCAATACATGTCCAGGTCCATCTGAAGTTTGCTAGAGAGCATTTGGATGATCCAGAAGAGGATTGGAAAAATGTCATATGGTCAGATGAAACCAAAATAGAACGTTTTGCTAAAAACTCACTGAGAAAAACTCGCTGAGTGGCATCCAAAGAACACCATAACTACTGTGAAGCATGGGGGTGGAAACATCATATTTTGGGCCTTTTTTTCTGCAAAGGGACCTGGACAACTGATCCATGTAAAGGAAAGAATGAATGGGTCCATTTATCGTGAGATTTTGAGTGAAAACCTTCCATAAGCAAGAGCATTGAAGATGAAATGTAGCTGGGTCTTTCAGCATGACAATGATCCCAAACACACCACCCGGGCAATGAAGGAGTGGCTTCGTAAGAAGCATTTCAAGGTCCTGGAGTGGCCTAGCCAGTCTCCAGATATCAACCCCATAGAAAATCTTTGGAGAGAGTTGAAAGTTCAATTCAATAAAATTTTATTTGTATAGCGCTTTTAACAATTGACATTGTCTCAAAACAGCTTTACACAATCAAAAGAATTATTTGAGCTTGTATGGATTGGGAATGTGTATGAATCAAAATGGTCAGATAGTCCCTGGTGAGCAAGCGACAGTGGCAAGGAAAAACTCCCTGAGATCGTAATAGGAAGAAACCTTGAGAGGAACCAGACTCAACAGGGAACCCATCCTCATCTGGGTGAAACAGATAGCAGGAAATGATCTGCATTCATACAGTGTCTTAGGTGGCAGGCAGTTCAGCTATAATAGTTGATGGTAATTGATGTTAAAATGGAGTCCAGGTAGTTATTGGAGACTCAGATAGACTTGTAGAAAGTTCCAGTCCTGAACTATCAAATTGTCAAGTCCTCAGAGAAACAGCTGCTAACACCAGTCGAGGCCAGAACCGTCTTCTAAGTAGAGAGAATCATCCCCAGACACAGAGAGAGAGAGAGAAAGAGTGAAAGGGGGAGACAGGGAGAGAGGAAAGAGAAAGAGGGGGAGAAAGAGAAGAAGAGGAGAGATGGCAGTTAGGTATGGTCACAGTCACATAATGTATAATGTGAATGTATATTTACTGTAGAGTGCAAGCAGGGACTCCGGCAGGACTAACTATGACAGCACAACTAAAAGGAAGAGCCAGAAGGAAACACAAACATGAGGGCTCCCTGAGATGTAAAGCAAACAATCACCTCACTGTCAACGAACCTGAGTGATCAAATGAGAGTGAAGAAGACAGCATCTAAACATACCAGTTCACCATAATACTCTACGTCCATGAGTGGCCCAGATCTGCTCCTTTACCTATGGCAAATCTATTTATAAAAATGCTTGGCTAAATAAATCGGTTTTTAGCTTAGACTTAAACACTGAGACTGTGTCTGAGTCCCGAACACTATTTGGAAGACTATTCCATAATTTTGGGGCTTTGTAAGAAAAAGCTCTGCCCCCAGCTGTAGTTTTCATAATACGTGGTACTGACAAGCAGCCTGCATCCTTTGATCGAATCCTTGACCATTTAATGCTTTATATGTCAAGAGTAGTATTTTAAAATCAATGCGAAATTTCACAGGGAGCCAATGCAGTGAAGTTAGGATAGGGGTGATGTGCTCATATCTTCTGGTTCTAGTGAGGACTCTCGCTGCTGCATTCTGGACTAGCTGAAGCTTTTTTATGCACCTAGCTGAACAACCAGTATTACATTAGTCCAACCTAGAAGTGATAAAAGCATGAACTAGGTTTTCTGCATCGTTTAGCGACAATATATTTCTTTTCATGGCAATATTTCTGAGGAGAAAGAATGCTATCCTGGTGATATTATCTACATGAGCTTCAAATGAAAGGCTGGGATCTACTGTATAATCACGCCGAGGTCTTTTACTGTTGCACTTAATGGGACAGAAAGGCCATCTAAAGTTACAGTGTGATCTAAGATTTTACTCGTAGCTGTATGTGGTCCTATGACTAGAACTTCTGTCTTATCCGGATTAAGCAGAAGGAAGTTAATTAGCATCCAATTTGCAATCTTATGTCCTGCACACATTGTTCAACTTTAGCAAGCTGGTTTTTCTCATCAGGTTTTGTTGAGACGTATAGCTGTGTGTCGTCAGCATAACAATGAAAACTAATACCATGCTTACGGATTATGTTGCCCAGAGGAAGCATGTAAAGGGAAAAAAGCAGTGGGCCTAAAACTGAACCCTGCGGAACGCCAAACTCCACTAGAGAAGATGCAGAATAATCACCATTTAAATCTACAAACTGATGAAAATCGGTCAAATAGGATCTGAGCCAGGAGAGGGCTGTACCCTTAATTCCTACTACATTTTCTAATCTGTGAAGAAGAATAGCATGATCAATGGTGTCAAACGCTACACTGAGGTCGAGTAATACAAGCATAGTTACACAACCCTGATCAGAGGCCAATAGGAGGTCATTTACTACTTTAACGAGTGCTGTTTCTGTGCTGTGATGAGGCCTAAATCCTGACTGATACAGTTCATGTATGCTATTTCTATGTAGATATGAGCATACAGTAGCTGCTCCTCTACTATCTTTTCCAGAATCTTAGAGATAAAGGGGAGGTTTGATATTGGCCTGTAATTGGACAGCTGACAGGGGTTGAGGTCAGGTTTCTTAATTATTGGTTTGATAACTGCTAATTTAAAAGATTTTGGAACATAACCAATGCTGAGTGAGGAATTAATTATTCTCAACAGCGGTTCTGTTATTACTGGTACTATCTGTTTAAGAAAATGTGTCGGTATAGGATCTAATATACAGGTTGATGAATTTGGAGAAGAGATGAGTGAAATTAGTTCATTCTCTTCAAGGGGAGTAAAGTATTCTAGGTTCCGATCTGACATGACATCTGCATCAATTACATTGTTCTGTTTCAAAGCCTCAATTTTATGCCTGATATTTACAATTTTATTATTAAAAAAGTTCATGAAGTCCTCACTATTGCATGATGTTGTTTTGGAGATTTCTGTAGTGGTTTTAGGATTATTAGGATTAGGATTATTTTTATTTTCTTCTATAAGAGTGGAGAGATACATTGACCTAGCTACACTAAGAGCTTTCCTATAGTTCAGGATGCTCTCTTTCCATGCTATTTGAAATACTAACAATTTAGTTTGACACCATTTACGCTCTAATTTCCGAGCGGTCTGTTTTAAAGTGCGCGTGTGATCGTTATACCAGGGAGCGAGTTTCTTATCTCTAATAATTTTTCTTTTAGTTGGAGCTACATTATCTAAGGTACAATGAAATGTCGACTCTAAATATTCAGTCACCTGATCGAGTTCTGTGGGGTCAGACGGTGGCCTAATCGAAATTGGTAACTCTGGGAGATTACTGATAAAACTCTGTTTGGTAGTTGATGTGAATGTACATTTAATACGGTAGCGCGGTGCTGTGCGTACATTATCACTGTGACACACTTGAATTGAGACAAGATAGTGATCTGATATAACTTCAGACAGTGTAATTGTGAATACATTTCTTATACTTAATCCGAAGAATATTATTAAGTCTAAAGTGTGACCTGCTTTATGAGTGGGTCCTACTATACACTGATTTACGCCTACTGAGTCCAGTATGGACATAAATGCTGTTCTCAGAGGGTCTTCTGGATTCTCAAAATGAATGTTAAAATCTCCAGCAGTTAACACTTTGTCTGCAGAAACGACTAGGTTTGAGATGAAATCTGCAAATTCACTAAGAAATTCAGAATACGGCCCTGGAGGTCTGTTAATTATAATTAGTGGAATCGACTGAACTGACTTAATATACTTACTGTAAATACACTTATGTTACTATAAAAAATTTCAAATGAATTAAATTTGTGTCCGTGTTTTTGTACGATAGACCGATTATCATTGTAAATAGCTGCGACGCCTCCTCCTCTACCAGTTAACCGAGGCTGGTGTATGTAGCTGTATCCAGGAGGACTAGCTTCATTTAGAGCTACATACTCATCCTGTTTAACCCATGTTTCAGTTAAACAGAGTATATCAAACGCCTGATCTGTGATAATTTCATTAACAGTAACCGCTTTTGATGCGAGAGATCTAATATTTAACAGTCCTAGCTTCAGATCAGAGGTGCCGGCTGCACATTCAGTATGACCCGAGTTTGTCGTCTTTATGTTAATTAAATTATTGAAACAGACTTCCTGAGTCTTTCTACATTTTGCTTAGATCGGGGAACAGACACAGTCTCAATATGGTGAACCCTGAGTGACGACTCTATGCAGCTAGCAGACTGTTGGTTTAGCCTGTCTGTCTGCTCCCTGGCCTTGGCTCTGGATTGTCACCGATTAACTAGACCTCTACTGAGACTATGAGCAATACTACAGGAAATGAGAGCAGCACCTTCCCGAGTGGGATGGACAACGTCCCGCCCTAACAGGCCAGCTTTGCCCACAAAGGTCTTCCAATTGTCTATGTAGCCCACATTATTTTTGGAGCACCACCTGGACATCCAGCGGTTCAGCGACCATAACCTGCTGTACGCTATGTCGCCACGTCTCATTGGGATGGGACCAGAGCATACTACTTCATCGGACATCACCTTCGCTAATTTAAACACCTCTGTAAAGTTATTCTTACTAACCTCTGACTGACAAAGGCGTATATCATTAGCTCCAGCATGTACCACGATCTTAGAGAACCTGTGCTGTCCTAGAGCCCTAAGATTACCTGCTATGTCCAGTGCTCTGGCTCCCAGGATACACCTAACCACTGCCGCTAGCACCCCTAAAGGTCTAGCTAATTTCACGTGCCTCAGTATACAGTCTCCTATAACCAGAGCTCTTTCAGGTTTCTCAGCGGGTGCATCACTGAAGAGAGCAAACCTGTTGGACACGTGAAGCACAGAGGAGGTGTGTTCCGGTGGGCTAGCCTTAGCGTTAGCTTTGGCTGAACGAGTATGCCGCCGAGTCGTCACCCACTCGCCCCGCTGTGAGGGCTCTAATGCCGGAGTCGGGGGCTGTTTATCTCTGCCTGCGGCACTCAGACTGTCCTCTAGGGAATAACGCTGCTCTCACACTCTTTAACCCTCTCTAAAGTCTGGATGCGCTCCTCTAATGCTGATATCTTCTCCGTCAGAGTGCTAACTAACACACACCTATCACAAATAAAATTATCACTAATGACGGAGGAAGAATGTCTAAACATCCTGCACTCCACACACTGAACGAGTTGAATGGTAGACATGATAACGCACCTTTGTGTCGGAGTTTTAGTTGTTTGGAGCTGAATTCCGTTTGTTGTTCTTAGACTAGGAAACTCGTGCGTTCTCCAAAAATCGCAGAAAAAAGGCGAAGCCGAATAGTATGAAAATGTAAAAGCTATTTGCTATTAAATTTAATATTGTATAAATGAAAAAGCTATGTAATTTAAACACTGATACAAACGCGAAACTTTCGCGGCAACGATACAAAAACAGGAAGCTACGTCACCAACAGGTGTATGTGAAAGTCCTTGTTGCCCAGCAAAACATCACTGCTCTAAAGGAGATCTGCATGGAGCAATAGGCCAAAATACCAGCAACAGTGTGTGAAAACCTTGTGAAGACATACAGAAAATGTTTGACCTCTGACATTTCCAACAAAGGGTATATAACAAAGTATTGAGATGAAATTTTGTTATTGCCCAAATACCTATTTTCCACCATAATTTGCAAATAAATTCTTTAAAAGTCCTACAATGTGATTTTCTGGAGACTCATAGTTCAGGTATACCTATAATGAAAACTACAGGCCTCTCTCATCTTTTAAAGTGGGAGAACGTGCGCAATTGGTGACTGACTAAATAAGTTTTTGCCCCACAGTATACACCCCTGAGCTGTGTTGGAAAATTATCTGTGTACAAGTCACCAGATGATGTGAAATTTGTACAACATCTGTTCTGTAAAATGTACCAAAAGTGACTTAACAAAAAATTTTAACATTTATGGAATAAGTATCCAGTTTCAGTGCTTTGTAACTGATGTAATGGGTTTGATCTTTTTGCATGGGTGGCACCACAAACACACGGACATAAGACAGGGAGGGTTAGGAGAGGGTTTAAAGAGGGAGGAAGGGATAGAAGGGGAGGAAAAAAGTAAAGGAGTGCACATGCAGGTTTGGTGGAAGTTCCCAATTGGCAAGCAGGCATGTGGCTAGCAAAAGGTGGTGGCAGGCATAGTGGCAAACATAGGCCAAGACTGACCCCTCCCAGATTTCTCCCAGATCTCAGACTAAACTCAGCATCTCGCTTTCATAACATGGAGAAAACCTGAGATCCATTAACATTAATTATTGCCAGTCAGCCTGAACTGGCCGCCTATGTAGGGAGCCTATGGAGTGATCAAGAAGCGACAACAGACTGGGGTGAACATCCATCAGATGTGCATGACATGACACTGCCCCCCCCCCCCCCTTAGCTCTGAGCTCACCATCGCCCCTGGCACTGCCTGTGTTTTTTATTTGGAATTGATTCCTTGCAAGGGGCATTATTACACAAAACCTCTGGGGGTGTGTAAAGGTGTGTCGGATTAGGGTGTTAGTGGTGGGTTCTTTGGGTGCTGTCAGTTGAGGAGCGGGGTCTCCATGCATAAGACTTGTTTGTCCAGTTCATTCCATCCATGCTTGATCTGGAAAATTTGTACGCCCAATAAACAACCTTGACTGCTAAATCTGTGGCTGGCTGTGATGCATTAGGTGTTCTGATATCTTTCTATCATAGTCAGTGTTGACATTTTACAAGTAATTTATGCTGCATTGCCTTTTCTGTAGGATCAGACCAGACAGGTTGGCCTTTGCTTTCCCACAGCTTATCCCATAGATAAGCCTTTAATATACCTTTACTGGTATTCATTCATTCATTCATTCATTCATTTTCTATACCGCTTAATCCTGTGTTCAGGGTCGCGGGGGACCTGGAGCCTATCCCAGGAGACTTCGGGCACTAGGGGTACACCCTGGACAGGGTGCCAATCCATCGCAGGGCACACACACATACACACGCACCCAATCACAACACTACGGGCAATTTAGGAACGCCAATTAGTCTAACCTGCATATCTTTGGACTGTGGGAGGAAACCGGAGTACCCGGAGGAAACCCACCAAGCACGGGGAGAACATGCAAACTCCATGCACACAGAGATGGGAATCGAGCCTGGCCGGGGAATCGAACCCAGACCCTGGAGGTGCAAGGCAACAGTGCTAACCACTACACCACTGCGCCGCCTCCTTTACTGGCATATAATTGATAATTCTATTTAATTCACCCAGCAGTAAGGTTAATGCTGTGGCTGCATGTTCGATGAATGTGCTGTGTCTATGTTCGATACTAGCTAGCAGATTTGAAATCAGACCTCAAAAGAGATCACGATCAACTGCGTACCTCTAAACAATTAGCTAGGTTTCAAAAATACAATTTGCATATATACAAACTAAACCCGAGATCCATTAACATTAATTATCGCCAGCCAGCCTGAACTGGCCGCCTACGTAGGGAGCCTATGGAGTGATCAAGGAGCGACAACAGACTGGGGTGCACATCCATCAAAGGTGCATGCCGTGACACTGCCCCTCCCTTAGCTCTGTGCTCACCATCGCCCCTGGCACTGCCTGTCTATGAGTAAGAACTCAGCCTTTAGGGACTCAAACCAAGGTCTGCAGTAGGTGCTCCTGTGTGTGTGTGTTCTCTACCAGTGTCTGTTCAATCTTTTCCACAGTGGCACCCCAGACACATGGATGGGAAAAGGGATAATTTTATTTAGAAAATAACAGGGAAGGAAATTGGAAAGGAGGGAAGATGGAAAGAAAGGGGAGGAAAGGAATAATGTGGATGTGCCCAGCTGGATGGCAGACTGGAGCATGTGGACTGGGGTGCACATCCATCAGTGGCACATGCTGTGACACAGGAAATAAATGCTATAAAATTATAAAGTGTAATTCCTTAATAAATTGCATATATAATGGATGTTCTTTGGAAATAAAGGTGCCCATATTTTTTTTTCCTGGGAACTAAAAAGACACTAAACTTTACAATTACCCTTGAAACTCAAGATCTCAATGTGATCTGTTTCCATGAAACTAAGATTAAGTTTGGAAACTCAATAGTGTTTTTACTTTTCACATACAGGCAGTGACATGGCATGTTCCTTTGGGATCAGTGCAGATAAATTCTTGGGGCAGATGGACAACACAGGCTTCTGAATCCTCCAGAGAGTGAAAGTGGGGAGAGAAAGAAGATGAGAGACTTTCAGATAGAGGGATGTTACATCCTGTACATACTGAGGTGTGATATCATTCTCAATGCCTCAGGGTTACTGTTAGAAACGAGAAGAAAAGAAATAGGAGCTGGAGAATAGGATGATTGGTCTTTCTTCCCTATGACTGGGAAAGAAAATCCCTAGCTACTGGCTTTGCTGCTAGGGGTTCACACTGAGAAAAACCCACATTGAGTGGTGTTTCACTGAAAACATCATGAAGAATAGATCCCCGGTAAATCTTGAGATGTTACAGAAAATCATTTATCTGAATGTGAATAACCTATTGCACCAATAGGTTTTACACACAGAATTCATTATACCCAACACCCCATTAAACGAGAAAAAAAAAACACAAAAAAACCCAAGGAAAATGGCACTCAGGAATTTAAGATTTTAAAACAAGTCACTGGTTATGCTATTAATTTCTGTCTCAGTCATTGGGTTTTAATGAACATCATTAGCTTCTGGCATTAACAGCTGGTGTGTGTGAAATGACTACTTTACCCAAAGACTAAGTGCATACTGAAGTGTATTTTGACAAAATCTAACAAAAACAGTTAAATTTGTGGAGTCAGATACTAACCAGCCAGTGGAATGTAAAGCTGTAGGGCAGCACACACCAAATCATCCATAACATTAAAACCCAAAACATTAAGCCCAATATTGTTGCCAATATTATATTGTACCAGCCTCATTTGGTTTGATTCCTTTTCACAGAAAACCTCCGGGGGAGTGTAAAGGTGTGTGGCATTAGGTTGATAGTGGTAGGTTCTTTGGGTTCTGTCGGTTGAGGAGCGGGGTCTCTATGGATTAGACTTGTTTTTACAGTGCATTCCATCCATACTTGATCTGGAAAATTTGTATGCCCAATAAACAACCTTGACTGCTAAACCCCCATTTTCAGCAGGCTGTGATGCATTGGGTGTTCTGATATCTTTCTATCATAGTCAGTGTTTTACATTTTAATTTATGCTGCATTGCCTTTTCTGTAGGTTCGGACCAGACAGGTTGGCCTTTGCTTTCCCACAGGCATAGATAAGCCTTAAATATACCTTTACTGGTATATAATTAATTATATACCAGTAAGGTTAATGCTGTGGCTGTATGTTCGATGAATGCGCTGTGTCTATGTTCGATACTAGCTATCAGATTTGAAATCAGACCTCATAAGAGATCACGATCAACTGAGTACCTCTAAACAATTAGCTAGGTTTCAAAAATACAATTTGCATATATACAAACTAAACCAAGCTGACATCACCTAGAATGATTTTCAATAGCACAGACTAACCTTTTGCCCTCGATTTTCAAAATGTTAAAATTAGCAGATAAAAAATATTTAAAAAATATAAAGACGCAAACAGTGTTTTAAATACTCTATGGAGATGGCCGGATTGCTAATTTTAGCAAATGACCAAAGTTATAAAAATGGGGGAAAAGCATTGCTCCCCAAAGAGCATATGGGTTCATGAGCTTTCGGGACACTCCACTCATGACATTTCACACTGAAGAGCTACATTCTTAGAGTAAAGCTTTCTAAGCCTGGTCCTGTTCTGCACAATTCAGCATTTTTTCTTCCTTTCTTAGCCATACAGTCACCTCAGCAGCTAATTACCAAGGCCTTTGTACGTTGGCTAGCTGTAGGGCAGAAAAGTGGTGCTGAATATTCAATGGCATGAAAATCATGAAGACAGCACCACTCAAGCTAATTAGGGACAAATGCTGAGTGCATACCCAAGCGAACTGTTGACTCTGCCCGTGCCTAATTGGAAATGAAGTACTTAGATGTGGCCTGAATGAGGAGGCTAAGTTTAACAAATTGGGATGTGCTGTTGTAGGAAAATAATCAATGACGAAGCAGTGCAATGAAACAAGGTTATCGTCACACACTAGAAAGGTGTTGATTTGTCTATTTATGTTTTTGTCCTCTTATTCCACAAGAAATTGCTAAAATAAACATTTATTACCCCCCCCCCCAAACACACACACACACACACACACACACACACACATTATTCATTTATAGATAAATGTAAGGTCATAGAACACATGTTTTCACATTTAAGCAGCTAAACATCTGCTTCTTCACCAATTTGCTTTTTTTATTTTGTCAGTTACATTACAGTATTACTGTATTACAGTACAGTGCAGTAGTCCTAAGCCCTTATTTCTTCATATTAAATTACTGTACATGAAATAATGTATATTGAATGAAACAAACTGGAACATATGTTTTACTGCGACAGGCTGCAAAGTGCCTAAAGATTTAAAAATCAGATGTGTATACAGTATAACAACTTAGCAGCAGCAACCTCATTTCCCCTCTCATCTGTTCCAACCACTCAGCATTCAGCATCAACACTAATCACTGGCCTGATCATCTGCACCTGTTTCTCAATGGCTCATGTTTGGAATTTGATTTCTTTTTCTATGATTAAATCACTGCCATTGTTAGAATCAATATTTTGGGGCTTTAGCCCGAATTATTTTAATTATTTTTCACCTTGAGGAGGAAGTGTTCTATAGCTAAGCATCAAGCACACTCTATGGGCAACTGATTTAATCAGGTTTCTAAGAATAAAGGAATTCACACTGAATATTAATTGTTGTATAGCATTTTCATAAAAAAAAAGAAAAAAATACATTAATCTTGGCTGTCATTAAGGTGAAAAAATTAGGAGTGGCTCAATACTTGTGCTCAGTACTGTATATATTAATCAATTTATGTCAAGACATATGAAACCTCCAGACATTCTGCATTGGAAAACTTAGGGTCCAGAAAACCAATTCATTTCTACAAAATGAAAGCAGAAAAAGAGAGGTGCTCAAATTTTTAAAAGGCCTTTATCAAGATACATTAATGAAATGAATGAAGAAGCTGATCAACTCCGTTTGATTAAAAGCTGATCAACTCCGTTATTAGACGTTATACAATCAGACGCACACTGAGCAAATTCAGGACAAAATGCAAATTTAATATATGCCTTACATAACTCCACCATCATAATCTCCCTTCGCGATACTTTACACTTGGCACAATGCAGTTAGTCAAGTATTGTTCTGGCAACTGCCAAACCAAGACTCATCCATCAGCATTCATCAGCCTATACCTATATATCACTATAGCAACTGTTAAGGAGGGTAACAACAAAGGAAAATAAAGTGTGTTTTATAATAACCATTAAATTGTTGTAATAATTGTGATTTGATAAAGATGCTAGTAATTTTCAGTAAAGACATGACATAAAGAATCGTCAGGTGTGTTCTGCTCTAGAGTTGTATTAAGTCCCCAAGGAATAACAGCATTCATGATCACAGGTTCTGAACAACTTAAATTTTTTTCTTTTAAAATCTGAAACATCCCTAAGCATCTGTTCTGTAAAAATTAAACAAGAGCAAAAAAGAGTCAATAAATTACTGGTGCAGAGACCAAAATGAACCAAACTTTATTTTCCTCTGTAGTCTTACTGATACTCTTTATCCATCCTCCAGTTCCATGAGTGTCGTGTTAAAGACACCGTGACTAATGGAAATGTTTATTAACTTTGTTTTAAAATGAAAGAGTGGAACAGAGCTGCGGTTAACTACATTAGACCCGGGAAGAACTGGATGAAAAATGTGGGTGGCGATACAGGGAAAAGAAAGGAAAAATATATATATATTTTATAAATAACAATTACAGTTTAGAATTTGGGAATAAAATTTAAAAGTAATGCTCTGACTTAGAAGGTGTGGCTGATCAGGTCTGTGGTCTGTGATTTAGGATTTGGGATTAAGGGTACAGTAGGAGCCACTTCAAATAGCCGAGGCCATGTGAATGGCATGCGAATGGCGTGTGGCTGACCATTGGATGGCGTGATTCTCCCTCCCTTTCCAGCCAGAATATCAAGATTTCACAGTAAACACGTCCATTCACGCCCTATTTATTCATTTACCTGGTTCCACCACTAGATGGCGTTTTGTTCTCAAGAACACGTTAACAGACCTCAGCGCGTTGCAATCATGTGATTTTAACACCCCCCCACTGAACTGACGGTACCAAACTGCACTACAGAGATGAAGATAGCGGCTTAATGGACTATTCGCGGTAAGTGGTGTTTTATTTTACAAAATGTGTTTGGGGTAGTTTACAGTTTATTTCTCAGTTTAGTTTTTTATTAGCCGTTTTTTGAAAATCATTGGCAGCACCAGCAGTGGTCAGTGACTTTAGATAACTTAATGGTCTGTTTACCAAGTCTGGAGTTAACATTACAGCTTACTGTCAGTGTCACAAACTCACAATGTCACTCCACTTTTCCCCAAAAAGATGCTAAAGCCTCGAAAATACTATTAATGTCCCTATTACAAGAGCTGCACTACCCGATGAAGAGTGTTTGTGCTCTCTGAAAATACCTTCAGAATCTGACCGCATGTTGTCTGGATAAATTCAGCGTTTATTTATTCTTTGGGTAAGACTTAATCTGCAGGTTATTTCTGTGACTGGAATATAATTTGATGCAGTACATGATGGACACAAGATGAGGCTAGATGTACAGGAGCTAGCGAGCTAAACGCTCATATCCGTGTTTATATTTTCCCCACTTTGGCCATGAATTTGTAGCACGAGCGCGTAGCACGAGCGCTTAGTTACCGAGCTGAAGTGTTTATCAGTTAAGGAGGAAAGGGGAGGTGTGTGTGTGTGGGGAAGGGAGGTGTGTCTCTCAGTTAATTTAATGCAGACGAGAAAACAGACAGACAGCGGCTAACGCTAACAAAGTTCACTGGTTAACATTAGCACAGGCAGCTTATTTACATTCCAGAATTCCCCAAAAACAAGTTTTTTTTCACACTCTGTGGTGTAGGTTTACTAATATCTTTTATTTTTATTACAACTAGATATTCTGTAAAGATTATTTATCTTTGTCTTCACTAAATTCTCCTGTTCCCTAGCAAGGCTACACTCGATGCTGCGTGAAAACGCTATGGGAACCAGTTTGTCGCGTTGCCGGTCGTTGAAGCATGCTGTGAAAACACGCCAAAGTTTTTGGCTATATATAACCTCGACAGGTGACGTCATCTGATTAGATGTAGGTGGAGGTTATAAAAACAGGTGAGCCGGCAACGACCTCAGATCATTTGTCTTCAGAGCCTAGTTGTGAAGCGTGCTTGTGATAAACCAAAATAAGAAGGTGTTTAACTCACCGATTTGACGAGTTAAATCCCTCCGTGTGTGATAATCCATATCGGAGTGCGATCTCTACACTGCTTCGACTAGTGCTGCGCGCGCCGCGCATTCCTGGCTTAAAACTCGTGCATCTGACACAGCTGCGGCAGACGGAGGTAAGAAAACTCCTTTCTTCCGCGTTGTCATCACGAGAATTCCTCTCTTTTTTTACCGGAGATGAAAATAGCCTTAAGCACTAAAACAAGCAGTAGACGGCAGCTTCTGTCGGGTGGCCGGGGGGCGGAGCCTCAATGACGCTCTCTCTCTCCCCCCCCCCTCTCAGCTCTCTTCATATGAGTTAACCCTTTCATGGAGTAGGCTGTATTCATGCTGTGTTTTTCATGCCATCGACTTATTTGTTTATTTAAATATAGTCGATATGGAAACGCGGGATTGTATGATGACGCCCAGATAGCAGAGACGCTTCACAGGCTATCTCTCTCCTGGGACATCATCCTCCCTGGTAAGCTTATACTTCCTTTCTAGCTGTGTAGACTTTTATCTGCCCTAGAGGGAAAAGCTTTTCAGGCAGTGGGTCAGCGTGGTGCTCCACTGCACACAGGAGGTCAGACTGATTTTATATATATGGATATATATATATATATATATATATATATATATATATATATATATATATATATATATATATAATGTGTATAAAATAAAATAAATGGGGGTGGCCCCCCCAATAGGGAAAGGCACCCAGAATTCCTTTTTAACGAATATGTGTTCTCCCTGGCACCCCCAGGAGGTCGGTGTTTGCTCCGCCACCACTGGTGTTCGGGCAACACCAGTCTCCAATAGGCTGTTAGTTCTTCGGTTTTTCCTGCCATGCTTCAGGATGCTGAACATCTAACATCCCCCCCCCCGCTCTCCCGCTACCTGAAAATCAATGAATACAGTTCAGTTCTTGACTGTAAAGGTGATTGCTCTCAACCCTACCAAGCGATTGTTTCTGACAATCGATTTAAGGACGCTTACTTTCATACAGAAACATTGCCACAACACAGGGAGATCCTGAGGTTCGCTTTCGGGGGCGAAGCTTACCAGTATCGGGTCCTTCCATTGGTCTAGCTCACCCGCACACATACAAAATGCACGGATTTAGCCCTGGTTCTTATGGGAGTCCCAGGGCATCCGGTGGCTAGTGCTTCGACATCAGCATGTCGTCCTAGCTCATCTCTGTTCTCAGGATTGGGACCCAACGCCACGAAAGCGTGCTCTTTCCTGTGCAGAGGACAACACATTGGGTGCTTATGGGATTCGGTCGTAAGCGGGCACAGCTGTCTCCCGCTCGTATCGAACCCATTCTCAACACCCTCAAGGAAAACAAGCTAGACCAGAAAGTGACCATCACTTTCAGACATCCTAGCTCTCATGGCAGCTGTATCCACGGTAACACCTTTGGACCTTCTGCACATGAGAGCATTCTAAGTTGTGGCTAAGAACCAGGGGATATCACTAGGGCCAATCCCCAATATGGGTTACGCGCCAGGTGCTTCGTACCCTTTCTACGTGGTTCAGACCCCAGTCTCTACTCTGGGTCCCACTCTAAGTTCATCTTGTCGTCGCTGAGGCTAACGACAGATGCTTCCCTCATAGGCTGGGGTGCGGTCTCTGATGACTGTCCAGCCCAAGGGAGCTGGAGAGGCTATCTTTTCGCATGGCACAGCAATTGCCTCGAAATGATGGCTCTATTTCTGGCCCTAAAGCACTTCCTCCAGCAGTTGAGAGGCTGCCATGTCCTAGTGCGGTGGACAACACTATGGCAGTCTCATATATTATCGCCAGGGCGGACTGTGCTCGCGCCGCTAACAGCTAGCGCACCAGGTTCCTGTCCCTCAGAGCGATTTACATTCCAGCATGGATGCGGGAGCAGTAGTACTGTCCAGTCTACCTCTGACACACGGGGAATGGTAACCCCACTCCGAAGTAGTCAGGGAGAGATTTTCATGTAGCAAGGCGGACCTCTTGCCTTCTAAGATATGCTTCGCCTTTTACTGCTCTTCAGATTTACGTCCACCGCATCAGCTAGTGGCGTAGGTCAGAGCAGCTTCTACATGTTTTGGATGAGAGATGCTATTGCCCTCTCCTATGAGGCGCGTGGGTTCACTTCGCCTCTGGGAATCAGGGCTCTTTCAACCCTGGGGATTGCCTCATCTATTGCATTAGCAAGAGGAATTCCCCTGCAGCAAGTATATGCTAAGCAGGTAAACCCAGTCCACTGCCGAATTGTTTCAGTGCTGGAGTTTCCCTCCTCGGGTCTGTGCCCTAGTACTCTCAGGACGTACGTGACTGCATCCTCTCTCAACTATCTTCCGAAAGCTCCATAAACCCAACGGGCACCCTATTGCTCTTGAAGCCTTCTGTCCTCCGCGCTTACAGCTTCGGAGCAGGAGAGACTTCACTTGCTGTTTCCAGCTTGTGCTCTTCAGATCTACGTCCACCGCATCTGCTAGTGGCGTAGGTCAGAGCAGTTTCTACATGTTCTGGATGAGACATGCTATTGCCCTCTCCTATGAGGCGCGTGGCCTCACTTCGCCTCTAGGAATCAGGGCTCTTTCAGCCAAAGGGATTGCCTCATCTATTGCACTAGCAGGAGGTATTCCCCTGCAGCAAGTGTCTGCTAAGCAGGTAAACCCAGTCCACTGCCGAATTGTTTCAGTGCTGGAGTTTCCCTCCTCGCAACAGGCACCCTATTGCTCTTGAAGCCTTCTGTCCTCCGCGCTTACAGCTTCGGAGCAGGAGAGACTTCACTTGCTGTGTCCAGCTTGTGCTCTTCAGATCTACGTCCACCGCGTCAGCTAGTGGCGTAGGTCAGAGCAGTTTCTACATGTGCTGAATGAGACATGCTATTGCCCTCTCCTATGAGGCGCGTGGCCTCACTTCGCCTCTAGGAATCAGGGCTCCTTCAGCCAAAGGGATTGCCTCTTCTATTGCACTAGCAAGAGGTATTCCCCTGCAGCAAGTGTCTGCTAAGCAGGTAAACCCAGTCCACTGCCGAATTGTTTCAGTGCTGGAGTTTCCGTCCTCGGGTCTATGCCCTAGCACTTTCAGGACGTGCGTAACTGCATCCTCTCTCAAATATCTTCCAAAAGCTAACTATAAACCCAACAGGCACCCTATTGCTTTTGAAGCCTTCTGTCCTCCGCGCTTACAGCTTCGGAGCAGGAGAGACTTCACTTGCTGTGTCCAGCTTGTGCTCTTCAGATCTACGTCCACCGCATCAGCTAGTGGCGTAGGTCAGAGCAACTTCTTCATGCTCTGGATGAGAGATGCTATTGCCCTCTCCTATGAGGCGCGTGGACTCACTTCGCCTCTAGGAATCAGGGCTCATTCAACCAGGGGATCGCCTCAGCTATTGGATTAGCAAGAGGTATTCCCCTGCAACAAGTGTGTGCCAAGCAGGTAGACCCAGTCCACTGCCAAAATGTTTCAGTGCTGGAGCTTCTGCAGTAAAAGCTTGTCCTTGGGCTTGTGCCCTAGTACCCTCAGGATTTTCTTAGCTGCATTGTTTGAAGCCTTCTGTTCTCCGCCTTTTACAGCTTCGGAGCAGGAGAAACTTCACTTACTATCCAGTATGTGCTCTTCAGATTCACGTCCACCGCATCAGCTAGTGGCGTAAGTCAGAGCGCCACTATACTGGGTGAGAGATGCATATTGCCCTCTCCTATGAGGCGCGTGGGTTCACTTCGCCTCTGGGAAGCAGGGCTCACCCAACCTGGGTGATCATCCCAGTCTCACCAGCAGGAGGTATCCCCTGCAGTAATTGTGTGGCACGAAGGGTTGGTTCCTCCCCGCACACATTTCTTACATTTATAAATCTGGATGTTCATGCTACTCCGGGCTCACTGCCCCCGAGTTAGCTGCCCAGGCATAGCTCTGAGACCTTCTTGGCTTTGTGCGCACACGCTACACAACCTTGGGGTCCAGACACCTGTAGTGCGGCGGCGTTGGTATTCTCGTTCCCATAGCGTTTTCACGCAGCATCGAGTGTAGCCTTGCTAGGGAACGTCTCGGGTTACATTTCTGTAACCCTGTTCCCTGAAAGGCGGGAACGAGATGCTGCGTCGCAATGCCGCACTACCACGTGACCGGACGGCTGTTCAGACAAATTAATCTGAGGTCGTTGCCGGCTCACCTGTTTTTATAACCTCCACCTACATCTAATCAGATGACGTCACCTGTCGAGGTTATATATAGCCAAAAACTTTGGCGTGTTTTCACAGCATGCTTCAACGACCGGCAACGCGACAAACTGGTTCCCATAGCGTTTTCACGCAGCATCTCGTTCCCGCCTTTCAGGGAACAGGGTTACAGAAATGTAACCCGAGACGTTCTCTTTAAGCAGAGCTCCGCTGTGGAGGATTGGGTCAGACGGGTGACGGCTGGACTTTAGGACCCACTGGAGGATCCTGAACAAGCTGTTGAGGGAGCTGTAGGAGGGATGACGTCACAGTGCAACAGCTTTAGAATGATGTTTGGTGAGGTCTACTGTATATTCTGAACATAGAACTGCAAAATGTCCGATACTTTGGGGGGAAACAAAGACTTAAACTGTTCCATCTTTAATAGTTTTTAAAATATATATTTTAATATAAAAGAACCAGATAGAGACTTATAAGCAGCTGGTGTTATTCGGGTATTTTAATGACCTTTAAGCAAAAATACAACATGTATTCACATGCTTTATAGTAATAGAAGTTTTGGAAGAATACATTTTATTTTAAGTCATGTGTGCATGTTTTAATTGTTGGGGGATTGCTTGGTTATTTAAAAAACTTAAATTTTACTTGAACCAACGGGCAGAAAATGGGAGACAACTTTGTTTTAAATAGTCAAAGAATTGGGCTGAAAATAATAATAATTATTATTAATATTATTACTGGCCATAGAAACAAATGAAAACAACAGTTAAACACTTGATCATATGTATCTGTGCTAGTTTGTGTTTGTGATTATGTGACCCATAATAATTCTTTCTCAGTATAAATACATTTTTGGGTTTTAAGAACTCCATCAAAAGAGCAAAGACAAACTTAGAAGGAGTGGAAGGTGGGAAAGCTCAATGGAGAATACTGAGTATGACATGCTGCTAATTGCTCTGTGTGTGTGTGTGTGTGTGTGTGTGTGTGTTTTGGGTGGGGGGAGGGGTTCTTTAGACCAGGGGGGTATTCCAGAAATCTTGGTTAACTTACCATTTGGTTAATCTTAACCTCTGGGTTGATTAACCCCAAACCCGCATACCCGCGAGTATGTCGGTTCCAAAACACCTGATAAGATTAAGTTTAATCAACCCTCTACTGGTTACCCAGAGTTAGTGCGTGTGCACGGTGCATTCATAAAGACATTTTCAATTGATCGGCGATTTCATGAGTCAAAATGGAAAATCAAAGTGAAAAAAAGAGAGCGGCATACTTCACAGAGGTTTTAATGTGCGCATATGAGGAATTTAAGCCAATAATAATGAAAAGAAAAAGCAATACGGCTGCATCGGCTAAAGAGAGAGAGTTGGCTTGGCATAAAATAACGGACAGAGTAAATGCACGAGTGTATTAAATTGCAAATTTGACATTGCCTCTCCTTTTATTATAATGCAAAATAATTAAACACCCCTTCCGCATCCTTTTGGCTGTTAAATGAAAGCATTTACTTTTCCTGCCATTAATTTCTTTAGGTCAAAATACCAGTGTATACTGACTAGGAATGTATGGTTTCTTATTTAATAAGGTTTAATCCTTCTGGAACCAGAAGCCAAGTGAAAATGAAACACAAAAACGTTCTGCAAAAAGGTAATATTTGATTACACGATCACTAAACTATTTATTGAACATGATTTAGGATATTCTTTGTGTCAGAAATGTACAGTACATCATAGAAAGAAGGCTGAAGCCCATTTAACTGGTGGGGGCCTAGCACCACCTCCCCGCACCCCATCTGAGGAGTGGCTCTGTCCCTTAATAAAGGGCCACCAGTGACACTAACATGGTGAAATGTAAGTTCCCTTTCAAGGCTACACTTGACGCTGCATGAAAACGCTATGGGAAACATATTGTCATGTCGGCGGTTGTGTAGCATGTGTGTACAAACACGCCAAATTTTGGCTTATATAACCTCGGTCAGGTGACATCATCTGATTAAATGCAGCTGCAGGTTATAAATAGTGGTGAGCTGGCGACAACCTCAGATCATATGTCTTCACGACATTGTGAATGCAACGTGTGCAAGCACAAAATACATTTAAAACAAAGAGAACTTAAAACTTACTGAGATAATGGCGGAGTTTAGCGTTATATGTCTGTGTGAGCACTATCTCTCCGAAGGCTACACGCACACTCTTTGTTTTGTTTTGAATGTTTGGGTGAGAGCCATTTTGATAATCTCCCGGTAAAAATGCTCTGTGCGCGCCTCGCGTTCTTCAGGGAACCATGCGCCGCGCTGCACTCCTGGGGATCACAGGTTGATCTGGCCGAGGCACGAGAGACGGAGCCTCTCCTTTCTCTCGTCTCCTCCCCCGATCACGGAGTATCTCCTTCCACTTCACGAGCGCACTCCAGTGATTCTCGTGAGTCGATGGAAGAGACCCTTTCCCTTGCTTTTGTTGAAATGGCAGCAGCCACCTCAGAACGACCCTCTAGAGATGACAGAGTATGAAGGGTTGCTGGAAGTCATAATGCGTGTAGTCGAACGACTTCACATTGACTGGCCACAGGAGCAAGCTCACCACACAGAGACAAAATTAGACGACAGATTTCTGTCGGGTGGCCAGGAGAGGGCGCCAAAACACCGCTCTCTCCCATTTTTTGATGATCTCCATAGTGAACTATCCCAATTCATGGGATAAACCTTTTTCATCCCGTGTTTTTGTACCACCAACCTCATTCTTTTCCAACATCGTTGATGCGAAGACACGAGGCTATGTGGTGATGCCCCAGGTTGAGGAGATGCTAGCTAGCTATCTCACTCCTGGAACATCATCATCATTGAAGAAGCCAATCCTCCCCTCCAAGCCGTGTAGAATTTCTTCTAACCTGGTAGGGAAGGCGTTTCAAGCAGCAGGTCAGGCTGGCGCTTCGTTGCACACCATGGCGGTTTTGCAAGCATACCAGGCTGATCTGCTGAATGATTTGAGCACGAGCAGCATCGTGGATCAAGAAGCATTCACAGAGTTACGCCGGGCTACTGATCTGTCCCTGCGTGCGACTGAACAAACAGCCCGTGTTATCGGCCGTTCTATGGCATCCCTGGTGTGCGCAGAAAGACATTTATGGCTTAATCTGACGGGCATCAAGGATAAGGATCGATCATTCCTCCTTGATGTCCCTGTCTCACCATCAGGCTTATTTGGCGACGCCGTTAATTCCGTCACCACCAGGTTTCGAGATGCCAATCTCTATGAACAGGCTTTTGGGAAATTTCTCCCTCGCCGTGCTCAGGAGCCGAGGCTGACGGCCACCCAGCCTCGACCAAAGCTGAGTCTCGCAGAAAGGCGAGAGGCGCAAAAGGAGAGCATCAGTAGCCGCGCACCCCCCCGTAAGGACTGGGGTACGGCTCGCCGCCCCTCACAGATCACCTCTAAAAGCTCAGACAGCCGCGCCGTCTTCTTCTCTAAGAAGAGGCCCTGAAGGCTTACGCCAGGGTTGTGGGGGTGACTCCTCGGGGGAGAGCATGTAATTTTCTTCTTTAAGAACATGCCCCCCCCCGGGCAAACCACGGGACCGATGTTTAGTTCCGCCGCCTTTGGGGTTTCGGACGACAACGGTCCTCAACGACATGTTAGCTCTTTGGTTAAATTCCTGCTGTATTCCAGGATGCCGAACAGCTAACAAGACCCCCAACCAACCCCCCCCCCCCACATCACATCACTCTCCGTGTTTCAGAATGGCGTGGTCTCCACTTCCATGAAACCGGAAAGTGCGCATCTCCTGACAGAGGCTGCTGGAGGAATGGGGCCATAGATCATGTTCCCCTACCAGATAGTGAGTCAGGTATTGCTTAGTTTCTATAGGAACAGTGGGGCTGCTTCCAATTTTTAGATTTTATGGTTTTTACCACCATCTAAAATAAATAAATACTGTTTCAAAATTGACTGTCAAAGTGATTGCTCTCAAATCCTACCAAGCGTTTGATTTGTGACAATCGATTGAAGGACGCTTACTTTCATATTGCCACAACACAGGGAAGGACCTGAGGTTCACTTAGGGGACGAAGCTTACCAGTATCAGATCCTTCTCTAGCTCTCTACATGAATGTATTGAATTTCATATACGACTGGCTGGCCCAGTCTCAGTAGCTAGCGCTTCGACATCAGCATGTCGTCTTAGCTCATATTTGGTTCTAAGATTGAGACAAGGAAATCAAGCTAGACCAGCAAAGGTTCTCATGGCAGCTGTATCCATAGTGACACCTTTGGGTCGTCTGCACATGGGAGCACTCCAGATGTGGCTAAGATAGGGGATTTTAACCTAGGGTCAATCCCCAATAAGGGTTACGCGCCAGGTGCTTCGTACCCTATGTGGCTCAGACCCCGGTTTCTACTCTGGGTCCCACTCTAAGTTCGTCTTGTCGTCGCAGATGCTAATGACAGAAGCTTCCCTCATGGGCTGAGATGCGGTTTTGGATGACCGTCCAGCCCCATGGAGCTGGAAAGGCTTTCATCTCGCGCGGCACATCAATTGCCTCGAAATAATGGCCCTATTTCTGGCCCTAAAGCACTTCCTCCAGCAATTGAGAGGCTACCATTTCCTAGTGCGGATGTGCAACACTATTGCAGTCTCACATATTATCGCCAGGGCGGACTGTGCTCGCGCCACTAAACAGCTAGCGCACCAGATTCCTCTCCCTCAGGGCGATCTACATTTCAGGGCATATAAATAAGGAGCATCTGTACTGTCCAGTCAAGCTCTGACACACGGGGATTGGAAACCCCACCCCGAAGTAGTCAGCCAATCTGGGAGAGATTTCAGCTAGCAGAGGTTCACCTCTTTACCTCGTAAGATCAGCAAATGTCCCCTTTGCTGCTCTCTGACTGTTCCAGCTCCACCCCTGGGTCTGGACACCTTGGCCCTTACGTGGCCAAGGTAACGTCTCTATTAATATTTCCTGATAACTCTGCTTCCGGGAGTCTAAGTCAAGCTGGTCTTCCAGCCAGCGTAATTAAGACTATCCTAGAAGAGCTTATGCCCTCAGAAATGAATGTATGGGAAAGATTTGTACATACGAAGTGTTTCATCCCATATAGCTTGAAGCCTCTGTCCTCCACCTGTTACAGCTTCGGAGCAGGAAAGACTTCACTTACATTGTCCAGTATGTGCCCTTTGGGTGAGAGATGCTATTGCCGTCTCCTATGAGCTGCACAGTACCACGTCGCCTCTAGGAAGCGGGGCTCATTCAACCAGGAGATCGCCTCATCTATTGCACTAGCAAGAGGTATTCCCCTGCGGCAAATGTGGATTTCCAAGATGGCGCCGGTTAGGTCGGCTGCCGTCACGACTGCTCCGACCACCTTTTCTTTGTTTTTGTTTACAAGTTAGTTTACACACCGCACACCTCTGCCTAGCATCCTGCTCGCCAACGTCCAGTCACTGGAGAACAAACTCGATGACCTCAGGGCCAGGATAAAGTTCCAGAGAGACATTCGGGACTGCAACCTCCTCTGCTTCACCAAGACATGGCTGAACCCAGCGGTTCAGCTCCTGCACACCAAACCTGGAACTACAGCACCAAACACAACACCGGGACGCAGCGCTGAACTTTTATCAGCATATCACCTGCCCCACCAGGGGCGAAAGGACACTGGACCATTGTTATATTACGGTCAAAGACGGTTAAAAGGTGCAATCTCGTCCAGTGTTTGGAAAATCCGACCACGCCGCCATCTTCCTCATGCCAAAATAAAGGCTGAAACAGGAAGTTCCGGTTCAGAGGGAGGTCGCGCGCTGGACGGACCAATCGGTGGCCACGTTACAGGACGCACTCGATGACGCAGACTGGGACATGTTCAGAAACAGCTCCAACGATGACGTCAGCGTGTTTATGGAAGCGGTTGTGGGATTCATTGGGAAGCTAGCGGATGATACCATGGAGAAAAAGACTATCAGAATGTTTCCCAACCAGAAGCCATGGGTGGATAAAACCATCCGCGACACTCTGAGATCTCGCACCGCTGCCTATAACACGGGACTTGCGTCGGGGGACATGGAACCATACAAGGCTGCGTCATATAACATGCGGAAGGCGGTGAAAGAGGCGAAGCAGTGCTACAGGAGAAAACTAGAGTCACAGCTTCAACAGAGTGACTCTAGGAGCCAGTGGCAGGGACTAAGGACAATTACGGATTATAAAGCACCAACAACCGGTATGACGAACGCGGACGCAACTCTGGTGAACGAGCTCAACACTTTCTACGCTCGCTTCGAAGCTGCAGCTAAAGACGCTAGCGATGCTAATGCTATCTGTGCTAATGCTAACGGCGCTAATGCTAGCTGTGCTAAGGCAGGAAGATATTGCCAGCACCGGAAGCGCGTTCATCATCACCGAGCATGATGTGAGAAGAGCCTTCAGGCGAGTGAACACCAGGAAAGCAGCAGGACCAGACGGCATCTCAGGCCGTATTCTCAGATCCTGCGCAGACCAGCTAGCACCTGTGTTCACTGAGATAGTCAACATCTCTTTATCTCAGTCGGTGATCCCCACATGCTTCAAAGAGTCCATCATTGTTCCTGTTCCAAAGAAACCCCATCCTGCTTCCCTCAATGACTATCGCCCTGTAGCCCTCACCTCAGTAGTGATGAAGTGCTTTGAACGCAGAGACTTCATCATTTCTTCACTACCCGACACACTGGACCCATTACAGTTTGCATACCGCACAAACCGTTCCACAGACGATGCAATCTCACATCTTCTCCACACATCACTCACTCACCTGGAGACTAGGAAAGGGAATTATGTTAAAATGCTCTTCATCAACTACAGCTCTGCATTTAATACCATAATTTCCTCCACACTCACCACCAAGCTGGAGCACCTGGGACTCAGCTCATCTATATGTCGGTGGATCTCCAATTTTCTGACTGGCAGACCACTACCAACTCTAGCGGCATCATCAAGTTTGCTGACGACACTGTCGTGGTCGGCCTGATGACGAACAACGATGAGACGGCCTACCTGGAGGAGGTTGGAAATCTGGAGAACTGGTGCCAGAGAACGTCTCCTCCTGAACATCAGCAAGACAAAGGAGCTGATAGTGGACTTCAGTACAAAGCAGGAGAGGACCTACCAGACCCCCGTCATCAACAGGAGCCCAGTGGAGAGAGTGGACAGCTTCAGATACCTCGGTGTTCACATCATGCAGGACCTGGCATGGTCCTGTCACATCAACACCGTGGTGAAAAAGGCCCAGCAGCATCTGTACCACCTCAGACGTTTGAGAGACTTCAGACTGCCCTCCAAGGTGCTCAGCAATTTCTACTCCTGCACCATAGAGAGCATCCGGATGGGAAACATCACGACCTGATTCGGGAATAGCACCATGCAGGACAGACGAGCTCTACAGAGGGTGGTACGTTCAGCTGAGCGCATCATCCGCACCAAGCTCCCTGACCTGCACTCAATCTACACCAAGCGGTGCTGGACCAAGGCCAGGAAGATCGTGAAGGACCTCAGCCATCCCAACAATGGACTGTTCACTCTGTTGCGGTCTGGGAAGCGATTCCGCTCCCTGAAGGCCAACACAGAGAGACTGAGGAGGAGCTTCTTCCCGCAGGCGATAAGGTCTCTCAATCATCACACCACCACACAGGACTAATAACATCTTTTAAACATTGACATTGACTGGACAATCATGGACACATTCATACACACTTGCACTACATATTTATATATCTGGACCATTGCACAAGACACTTTAATAAGTCACTTTTTATGCATATTTGCACAACCACTGCCACTTTCAAATTTTATATATATCCAATTTCTTTTTTAAATATATTTCTATATTTTGTAATATTTCTATCATGCCCTTGTACAGTTTATATTACTAGTTAAGTTTATTTTCTTTAGTACCTCTTTTTATTCATATTTATTCCTTACGTATAAGTTTTATTTTATTTTTAAGGTCACTGGCAGTCGTGTAAGAATTTCACTGCATTTCGTACTGTGTATGACTGTGTATGCGACAAATAAAATCGCCCCATATATGGCACTAGCAAGGGGTACCCCTCCTACAGCAAGAGTGTGCTAAGCAGGTTGACCCAGTCCACTGCTGAATTGCTCCAGTGCTGGAGTTTCTCCAAGAGAATTGTCTTCAGGCTTGTGCCCTAGTACCCTCAGAACGTACGCGTTCGCTATTTCAGTCTGCCACGTTCTGATTAAAGCCACTAGAGTCAGCACCTGACAGGCCTCTGACCCTTAGGATGGCTTTTCTTATGGCCATTTCCTCTGTTAAGAGGATCAGAGATCTGCGTACTTGTCAGTCTCCCCATCTTGCCGGGACCTGCCCCTGGGCAGCAAGTGTGTGATGCGGCGGGTTTTTCCTCTCCGCACACATTTGTAAATTTTATAGTCTGGATGTCCATGAGTTCGGAGACTCCCTGGCAGTGACGTGCGGTGAGGGTTGGGGTTGGTGAGGCACTGACTCAGAGTCAGACTTACAAACGTACTGTATGATGCTAAGGCACTGACTCACAAGTCAGATTTACAAGCATACATGGTTGTTATCCCATTCTTGATTAAATTTAATAACATTTTAAACACACCATTGTACATTTAAACACACCACTGCAGTATTCTTACCTGTACTTGTAAATGAAGTCCATTCTCCTGTCCTTCTGGACGAAGATCTCGATGACTTTGTTGTAGAAGTCCTCCTTTTTGTCCTTTTCTTTGAGTTTTACAAGTCTCTCTTTCTCAATTGAGATAATTGCCAAGTCAAGTTTTGAAAAATGTATTATCTTCAAGATTATATCCTCCATTTTCAGGGAAAATAAAGCCAAATAGCAACGCGTTAGCACCGAATGTCGTTGGTTGTTTTTCTTTTCTGTTTTTTCTTCTTAATTTACTCGTGTCGTGAACTATTAGCCGCAGGCTCACTATCGCCCCCATCTTTGAGGCAAAGGTACTGGTTGCCTCAAGGCCTGTATTTTCCTGCTGACTGCAAGCACGCGCCGTTTGCACGCGCTCAGTACAGTGTGTGAGTGGTGCACACTCTCACACGCACGCGCTGAGAGGCACTACCTGTCACTGCCTCAGCCTCCATGATTCTCGTCTCCCGTTGTTATTTGAACAAGAAATACAGCTATTTTGACTATGCAAATGATCCAAATGTATAGGAAACACACCAAAATTGCATTAAAAGCATAGACCACAGGACAGATATTATATTATATTTTATTATATTATTCATTTTTTAACAACTTATGGTGACAGCTGAGGAAACCATGCTGAGCCCTTTACCGCCCCTGGTGGCAAGGTGAGGCACTGCCTCACCTGCCTCCTATGAGTGCACGTCCCTGCTCCCTGGCCTTGTGCACACATGCTACACAACCTTGGGGTCCAGACACTTGCAGTGTGGCAGTGTTGGTATTCTCGTTCCCATAGCGTTTTCACACAGCATCGAGTGTAGCCTTGAAAGGGAACGTCTCGGGTTACTTTGCTGTAACCCTGTTCCCTGAAAGGCGGGAACGAGATGCTGCGTCCCAATGCCGCACTGCCACGTGACCGGACGTCCGTTCAGACAAATTAATCTGAGGTTGTCGCCGGCTCACCACTATTTATAACCTGCAGCTACGTCTAATCAGATGACGTCATCTGACTGAGGTACCTTTAGTTGCTTTTATTTTATTAATTTTTTTTTTTTGCCAGATAACGTATACTTGCATATTTTCACTGAAGGATGAAGATGAAGAGACCACATCTGCTGTGACAGAAGTGGACAATGCTGGTAGATCCACTGAGGTAGGATGCATACTATTATAATGCAGCACCCCCTTTTACATTAGAGTACAAACTGTCATTGTTCTTTCACAGTACATACCTGGGGATTTCTCCACGAATTAAGGTCCTTCAACCTCAATGCACAATCTAATCAATGCAAGAATTTGTGTGCAGTTGTCCATATTTTAATTTTATTGTCTGACAGAATCCCATTTATTAAATTTTTATAATAATAACTCCTAGTTTCCTTCCTAGTTGCCAGCAAAGGAGCTGTATAAGGTCCATCTTCAAAAACAAATAAGAAAAAGTGACATGGAGATGGACCTTAAATAGAAGAGAAAAGGCTATCCATTAAATAAGCAACACTAGAAATTGAATTACTGGAGCGTCACCTTAAGGTGAGAACTTAAAAGTGCTGTGTACACACACACACACACACACATCTCTCCATCCACAAATGCTTTAACTGTTGTCTTGTAAATTGTTGATTAAACCTGTGAACACAGCTGCTCAGCAGTCCTAAACACAAGCGCAAGGTCTGTTTGTGTCCTTAATTAAAATACATCAATACGTTAATAATTAACACAATGATAACACTGTTTCTTTTGCTGAATAAGGTAATAAGCAATATTTAAAACAAAACAAACCAGGAAGTAAGTATTCCATGCATTTAAGTACTGTGTATAACCAAGTGCCCTAACAAACATTGCTACAGTGTACAGGACAAGCAAAGAGTATATTTGTTGGTTGGGATTGGAAGATGAATAAGGATGCAGTGGAACCTCGGATTTCGAATAACACGGTTTGCAAGTGTTCCGCAAGACGAGTAAAGATTTTTAATAAGTTTTGTCTTGGAAAACAAATAGGTCTTGGTTTACGAGTACCGAGTATCATGTATCTCGCATGCATTTCTTGTTTTGATGCCGAGAGTCATGTGATCACAACTGAGCCAACAATTTTTCTCTCTCTTGCGCTGCAGAATTGTGGGCAATCGTCTCCCCTGCTGGGTCTTCGTGCTCTTACTGGTACTCTTACTGGTATAGTCAAGATCCGTGCACATGTGTACTGTTTACTATAACACTGTGACCACGTGTGTGTGCATCAAACATATTTTATTTTGTGTCTACTGTATATGCGTGTGTGTAAAGCAAAAGCAAATCTCATTAGAGAGGTTAAAGATCATTTTCTCTCTCTATACACAGACCCCTCCTATAGTACTTTCCCCTTCACAAACACACAGACAAACACTCTTTTTCTCTGCTCTACACAGAAACGCTGCTCTGTCGTGATTCTTTTCAAATGTAAAGTGCAGGTTATTTGTTTTATTTTTACTTTACAGCAGTGATTCCGTTAGTGTGCCACTCAAT
The DNA here is from genome assembly GCA_030522415.1 of Channallabes apus. Lineage (NCBI taxonomy): Eukaryota > Metazoa > Chordata > Actinopteri > Siluriformes > Clariidae > Channallabes > Channallabes apus. Next base: position 28,897,051 of record CM060124.1, on the reverse strand, counting down.
TGAATGTCATTTGAGAGATTCTTGTTTATTTGTTTGATAAAACAGTGTTTCCGTTGTGTTGCATGTGTGTGAAAAGAGTGGAGGAAGGGTAACTGTGTAAGACAAGAAGGGGGAGAGGGCAGGGGCTCCTTACTTTAGCTTCACTCACACTCACACACACATACCCACACCGCACCTACATGCACAAACAGAATCACTTATCTGTCGGAAAAAAAAACCAAGGTAAAGTGCAAGTTAATTAGTTTTATTTCTCTTAATATTTTGTGTTAATTATTTTTATGTATTAATTATTTGGGCTGTGGAACAAATAGATTAAGTTTCCATTATTTCTTATGGGGAAATTCAATTTGGTTTACAAGTGTTTTGGAATGCAAGCCCACTTCCGGAACAAATTATGCTCATAATCCAAGGTTCCACTATACCTCATTTTATAAGACAAAAGACTCAGCTGTGTGCATGCGCATCTCCACTTTGCTCTTCGTTTTTGTGTGTGTGTGTGTGTGTGTGTGTGTGTGTGTGTGTGTGTGTGTCAGTCTGTCTGAATCTTTATAAACGGCAAGTTGGGGAAATCATGTTTGAGAAAACGACAACAACAATTAAACACTTGATCATTTGTGTCTGTGTTTGAGTGCTTAAGTGACCCATATTTATTTTTTTATCAGTTTTAAAAATGCTTTGGTTTTTAAGAATAACTTTTTGTTAAAGGCAGCCCAGGAAAACCTGACGAAGGCAGGAGTGGAAACTTCACGTGCACTCCGCATTTACTGTCACAGCCAATCAGAAGCTGGAGGAGGGAACATTCTAATTCTAATCTTCTTTCTGATTGGCTGATCAGTGGCTGGAGGCAGGTAAATTCTAATTACTGCTTCCTGATTGGCGCATTTAAATAAGCATGCGAGTGAGGTCGGGACCTGACGGGAAATATGCTTGAGTTTATTGCTCAGGTATGAGACAAAGATGTAATGTGATCTGAGCCATATGAACCATGCGCATTTAAGAATTTCAAGAGAGAGTCAGGGGGTGTACTGAAACCTAACTGCAGTATAAGTATTAGTGTCTGACACTATTAGCCTGACAGGGTCAGAGATGACATATTAAATTAACAGCTGCTTTGACTGTAAAAAAAATATAAACTTCCACAAATATTGTGTTTGTATTTTTAAATGACTCATTCACTCACTCATCGTCATTACTGCTTAATCCTGTATTCAGGGTTGCAGGTACCTGGAGCCTATCCCAGGAGACTTAGGGCATGAGGCAGGATACACCCTGGACAGCGTGCCAATACATCGCAAGGCACACACTATGAGCAATTTGAGAACACCAATTAACTTAACCTACATGTCTTTGGACTGTGGGAGGAAACCGGAGTACCCAAAGGAAACCCACCAAGCACGGGAAGAACATGCAAACTCCATGCACACAGAGACGAAATCGAGCCTGGCCAGGAATCGAAACCAGACCCTGGAGGTGCAAGGCAACAATACTAACCACTACACCACTGTGCTGCCAAATGACTCATTACATTCAGTAAATTAATGTCAATACACTTCAAAATAAATGAACCATAGAGATCATCAACATGTATATACTAGCACGTGTGTTGAAAACGTCTATGTTTATGTAGCTGCCTGCTTCTGTGTGATATTTACATGAACATTTTCTAACCGTGATCACTGCTAGTGATCATGGAACTTGCTTACATTGCATACAATTTTTGTAAATGTAATATTTCCGCACATAATATGAACTAGAGTATTTTAAGTTAATTTTATGGTTTTGTTTGGCAGCCAGTCATTTGCCAATTTTTTTACGATATTGTTTTTACAGTGTGATTAAACCTTTGAACACAGCTGTTAAAAAAGTACTAAACAGACACATGGTCTATTTTGTCCTCAAATGAAATTCATCAATAAGTTAATAATTTACACCATGATAACATTAGTGCAGAACAGTGGCGGCTGCTAGCTTTTGAAACAAGGGAAGCTCATATTAGACCTTCATCATAAAATTCATTATGTTATTTATATGTAAATTCTGGCTAGTTTCCCCTTCCACAAGCTACTTTAATTATATGAACGAACTAACTTTACAATGCTGAAACAAGGAGCAAAGTCAAGAACACTATATGTTTTTTTTTCATTATTTAAAGAATGATTTGTACAAAGAAAAATGGTTTATATCACCAGCAAACAATATAGAGTGCAGCAGTTCGTCATATCACTTCACCTGCAAATCTACATGGGACTGAACTCGAATCTCTGTAGCGCTGATGTATACTTAAGACATGCTGTCAATCAAAAAAGGGGTTCTGCCCTTTAAGCAGCTCTTCCAATCATCATGCAGCAGCCCAGCGTTCTGGCCCGCCCACTGCTCCATTCACTCCCAGAGAAGCTGAGGTTCCCTGGAAGTGACGATTTTGGTGCATTTATCCAATTACCGTCCAGCATTTCTGCAGCGAAAAAAGCTCCTCTGTGCTGCCCATCGAGATCCAGTGAAACTGGGCTTCAGAAGGGTTTAACGTGCTGTGCTGCACGGAAATGTATGTTAAGAAAATCGCGTCAAACAATCTACAATAAATACCCCATTCTGAACGAGCTAGTCATGAAGTTGAACGCGCTCTAGCACACTTTTATTAAAACCATAATAAATATGACGTGCATATATGAGCATTTATTTTCTGACATAGTAGAGGAAGCGGAGCTTCCCTTGTAGTCTCAGAGCAGCCGCCACTGGTGCAGAAGGATCTAAAAAGACTTGTCTCTATTACATCATCACTTTATTACATCATTCACAGTAAATTTGTCATAGACAGTTTATTTTGCTGAACAGTACAAAACAGCCATGTTCATTAAAACAGTGCATCTTTTAATAAGCCATACTGGTTTCGAGTCAGAAGTAAAATTAATGAAAGACTTTGAGATGGGACCCGCCATGGTCCAGGCGGCTGTTTGACATGGCTCCTACTATAAATGTTAATGTTGGTGTGTTTGACATTGAAGAAGGTTTGTTTGTGATTGTTTAAGCTTAAGGTTAACAAGTAATGACTATTTGATTCACCTCTGAGAAGGTTGAGGTTGTGATTGTGCCTAAAACCGGGGGGGGGGGGGGGGGGGGCGTAGGGGTTTATAAATTGGTGTGGTATAAATTCACATCTCCGTTGATCCAACTTGTGCTTCCGGGGCATCCCATGGGTGGGTGCTGGATAGGATTGGAATTTCAGGAGATTTTGGAGGCCTTTAGCTCTTTGGTTGCCAAGCCACATTCTTAGCAGGCTGTGGTGCACTGGATGTTCTGGTAACTTTCTATCATGGCCAGCATTGACTGTTTTTGGTGATTGGTGTTGCATTGGCTTTTCTGTAGTATTGAGCTGGACTGACTGGGCCTGGTTGAACCTTGGGTGCTCATGAACCTGTCTCTAGTTTAATGGTGGATAGTTGGTGATCAATGTTGTTTAGTTCACCTGGTGCTGATATTATGGCTGATCGGGGAATATAATGTTTAAAAAATTGCCTTGTTATTTAAGCATTCAAACATTGTTTTCATGGCGTATTCCAATGAGGCCTAATTAGGAATGTGTTAAGAAGCACAGTCAGCACAGTCTTCAGGATGCTTAAGTCTTCAAACTAAAAAAAAAAAAAAAGAACATAAAACAACATTAGATCTGCTTGAATGATGTCTTCATTAGCATTTTTTTTTATTCAAATGTTCCACCAACATTTTTGGGCCATAATTATAGATTCTTCCCTGCATACGTGTCAGCTTGTGTAGTTCAACCCTGGAGCAAAGACACAATTCATTGACTTCTGAGTACTGGGTTTAATTAGCCCATAATTGTTTTTAGGCAAATGGTGTGTATAGTGTAAAATCACAGCTGACCTGGTTTTGGGACACCTGGCAAGGACTCCAAGTTGGTCAAAAGAAACAAAAACTTGATTTATAATTAAATATACCTCTTTATGAGAATCAAAAACCTTACCCTTTCTGGCTAGAGCCATCTGTTTCATCATGAACAACAACATGGAGCCAGGGAGTTTTATGCAGTGTAAAATGAAAGTCTTTTAATGTATTAAAAAAAAACTAACGCATCACCAACATTCCCCTGTGCACAAATTGGATCCAGACACAAGAATGCAGATAAGTGTACAGGCTCTGTACACACTTTGATTGTGTCTTTGCTAGAATTTGTATTTTTTTGGCCCATTGTTTATGGCTCTTTGTCTGGATCCATATGCATGGAAGAGGTCTTCTCGACTTCCCTGAGAGCCACAAATGAGTGGATTAACATGCAGCACTACTGATTTCGGGCCCTTCAGCTAATGAAACAGAGGCTGTCAGCACACATTCAGCTCATTTATCAGGCTCCTGCTCAAGCTCTAATAGCTCCACTCTCAGGGTCGGACTGCCACTGAAAAAGATTTAGTGCAACACTGAATACATGGCCTACATTTATGACAAAAAAGCGATAACTAAAATGTCTTCTTGGGTGTTTTTTTTAACAAAGCCACTTTGCTTACCTTTAGGATGGATTTCCTTGTTAAAAGAGGCATTTTTAAATATAACATTGATGACATTGTAGTTGGCGGTTGGTAGTTGTCCTTATACCCAGTGGCAATATTATTAAACACTAGGTAGATGACCTAGTGTTTAGTACTAGCTAACACTTTATACTCCTGTAAGTACAGGAGGGCAAAAGAATTTCAGAGCAAGTAATCAATTTGTCAACCCTGAGATAGGAAAAACTGCAGCAGTTAACATCTACCCAGATGTTGCTTAGCCAGATAGCCAATTAGCTTATTTCTTTTTTTTTTTTGAGAAGCAAACAAGTAAAATGTAAGATAGAGTAGAGAAGAGAGGGATATTTTGTGTGTAGAAAGTAAAATATTTGAGGTTAAAAACATTGCATATGTTAGCATGCTATCAATAGTGGGTGAGTGAGATAGAAAAGTTACCTTGTTTTTAGCAATTTGACCAACAGGGGGGAAAAAAACCCAACTGCATTTACTAAATATTTTAGTAGCCTGAGAATTTCTGTGTTGAATTACTCATTACTTAAAAAAGGCAAACTACTTTAAAATTTGTTTTAAAATGTTATGGCCAACATTTTAAGAACATTTCAATAGCATATATACTCAGCAAAAAAAGAAACGTCCCTTTTTCAGGACTGTGTATTTCAACAATACTGTTGTACCAAATAACTTTACAGATCTTCATTGTAAAGGGTTTAAACAAAGTTCCCTTTCAAGGCTTCCACTCGATGCTGCGTGAAAACGCTATGGGAACCATTTTGTCCAGTTGCCGGTTGTGGAGCATGTGTGAAAACACGCCAAAATTTGGCTATGTATATAACCTCGGTCAAGTGACGTCATCTGATTAGATGCAGGTGCAGGTTATAAATACAGGTGAGCCGGCAACAAACCTCAGATCATTTGTCTTCACTTTGACCTTGTTGTGAGCGTGTTGTGTTTAAACCAGCAAAATAAGAAGTGTTTAACTCACCGATATCGGTGTTTTAAACAAGATGTCCCTCCGTGTGTGATAATCCATATCGGCGGGCGATCCTTACTACTACGATTAAAAAAAAATTAAAAAAAAGTGGTCGCATTCTCCGAGCCGCGGCGCATTTTGGTGCTTAAAACTCACTTCCTCGTTGGATCAGGAAATCCCTCTGTCGGCTCTCAAGCGCGCCATGGGCTTCCTGTGAATGGGTAAGGATAAACATCCTATCTTGATTAAACCGCTGAGTCCGAGTATTCAGGACTCGGTACTGAGTACGAGTACTAGGAAAACAACAACAACAACAAAAAAAAACGGAATCGGGGGGGGTGGGGGGGTATATTCTTTCTAGAATGAAGTGGTCTCCCTGACACCCCCAGGAGGTCGGTGTTCTTGCTCCACCACCGCTGGTGTTTCGGGCAACACCAGTCTCTAATAAAGTGTTAGTTCTTCGGTTTTTCCTGCCATGTTTCATGATGCCGAACATCTAACACCCCCCCCCCAATTTAACCAAGTCTCCTTGGGTACTAAGCACTGTAGAGTAACTACAGGGCTCAGTTCACAACACCGTCCGCGTTTCGAAATGGTGTGATCTCCACTTCCATGAAACCGGAAGGTGCACATCTCCTGACAGAAGTTGCTGGGTATGGGGTCATGGAACATGTTCCCCTACCAGACAGTGAGTCAGACTACTACAATCAGTATTCCTTGGGAGAGGAACGGGGGGCTGTGTCCAAATTTTTTGATTTTGCGGGCTGTACCGCTATCTAAAATAAACAATACAGTTCAATGTTGACTGTTAAAGTGATTGCTCTCAAATCCTACCAAGCGATTGATTTGTGACAATCGATTGAAGGACGCTTACTTTCATATAGAAATATTCCCACAACACAAGGAAAGACCTGAGGTTCGCTTTTGGGGGCCAAGCTTACCAGTATCGGGTCCTTTCAGTTGGTCTAGCTTTCTCACCCGCACATATTAAAATGCATGGATGTAGTTCTGATTCTTACGACTACCAGGGCATCCATATTTGATTTACATAGACGACTGGTTGCCCCAGTCTCATTAGCTAACGCTTCTGTCAGGGCGCGCCGAATAATGAAAAGAGCAAGAGAGGCCATCCATTATCAACACCCTCAAGGAAATCAAGCTAGACCAAGAAAGTGACCATCACTTTCAGAGATCTTAGCTCTCATGGCATCCACGGTGACCTTTGGGCCCGCACATGAGAGCATTTCAGTTGTGGCTAAGACAGGGGATTTCACTCTAGGGCCGATCCCCAACAAGGGTTACGCGCCAGGTGCTTCGTACCCGTCCTATGTGGTTCAGACCCCGGTTTCTGACTCTGGGTCCTACTCTAAGTTTGTCTTGTCGTCGCAGGTGCTAACAACAGACGCTTCCCTCACGGGCGGGGGGTGCGGTCTTAGGTGACCGTCCCAGCCCAGGGGTGCTGGAGAGGCCTTCTTCTCGCACGGCACATTAATTGCCTCAAAATGATGGCTCTATTTCTCGCCCTAAAGCACTTCCTCCAGCAGTTGAGAGTGCCATGTCCCATTGCGGGTGGACAACACTATGGCAAGTCTCATATATTAATCGCCAGGGCGGACTGTGCTCGCGGACTGAATAGCTAGCGCACCAGGTTCCTGTCCCTCAGCCCGATTTACGTTCCAGGGCATATGAATATGAGAGCAGTTGTAATTGTCCAGTCAATCTCTGACGCACGGGGAATGGAAACCCCACCACGAAGTAGTCAGTCAATCTCGGTGAGATTTCATGCAGCAGAGGTGGACTGCTTTGCCTCGCAAGATCAGCAAATGTCCCGTTTGCTACTCCCTGACTCTGGATCTAGTATCCCTCTTCAAGAGCTTATGCCCTCAAATGGAATGTTTTTAAAAGGGTGACACTGGGTGAGAGATGCTATTGCCCTCTCGTATGAGGCGCATGGGCTCAATTCACCTCTAGGAAGCAGGGCCCACTCAACCAGGGGGATCGCCTCGTTTATTGCACTAGCAAGAGGTATTCCCCTGCAGCAAGTGTGTGCTAAGCAGGTAGACCCAGTCCACTGCCGAAATGTTTCAGTGCTGGAGTTTCGGCAGGAAAAGCTTGTCCTCAGGCTTGTGCCCTAGTACTCTCAAGATGTACTTATCCGCGTCCTCACTGAACTATCTTTCCGAAAGTTCCATTTGTAACAAGCACCCTACTGTTCCGAAGCCTTCTGACCTCTGCCTTTTACAGCTTCGGAGCAGGAGAACCTTCACTTACTGTCCAGTACGTGCTCTTCAGATTTACAGTACGTCCACCGCATGAGCCAGTGGCGTAAGTCAGAGCGCCACTATACTGGGTGAGAGATGACATTGCCCTCTCCTCTGAGGCACGTGGGCTCACTTCGCCTCTAGGAATCAGGGTTCATTCAACCTGGGGGATCGCCTCATCTATTGCACTAGCAAGAGGTATTCCCCTGCAGCAAGTGTGTGCGAAGCAGGTAGACCCAGTCCACTCCTGAATTGTTTCAGTTCTGGAGTCCCTGCAGGAAAGTTGTCCTCGGGCCTGTGCCCAAGTACTCTCAGGATGCACGTAACTGCATCCTCACTGAGCTATCGGCCTAAGTCCATAAACAACATTACCCTATTGTTTTGAAGCATTCCATCCTCTGCCTTTACAGCTTCGGAGCAGGAGAGACTTCACTTACTGTGTCCAGCACGTGCTCTTCAGATTTACGTCCACCGCATCAGCCAGTGGTGTAGGTCAGAGCAGCCTTTACATGTCTTGGGGCCGCTGGAGCGGCCACCACTACACTGGGTGAGAGATGCATATTGCCCTCTCCTATGAAGCGCGTGGGTTCACTTCGCCTCTAGGAAGCAGGGCTCATTCAACCAGGGAGATCACCTCCTTTTGCACTAGCAAGAGGTATTCCCCTGCAGCAAATCGTGTGACACAGAGGGTTGCTCCTCCCCGCACACATTTGTTACATTATAATCTGGATGTTCATGCTACTCCGGGCGGAGTTAGCGGCCCAGGCATGGTTCTGAGACCTTCTCGGCTTTGTGCCACACGCTACACAACCTTGGAGTCCAGACACCTGTAGTGCGGCGGCGTTGGTATTCTCGTTCCCATAGCGTTTTCACGCAGCATCGAGTGGAATCCTTATTCGCGATGGCGCGGCCACGTCCAGACGCCTTCCTGATCGCTCCGTACAAACTGTGCGTTTTTTTCCTTCTTTCTTTATTTATTTTACTTTCATTCGCTAAGAGTACTTCAGGTTTAGTGACCTATGACAGTAGAACACTACTGGATATAGGAATTCAGATTTCGGCGCTTACTTATACCACCTTTAAGCCTGACCCGTCGTGGCCCTCTGAGATACTACGCTGCTCAGACGACAACAACAATGGACGGGACGCTAACCCGCGGCGAAGAACAAAGAAGCGTCGAGGGAAACGCGGCGGCGTCCGTAACAGAATGAGAGAACAAGCTCATCGCACCCCTCTGCCGAGTATCCTGCTGGCTAATGTACAGTCACTGGAGAATAAGCTTGATGACCTCAGAGCCAGAGTTACTTTCCAGCGAGATATCAGGGATTGTAATCTTCTGTGCTTTACAGAAACATGGCTGACCCCCATTGTGCCGGACCGAGTCGTAACCCCATCGGACTCATTCTCTGTGTTCCGCATGGACAGGACGGCAGAGTCTAACAAAGCTAAAGGTGGAGGTGTGTGCTTCATGGTCAACAAGAAGTGGTGCGATGCCAGGAGTGTTTCCATTCTCTCCAGTAGCTGCTCGCCTCATTTGGAATATCTGAGTGTTAAATGTCGTCCTTTCTACCTGCCTCGCGAGTTCACCTCGGTCATTGCCACGGCGGTCTACATCCCACCCCACGCGGACACAGGCACTGCTCTGTCTGAACTACATGATGTGCTGAGTGAGTTCCAAAACAAACACCCGGACGCAGCGCACATTGTAGCAGGTGACTTTAATAAAGCGAACCTCAGACAGGTTATGCCAAACTTTCACCAACATGTTACATGTCCGACGAGGGGACTCAACATTCTGGACCACTGTTACACACCATACAAGCGGGGCTACAAAGCTGTTTCACATCCAGCATTCGGGAAATCAGACCACAACGCCATTTTCCTTATACCGGAATATCAACAAAGCTTTCGTCGTGAAGCTCCGGTCATGAGGGAGGTGCAACGCTGGTCTGCCCAATCAGAAGCTACGCTACAGGACGTGCTCGATGACGTAGATTGGGACATGTTCCGAGCCTGCGCAGTAGACATCAACGAGTTTGCGGATGTAGCAGTTAGCTTCGTTAGCACGCTCGTAAATGAAGTTGTCCCGACAGTGAGGTTCAAATCGTTTCCGAACCAGAAGCCTTGGGTAGACCGATCGATCCGCGATGCTGTGAATGCCCGGACCGCTGCTTATAATGCCGCACTCATTAGCGGCGATATGAGCGCATACAAAGCGGCTTCTTATAGCGTCAGGCGAGCGGTGAGGGAAGCAAAGGGGCGGTTCAGACAGCGAACTGAATCACACTTCCATCAGGGTGACACACGCCGCATGTGGCACGGATTACGCACAATCACGGACTACAAGGTTGCCAAAGACACCACGACGATCGTCGCCGACTCTGCATTCGCCAACGAGCTGAACGCATTCTTCGCCCGGTTCGAGGTTAGCCAGGCGGCTAATGCTAGCAGCCTGCTGACTGAGAGTGATGACGTCATCAGCGAGGATTGCGTCATCAGCATCGCAGAGCACGACGTTCGCACGGCGCTGAGGAGGGTGAACACCAGGAAAGCGGCGGGTCCAGATGGCATCTCTGGGCGCCTGCTGCGCTGCTGCGCTGACCAGCTGTCAGGTGTGTTCACCTGTATCTTTAATGAGTCCCTGGCGAAGTCTGTGGTCCCGGCGTGTTTCAAGAGATCCACCATTGTCCCCGTGCCCAAGACCAACAAACCCTCATGCCTGAATGACTACCGGCCTGTTGCACTGACATCGATGGTCATGAAGGTATTTGAGGGTCTGCTAAAAAACATCATCTCCTCCTCCATCCCCAGCTCCATAGATCCACTTCAGTTCGCCTACCGCCCCAACAGATCCACAGAGGATGCCATCTCCCATGTTCTGCACACCACTCTCAGCCACGTGGACAAGAAGCAAGGTAACTATGTGAGATTGCTTTTTATAGATTACAGCTCTGCTTTCAACACAATAGTGCCTAACAGACTGTTCACAAAGCTGAGAGATCTAGGACTTAACAAACGCTTGTGTGCCTGGGTGTTGGACTTCCTCTCGGACAGATCTCAAGCGGTGAGAGTGGGCAAGTGCTTCTCCAGCAGCATCACCATCAACACAGGTGCTCCACAGGGATGTGTTCTCTCTCCACTGCTATACTCTCTCTACACTTCAGACTGTGTGGCCATGTTCGACTCCAACACCATCGTTAAGTTTGCTGACGATACGGTGGTGCTGGGCTTCATCTCCAACAACGATGAGTCGGCCTACATAGATGAAGTGGAGAACCTGGCACTATGGTGTGAAGAAAACTGCCTCCGACTGAACGTCAGTAAGACGAAGGAGCTGGTGGTGGACTTCAGAAGGGGACAACTGGACCACAAACCCCTCATCATCAATGGAGCTCCAGTGGAGAGAGTGAGCAGCTTCAAGTACTTGGGCGTCCACATCTCCGAGGATCTGACTTGGACTGAGCATATCTGTGCTCAGACGAAAAGGGCAAAGCAGCGTCTGTACCACCTGAGGCAGTTGAGGAAGTTTGGGGTTTCCCCTGCTGTCCTTAAGGCTTTCTACTCGGGTGCTGTTGAGAGCATCCTAACACAGAACATTTCATCCTGGTTTGGGAATAGCTGTGTACAGGACAGGAAAGCCCTCCAGAGAGTGATCCGGGCAGCTGAACGCTGCTGCAGGTTAACTCTCCCCTCCATGCAGGACATCTACACCAGGAGATGTAAAACCAGGGCAGCTCGTATCATTAAGGACTTGTCGCACCCCAATAACGGACTGTTCAAACTTCTGCATTCAGGCAGAAGGTTCCGGGTCATTATGGCCAAAACGGAGAGACTCAGGAGGAGTTTTTATCCACAGGCGATTAGACTCCTCAACCATGATGGGCCACTCTCCCGTTCATAAGACTGGTAACAGTTCACCCACACACTGCTGTGCTGACATTCCACACTGCACACTGCACTTTAGTCTGGTCTGTAAGCATCACTTGCACTAACATCTTTATCCTGCTCAGATACACATTTTATTATTATGTTTACATTTGCACCCTTTTTAATTTTTTTTTTTTTTTTTTTTTTTTTTAATTTCTATTTCTATTTATAGATTATTTCTTTTGTTTCTTGTTATTTGCACAAAGTAGGAGCGGTTCAGGATACATTTCACTGCGTGTTGTACTTGTATAACTATGCATGTGACAAATAAAGAATCTTGAATCTTGAATCTTGAATCTTGAAAGGGAACGTCTCGGGTTATATTGCTGTAACCCTGTTCCCTGAAAGGCGGGAACGAGATGCTGCGTCCGAATGCCGCACTACCATGTGACCGGACATCCGTTCAGACAAATTAATCTGAGGTTTGTTGCCGGCTCACCTGTATTTATAACCTCCACCTGCATCTAATCAGATGATGTCACTTGACAGAGGTTATATACATAGTCAAATTTTGGCGTGTTTTCACACATGTTCCACAACCGGCAACTGGACAAAATGGTTCCCATAGCATTTTCATGCAGCATCTCGTTGCCCCCTTTCAGGGAACACGGTTACAGCAATGTAACCCGAGACGTTTTCCATGCATGTTCAATTAACCATAATCAATTAATTAACATGCACTTGTGGAATGGTCTTTAAGACATTAACAGCTTACAGAAAGTAGGCATTTAAGGTTACAGTTCTAAAAACGCAGGACACTAAAGAGACTTGTCTACCGACTGTGAAAAACACCCAAAGAAAGATGCCCAGGGTCCCTGCTCATCTGCGTGAATGTGCATTAGGCATGCTGCAGGGAGGCATGAGGTCTGCTGATGTGGCTAGGGCAATGAATTGCCATGTCCGCACTGTGAGACGTCTAAGACAGCGCTACAGGGAGACAGGAAGGACAGCTGATCATCCTCGCAGTGGAAAACCACGTGTAATAACACCTGCACAGGATGGGTACATCCGAATATCACACCTGCGTGACAGGTACAGGATGGCCACAACAACTGCCCGAGTCACAACAGGAACACACAATCCCTCCATCAGTGCTCAGACTGTCCGCAAGAACTGACAAATCTGGTCCAGTCCATGAGGAGGAGATGCACTGCAGTACTTCCAGCAGCTGGTGGCCACATCAGATACTGACTGGTACTTTTGTTTTGAGCCTCCCTTCATTCAGGGACACATTGTGAAACATTTTTAGTTTATGTCTTATGGTGTTGACTCTTTTAGTGTTCATACAAATATTTACACATTAAGTTTACTGAAAGTAAAAACAGTTGAAAGTCAGAGGACATTTCTTTTTTTCCTGAGTATACAATTAAGTGGGAGCTATTTGATGACATTAAGCAAAATAACCACAATCGTTTTGTCATAAAACCCATATAAGTAAAATAAATAAACAAATGAAAAAACCTTATCCCATTAATTACATTTTCCAAAAAATACATTATTATTACTTGCTTGCTTTTAGTAAATATCCTGATCAGTCATAACAGGCTGGATTTTCGGCAATGGACTCTTCATTGGGACTGCAAAAATCCTTCAAAAGCTGCAATATATTCAAAACAGTGCTGCTAGGATCCCGATGAGAGTGTGTAAATATGACCATATTACACACATTCTTAAATCTCTTCACTGGCTCCCTGTTTCCTTCAGAATTAAATACAGGGTTGTCCTTCTTACCCACTAGTGCATTTATGGAGATGCCCCTCCCTTCCTCAAAGAACTTATTACCTCCCATACATCTACACGCAATGTCAGGTTTGTGTCAGTACATCTTTTGAAACCTTTTAACACCAAGCTTCATATCACGGGAGATTTTGCTTTTTGCTCAGCTGCACTGACTACACAAACTGTGGAATGCTCTCCCAGAGTATCTGAGGATGCCACAGACTGTTGATGTTTTTAAATCTGGTCCTGAAACTTATCTTTTTATCAGAGCTTTTGGATAAAAATAATTGGTAGCACTTTAAGATCTGTGTCAAATATTAACTCGATTATACCTAAAATGTATTATTATTATTATTATTATTATAATATTAAAACCCAATACTTCATGTCCAGTTTTATGTAGATACCCATTGTGCCAGCAGGGCAGCTCTGGCCCCTCAGGGCATGAATTCACAAGACCTCTTGGAGTATTGACATGTTGACAGCAGATTCTTTGGGTAATATGGTTTGTGGAGTAGGGCCTCCATGGATGGGTGCTTGATTGGAATGGGATCTGAGGATTTCAAGAGCCAGATCTTTGAACCTAATAAGACCCATACCTGGCAGCATTGACTTTTTCATCAATGAATCATCTGCTTTTTGTGGGATCAAACAAGATTGGTCCTGACAGGCATAATTGAGGCTTGGGTCTCCATAATCCTTTCACCATTTTACTGGTATATAATTGGTAATCAGTGTTATTCAATTGACCTGGAAGTGGTGATAGTGTTGTGGTTGATTGGGGGACATTACTTTTTAAAGTAACTAATTACATTACTTTTTGAAGACAGTAATTTTGTAATCAGTTACATTACAGCGTTACTTTCTGATAAAAGTAACTAGTTAGAGTACTTTTCCATTGCAGAAAATGAAAACTCCTTTGTGATTCCTCATGCATGTTGTTTTAGTCAAGACCTTTATAATTATTCTACCATCATCACTAATCATACTAATACCCCTATCTTACCTACTTGGTTTTGCATGGTGGTCGTAAGTACAGTTCATCAATATTCACCGCGAGAATTGGCGCTGTGATTAAGTTTCCATTTTTCCGTGCAACGGTCCTCACATAGTCAAACCTCATAGGTGAGATAGGGGTATAACAGCAGGAATAACAGAGGGGGCCGGGTTATCGGGGACAGGGCCTGTAGGACTACTTACACACACACACACACACACACACACAAACACACACACACACACACACAAACACACACACACACACACACACACACACACATTATGTTGAAAAAAAAATCACATTGGTTATGTTGTGGGTCATTTTGACCCGCACTGTGTAATTCCACTGTGTAATTCCAACTTTATTTTCTATTAGGTAAACATTTAAAAACTGACATACAACACAATTTGAAATTCGAGAACAATTTTTGTAACAACAATTTTGTTTAGTTTTAGTTCCCTTTCAAAAGCTACACTCGATGCTGCGTGAAAACGCTATGGAAACAGTTTTTTCGTGTTTCCGGTTGTGAAGCATGTGTGTATCAAACACGCCAAATTTTGGCATATATAACCTCGGTCAGGTGTTCGGTGCAGGTTATAAATAGGAGTAAACCGGAAACATTCCTCAGATCTTTTCGTCTTCAAGCACGTATTGCGTTTGCGTGTGTCTAAGCAAATAAATAAATAAATAAATACATAAAGAGAAGCATTTACTCACCGATAAAATGGCTGAGTTTCGTGCTAGATGCATACCTCCGTGTGATAGACCTCTTTCAGAGGGCGAGTATTGTTTTAAATTTTTGGGTGAAAATCACGGTCTCCTTGGGCTTCAAGGAGACTGCGAGCACTGTGACTTACTCCCCATAAAAATGCTCCGCGCGCGCCTTGCTTTCTTCAAGGAGAAACCACGAGCTGCCGCATATTCCTGGGGCTCACGTGCATATCTGGAAGAAGCGCATGAGACGGAGTTTCCCCTCCTATCTCTTGCGTTGTTTCCGGATCGGGAAGTTTCTCCGTCCACCTCGCAAGCGCGCGCCGGCACTTCTTGTGATTGCGCTGGAGAGACCTCCTCCTTGCTTCTGCGGAAATGGAAGTAGTCACCTCAGAATGCTCCTCTATTGATGACAGAGAGTTTGAGAAGCTGCTCGAATTTATTACATGCGCAGTCGAGCGGCTGCATATTGACTGGCCATAGGAGCAAGCTTTTCCCAAATGATCAAAACTAGATGACATATTTCTGTCAGGTGGCTGGGGGGTGGAGCATCAATGATGCTCTCTCTTCTTTAAACTCGCTCTTGGAGCAAGCCCTATTCATCCCATGTTCTCGTGCCATCGACTTTGATTTATTCGAATATCGTTGATGTGGAAGCAGGGGATTATACACTGGTATAATTATAACCTGGTCACCACCAGGTTTAGGGAGGCAAAATTATACGAACAGGCCTTTGGAAAACTTCTTCCTTCATCTACTGACTCTAGAATTGCAGATGTTGCTGGAAAAAGGGGCCATAGAACATGTTCCCCTTCCAGACAGAGAGTCAGGCTACTACAGTCTGTATTTCTTGGTTCCCAAGAGAGACGGGGGGCTGCGTCTGATTTTAGATGTTTGCGGGCTCAAAAAGTACAGATTCAAAATGTTGACTGTCAAAATCATTGTTTCACAAATCTGACCAAGGGATTGGTTTGTGACAATAGATCTCTGACTAGATTGTTTTGTGACATCGAAGTATTGCCACAACACAGGAAGTTCCTGAGGTTCACTTTCGGGGGCAAAGCTTACCAGTATCTGGTTCTTCCATTTGGTCTAGCTCTCACACGTATACAAAATGCATGGATGCAGTCCTGGCTCCCTTGCGACTCCGGGGCATCCGCATTCTGAATTACATAGACGACTGGCTGATTCTGGCCCAGTCCCACGAGCTAGCGCTTTGACATCGGGATGTCGTTCTAGCTCATCTCCATTCATTAGGATTGAGACTCAACACCACGAAAAAGTGTGCTCTGTCCGGGTCAGAGGACAACATACTTGGGTGTCACATGGGATTCGATCACTATGCGGGCACAGCTGTCTCCCGCTCGTGTCGAATCCATTCTCAACACCCTAAAAGAGATCAAGCTAGACCAGAGAGTGACTGTTCGTCACTTTCAGAGATCTCTAGGGCTCATGGCAGCTGCATCCATGGTAATACCTTTGGGTCTTCTTCACATGAGAGCATTTCAGTTGTGGCTGAAAGCCAGGGGTTTTCACTCAAGGGCCAATCCCCTAACACAAATAAGGGTTACGTGCCAAGGGCTTCGTACCCTTTCTATGTGGTTCAGACCCCGGTTTCTGACCTTGGGTCCCACTCTAGGACCATCTTGTCGTCGCAAAATGCTAACGACAGACGCTTCCCTTACGGGCTGGGGTGCGGTCTTGGATGGCCATCCAGCCCAAGGGAGCTGAAGAGGCCATCTTCTCGCATGGCACATCAATTGCCTCAAAATGATGGCTCTATTTTTGGCCCTAAAACACGTCCACCCACACTAGGACATGGTAGCCTCTCAACTGCTGGAGGAAAACACAACAGCCGCTTGAACAAGCTAGCGCACCATGTTCTACTTTGGGCACAGGACAAACTCCTGTCCCTCAGGCCGATTTACATTCCAGGGCACATGAATGTCGGAGCAGATTTGTTGTCTAGACAAGCTGTGATACACGGGGAATGGAAACTCCACCCCGATGTAGTCAGTCAAATCTGGGAAAGATTCTATGTAGCAGAGGTGGACCTCTTTGACTCCCAAGGGACAGCACAATGTCCCCTCTACTACTCTCTGACTCCTCCAGCTCCCCTGGGAGCTCCCCCCATGCTCTTAAATGGAATGTATTTGAAGATTGGTGCATGGCAAAACGTGTAGACCCAGTCCACTGCCGAATTGTTTCAGTGCTGGAGTTTCTGCAAGAGAAGTTGTCCTCAGGCTTATGCCCTAGTACTCTCAGAACATACGTAGCCGTTATTTCGGCCTGCCATGTTCTGATTGATGGGGTTTCTGTGGGTCAGCACCCTTTAGTTGCCCATTTTATTCGTGGAACTAAACGGTTGAGGACACCCACTAGAGCCATTGCCCCTTTCCTGGGACTTATCTATTGTGCTCGAAGGTCTCATTGACACACCTTTCGAACCTCTAGAGCCAGCACCTGTTAGGCTTCTGACTCTCAAGATGGTTTTCCTCATGGCTGATACCTCTCTAAAGAGGATTGGAGATTTGCAGGCTTTGTCAGTCCTGCCTAGACTTTGCCCCTGGGCTAGTCAAAACTATTCTACATCCTCACCAAAACTATCTTCCAAAAGTTCCATTCTCAACCATGCACCCTGTCATTCTTGAAGCATTCTGTCCTCCGCCTTTTACAGCTCCGGAGCAGGAAAGACTTCATTTACTGTGTCCAGTACGTGCTCTTCAGATTTACGTCCACTGCACTAGCCAGCGGTGTAAGTCAGAGCAGCTTTTTATATGTTATGGGGGCCGCAACCGGGGGGCGGCCGCTACCACACAAACGCTATCACACTGGGTGAGAGATGCTATTGCTCTAGCCTATGAGTATGAGACCAATGGTCACTCTTTGCCTCTAGGTATCAGGGCTCATTCAACCAGGGGGATTACCTCATCTATTGCGCTCACAAGAGGTGTTCTCCTGCAGCAAGTGTGTGATGCAGCAGGTTGGTCTTCTCCGCACACATTTGTGAGATTCTATAGTATGGATGTTCATGCTACTCTGGACTCACGGGTCCTTGAGTCAGCCTCCCAGAACCAGCTCTGAGACCTCCTTGGACGTTGTGCGCTACACAACCTCAGGGGTTCAGACACTTGCAGTGCGGCAGCGTTAGTATTCTCGTTCCCATTGCATTTTCACGCAGCATTGAGTGTAGCTTTTTAAAGGGAACATCTCGGGTTACTTTGCTGTAACCCTGTTCCCTGAAAAAGCGGGGACGAGATGTTGCGTTCCAATGCCACACTGCTTACGTGACTGGATGTCCTTTCAGACGAATTTTATCTGAGGAATGTTTCTGGCTCACTCTTATTTATAACCTGCAGGTGCACTTGATCAGATGATGTCACCTGTCCGAGGTTATATATGCCAAAATTTGGCGTTTTGATACACATATGCTTCACAACCGGCAACACAAAAAGATTTTCCTATAGCGATTTCAAACAGCATCTCATTCCCGCTTTTTCAGGGAACAGGGTTACGACGATTTTCAGTGTTCAACATTTTCAATGTTGTCCACATGATGGACATAATGTAAATGTGCCCTTTCTGCAGATGTAATTCTTGCATTTCACACAAGATGTGGTTGTTTTACTGTCCTTTCCGGAGGGACAGACCTGGCATCTCTTCCATTTCTGTACACCTGTATTCACTGCAGATTGCATGGATGGCACGAACTTGACTTTTTCAATTACAGTTGCTGGTGATCAAGCTGGCCTGGCTCGCCTCTGGATCTTGGGAGTGACAAGGCTTTTGCCCAGTTCTTCCAGGAAAAGCAGACGTCGGTACAATTTGCCAGCATTCCATTGATGACAGATTTCAGTCCACAGGACATAGTAAACAGACACATCCACAATGTTGTAGAAAATAACCAAGGGCCAATGCGATGTCTTGCGCTGACAGCTGTATGTTGCAGTGACTTTGTCCAGATTGTCAACTCCTCCTTTGGTCGAGTTGTAGTCCAGGATCATTTGTTGCTTCTTGTCTTCTCTTGTGGTCAGAGATGCATCTGTGTGCATTGTGCTCATGACAAGAATGTTCTTGGTTTTCTTTGGGCAGTATGAAACAACTGTTGCTTTCTCAGAGAAAACAAATATTGAGGAATGCAGAGATCTTCCCTGCATCTTTGGAATTTCACTGGGAAGTTCTGGCTTATTTCTTCTTATTGTTCCCAACATAGTCAGCTTTCACTTTTGAAGTTCATTTGCAAGGTGGTAGGATGTAAAGTTGTCGTCACAAGTGATGTTGTGACCTTGCAGCCCTTCACTCATCTCCAGCACCACACTGATCCCCTGATTCTTCACAGATGCTCCTCCAGGAGCAGCTTTCCAGTGTATACTTACATATTCCATGCATAGCTGCTCATATTTTGATGCCATACTTGGACGGCTTGCTGGACATATACTCCCGGAAAGGACAGCAACCCCTGAATGGAACAAGGCATTCATATACAGCACTATGGAGGCCAGGGTTGTACATCAAAGAAAGGATTTCAACCCATTTATCCCATACATCCCTGATTGCAGCCAATTTGTCTCTTTCAC
Source organism: Channallabes apus (assembly GCA_030522415.1). Lineage (NCBI taxonomy): Eukaryota > Metazoa > Chordata > Actinopteri > Siluriformes > Clariidae > Channallabes > Channallabes apus. The sequence goes on along the minus strand of CM060124.1, from coordinate 28,877,369 downwards.
ATCGACCAGCTCTGGTGTCAAGGTTGTCAAATCGGATCACACAAGATATCATGTGAAACGTTTCCATAGACATTGTTGCACCAAAGATTGGCCTTCCATTCTTTTCATTCCACAGACTTGCAGTTGCTTCTCCCTTTGACCTGTATACTCCAGCTAACACCAGAATTCCAAAATAAGCACACAAGTCAGTCTGATCCAGTTGCATCCATTTCTCTTGAAATACACGCCTGCCCTCCAAGTTACTCATGTCAAGTATAATCCTCTCTATTGGTGGGGATATGAAGAGCTGAAATGTGCTCCTGTGATGGCAAATCTTGTAGGACCAGGAGTCATTTTGATGACATTGGAAGATGACAGTCTGCCTCGGCTTAGGTGTTGTGATGTTGACCATTTTATAATACCATCTTTAGATGTCCATGTGCCCTCTGTGGATGATGATGATTGCTGCAGTCCTTGGTTTTCATCTGATTTAGAGACGGCAGCAGACTCCTCCTCTGTATCCTCCTCATCGTAGGAAAATTGACAGTCAGGATTATCAATAACATTGTCCTCGGGCTCTGAACAATCCTCTGTCTCTGAACTCACTTCTTCTTCATCACTATCCCAGTTAGAAATCTCTGATAAAACTTCTTCAGCTGTAAACCTTCTGGAGCTAATTTTTGGTGTGCTTCTCAGTGACAAGGATACAGGGAAGAAAGCTTGGCCTGTACACACACCTGGGTCTGTAAGTCTGAATGTTTATTCAGAGGATATTCAAAACAAAGTACATCAGAGAGACATGTTTATTTTGGATCTGACCAGCTTTTTACCCACATCAAAGTGTCTGGGTCAAAATGACCTGCAACATCATTTTTGTATACAAACTCTGCACAGACATTCCAGGACACATCAGAGTGTCCATATTTTACACACCATTTTATGACCCCAGATGAGGAAAAGTCACAAAATTTCATGGAGATAAAAGAAGGATAAACAGTACTTTGGTGAACAAAAAAATTGAAATGGGTCAAATTGACCCTTAACATAATATGAGGGTTAAATGGCAGACATAACGCATTAGATTACTCGTTACATCAAAAAAGTAATTCAAGTACTCTAATGCGATATTTTGTAACTTTGTATCAGGGGATACTACATTATTGTACCTCAATCCATCATTTATATCACTTGTTAATGTCATACACTAGAGGCAGTCTGGAAACACTGATCCTACAGTAGACACATGTCTTTGGACTGTAGGTGGAAATGCACTGGACTTGCAAATTCCATACACACAGAGTGAATTTGAGATTCAAACACCCAAACGTAAGATGGCTTCAACTCTGTTCAGTTCTATTTACCTTTTAAGCAACTATCCGAAGAAAAAGCAAATAGAAAATGCACAATAAATCCAAAACAGCAGTTAAAATGAGGTTTGGTCAAAATAAATGTACCAATAAGGTGCAAGTGTTAAATTATGCAACAATGTACCTTAAAATCAAGAAATACAACCTGACTAACAGCACTGCAATCAGAGAGAGAAAGCCAGAAAAGGTCACCAGATTGACTAAGGTTAAACACCTTAAATAAAACAATGTGAAAGAAAAATATAATATAAATACTGTAATTACAATTCTATTTTTTTGTAAATTATCTTTGAAAATGACATTTTACATAAAAATAAATGAAAATAAACCTTGACTTTATGAATTAAATATACTTACATTTTTTTTTATTCTTTTAGATTTTAAATTAAATCAGCTCCAACAACACCCATATATATAAATTATTATTATTATTATTATTAATAATAATAATAATAATAATTATTATTATTATTATAATAATAATGTAAAATTATTTCTTTTCAACTCTGGGTTTTAGAAAGAGCATGCACCTTAATCCAAGCACCACCATTGTTTTAGCTCTAAGGACAGTTTCATCTACTTTCTAAAATAATAATAACAAGAAGAAGTAGAAGAAGAAGGAGAATAATAAGAACTAGAGAGCGAAAATTTCAGGATAAATTTTAAGTGTGCCTCTCCGACGGCCAGGTCCACTCCTAATGAGCGTGGATACCATCCAGTGTATGGTCGAGCCTTCCGTTGCAGCATAGTCACAGCCGTGATGTCACGGCAGAAGCCAGTCCCAATGTTAAGTCTATGGGCATTTTTTGGGGCGTTTTTTTTTTGGATGTTGCGAGCACCGCCCAACGGCCTCCCACCAAAAGTCATAGCACACCATTCCCGGGCGAGCCGCACAGAACGGTGTAACATACTTGAGGGTCCTCTCAAAACTGTGGGACGAGGAACGCAGAAAATATTTAGGGATATAATAAATGTATTGCGTAATGATTTCTAGGGGAGAAGAGTAATAAATGTGCGCCAGCACACTTAATAATAACAACTGCACTGATTACTCTGACTTGCTAGACGGATGGGGCACAGAGGGGAGATAAAAACTCTTTTCATTAAGACATACATTGACATTAGAGAAACTCTCATGGCCTCACCAACAGAAAGGGTTGTTGTTGTCTGTGCATGTATGTGTGTTTTTTGTGGTTAAGGCGTTAGTAGTTTGCTCCAACATGGTGATGAGACTCGAGATCCCTCAGAGTTTATCTCATTCTTACAAAATTCATGCAAAACTTTTTTTTTTTGCATTTTTTTTATGATCTCAAAGTGGCTCTGAACTTTCCTCTCCTACTGACTATGCAGAACAGCTCAGCTGTAAATGTAGGATGTTAAAGGGGGGAAAAGTGCTGGAGGCTTAAAGCAGACAACAACAACAACAAGAGTTGCAACATGAAGAAATTAGAAGTGTTTATTACCTGCAGTCCAATGCTTGGAAGGTGTGGGAGGGGGAAGAAAGAAGAGATTGAGATTTTGCTTTGAGTCATAAACCAAGTGTGTTTTTGAAAATCTCTATGTTTTTGTGAACAAAAGGAGCCAAGCGTACTAAAATACGCCGCTGGTCAACACATTTTTTAAAAAAAAATAGATTCATAACAGGTTTCTATTGAAGTCACTCTGCATGCTTTGTGAAATATAAAACATAACTAATTAATTAATGCTAATTAAAATTTGTAGCTGGAATAGACTCATGACAACCAGTGGCGGCTTTAGGGTAGGGCGAACTGGGCAGCCGCCCAGGGCGGCATTTTTTTATGTCACGTGGGGCACGGCACACGAACCTGGAGCAAAAAATAATAATCTGTACCGCTAAGCGGCTTTCTATTGCGCCCATGCCGCCCCTGAATGAGCCGCACAGAAGCTGAGCGAGCGGAGGGGACCGGGAGGGGGGGGTGGGGTATGGGTTGAGCGAGCGGAGAGGAGAGGGGGGGGGAGGCGCAGAGTACAGTTCACCTCTCCCAAATGAAGCGGACAAGAAGGGGCCTAAATTATGTCTACCTGACTTTCTTACAAATAACGCACATTTCATTTAAAATATTATAAACACACACCAATAATTTGCACTTTTTTTTTTTAATTGTGTGAAATGGCTAATAAAAATAGGTAATAAAAAACGATCATGATGTGGAGGTGAATTGGTTTAGTCTTGACTTCTGGTCGTGAGTGACAGCATTGGAGAGAAAAAGGCCAAAGCTGTCAGGGGCCCAATAAAAAAGAAAAGAAGATGAGGAGAAACGGGCAAAAGATAAAGGTATTCACCAATGTTCTCTCTGTATGAGCAATTGCCCAGGGAGCAATTTAGTGTAGAACCGCCACTGATGACAACAGTGTGAGTCTGTGGTGATTTATTGACAGCTGCTCTGTATACAGTACGCACTAAAAAGAACTCATGTATCGACATATTACATTAAAGAGTAAAAGTAAAAGATGTAAATTAAGATAAGATATACTTTTATTCATCCCACAGTGGGGAAATTTCTGAGATGGTAGATTTGTGAAAAACTAGATGAATAGAATTACATAAATTTACAAACCAAATACTGTACATTGCAGTAAAACAGATGTATCAATATGCAAATGCTCCATGAGGCCATATTTAAAATCATGCGATTAGACATTCGCAGAGACCAAAGTCATGAGGCAGACATTTTTAATTTTGTGAAGGAGTCTTAAAAATGTGGTTCATGTTTGCAGACAGAACTAACATTTAAGCAGAACTTATGATCTGGAAAGACATAATTTCCTTGTCTCATGTCCTTACTATGAAAGTGAAGTGTCTACTTGGGTCGTTTCACCACCGGAAGGTCAGAACTATGGTCTCTGAGGTATCAGCCGTGTTCGGCATGAAATCTAAATCAAAGTTCTCTGTTCTCGTAAAACGACTCCTCGCTCATCTGCTAGTGGGCTTTATGAGACAGACAGCACTGCATTAATAAATCGACGCAACCACATCCATAAATCCATCACACACACGCGCACACACACACATACACACACACCTTTTACATTTTCTTTTTCCCAGTATATACCTTCTTTTATGTTCCCGCACTTCTTAACCTCATCAGCTAATTCTCCAGCACAGCTCTTTATCAGAATCAAGAATGGCTGGATTTGAGTAACGGAGTGTAAAAATAACTTCTTTTTTCTTCTTCATCTATTTAAAATGTGGTGCCACCCAGCTGAATACCTGTCACAAAATGAACACCCCAGAAAGTTTGGGGAGGGTGTATGACAGCATAATTATTAGCCTTTAATAGCGTCTTCATCAGACAGATGGGTGGCGATGCATGACGGACTAATTTTTTGTGCAAGAACAATAGATTATTTGTTCAACACTAACTCAGACAAGACTGTAAGGGTGTGCAGTGTGTGTGTGTGCTGACGTGACATGCTGACACAGGAAGTGATTTTAAAGCAACTGCTAAAAATAATAAAAGCTTTTCATAATGGCATTTCATCATCAATCAATGCTCCACCGTAACCCTTTACTGTATTCCCATAATACTACTGTTTAAAATGTGTTTTTTCTTTTTTTTTCTTCTTTAACTGTAATATATTTGTAAGGCTATAATACAGCTGCTTTCTCATTCCTGTCTCCTTCATCTGTAATACAGCATCATACTAATGTTTTTTTGGCCAGAAATATAAAAGTTGAATCTTAATATAATCCTAAAATGTAAATTTTAAATTTAGGTCATGCTTATTATAAAAAAATAAAAAATCTAACAAAATCTTCATATTCTTTTACTATATTGCCAAAAGTATTTGCTTGCTTGCCTTCACGTGCATACAAACTTGAGTTACATATAATTCATAATCCATATGGTTTAATATGGACTATCGACTAGGTTTAGGAGCTTGTTTATGACCATTTTTCCATTTTCTGATTTAATTTCTATATTCTACAACAATACTGGGGATTTCAAAACTATAAAATAACACATATGGAATTAGGTAATTACGTAACAACAAAAACAACAGTTAGTTGTTATTTTAAGACACAGAGGTCGGCCTTTCTGTAATAGTTCTTCCAAGAACAGTATTGTCAAGTGCATATCAATATCAACAGTTCAAAGGTGATTAATGCATTTTTGGACTCCTTCAGCATTCCTTTACAAAGTAGAAAGAAAAAAAAATCAGGAATGATCATGGAGTTAGAAAGTGACCCCAAACCTTTGAACGGTAGTGTATATATGTACTACTCACAATAGGTTAGGTATATTGTTATTTACATTAATGCTTTCCTATTTCCTATGAATTTGAATGAAATAAGTAAAAGTTCCCGTTGATATTACTAATAATGTGTGAGAAGAAACACAATTTTCATTAGTTTAATATTTATTACGCCAAAAATTTAGACAATAACAGGGATAGCCGCATATTGCGGTCATATTATTACACATGGTTTGACGCGTATCTTTAATTTGAATTTTCACTCACAACAGAAGTCCGAAGACCAACAGAAGGTCTCTTGTTTATTTTTCCAGCATCAAAGATTCAACACTTCGTATGGTTGTCTTGAGTAAATCCAGGTTACAATATTTGCTGCATCTTGTAGATTATGTTTTCTTACTTTTACAACAACCTAACTTGCTGTATCTTTTAACTTACGATTGCTTATGGTCAAAAAGCTTGTGTTCTCCACAAGTTCCGCATCCAAACTGAGCTGGTTTTACAGTGACATAGACATACCACTACGTGTAACAGTGGAATGACATCACAGACATTACACACAATATGGTTGTCATAAAAGGATGCTTAAACAATAACTGTGACTTAAAAGTACAATAAAATGAAATGAATAAAATAAAAACAACAACAAATTCATAACAAATGCGATATGGCTCTTATACCCCAAATAACAAAAATGACAATGTCAGTAGAGGGTGTTTCCACCATTTGCTGCAATGACAACTTGACAGCGACATCTCATGCTCCTCAATAGCGTTGTTCTGACTGGTGATGCCTGCCAAGCCTGTTGCACCTCCGCCACCAAATCAAAACCTGGGGACCATGTTGTGTATCACTCAACTTCCTTCTCCAGCAATGCTGATGACAATCATTTATATGAACAGGATGGTAGACTACTGCTGTATTGTCCAGGTCACATGGTCTTGTGCCCAATGCAATTGTTCACGGCAGTGTCTTGGTGTCAGTGGAGTCACCTGCAATGGTGGTCTGGCATTCAAGTCAAAGCAGTGGAGTCGTTACAAATGGTTTGTCTGGAAACCCTAGTACCCCTCAAATCTCGTAATCAGGACCGCAGATGTGTGGCAGTTGCATAACGATGTCTGAGTGCTTAGGTACTGGCCATCGTCGCGGTCTTTCACTTGTGGGGCTCCACTCCTTGGTCTGTCATGAACTCTGAAAGGACATCCAGTCACACAAGCAGTGTGGCATTGGAGTGCAGCATCTCGTTCCCGTTTTTTCAGGGAACAGGATTACAGCAAAGTAACCTGAGACGTTCCCTTTCAAAAGCTACACTCGATGCTGGGTGAAAACGCTATGAGAACAAGAATACTAAGGCTGCCGCGCTGCAACTGTCTGGACCTCCAGGGTTGTGTTGACTCCTGAACGTCAGTAAGACAAAGGAGCTGATAGTGGACTTTAGTACAAAGCAGGAGAGGACCTACCAGACCCCCCGTCATCAACAGGAGCCCAGTGGAGAGAGTGGACAGCTTCAGATACCTCGGTGTTCACATCATGCAGGACCTGGCATGGTCCTGTCACATCAACACAGGGGGTGAAAAAGGCCCAGCAGCATCTGTACCACCTCAGACGTTTGAGAGACTTCAGACTGCCCTCCAAGGTGCTCAGCAATTTCTACTCCTGCACCATAGAGAGCATCCGGATGGGAAACATCACGACCTGATTCGGGAATAGCACCATGCAGGACAGACGAGCTCTACAGAGGGTGGTACGTTCAGCTGAGTGCATCATCCGCACCAAGCTCCCTGTCCTGCACTCAATCTACACCAAGCGGTGCTGGACCAAGGCCAGGAAGATCGTGAAGGACCTCAGCCATCCCAACAATGGACTGTTCTCTCTGTTGTGGTCAGGAAAGCGCTTCTGCTCCCTGAAGGCCAACACAGAGAGAATGAGGAGGAGCTTCTTCCCGCAGGCTATAAGGTCTCTCAACCATACCACATTCACACCACAAACACAGAACTAATACAACCTGTTAACGTCAATGGACACTATGGACACTTTCATGCACATCCACACTTACATCGGAACTCACATGTTTATGTTTACATTCTGGACCTTTGCACAAAGACACTTTAATAAGGCACCTTAATAAGACACTTTTTCTATGCATACTTGCACACCATACTTCCTCCACCAAATTTCAATTTAAAAAAGAAAATTTCTATTGTACAGTATATTTCTATTTTTATTTCTATTTTATGTACAGCTATACTTCTATTTTTATTTATACTTCTATTTTTATTTTTATTTCTATTTTTATTCTAGTTAAGGTTTAATTTTCCTATCGTATTTCTTTTATTCATATTTATTTCTTACTATAAGATTTAATTCTCTTTTTAAGGTCACTGGCGGTCGTGTAAGCATTTCACTGCATATCGTGTATGACTGTGTATGTGACAAATAAAATTTGAATTTGAATTTGATTTTGTGTGCGGACAATAGCCAAGGAGGTCTCAGACCTAGCTCTGGGATGCTGACTCGAGGACCTGTGAGCCCAGAGTAGCATGAACATCCAAACTATAAAATCTAACAAATGTGTGCAGAGAGGACCAACCTGCCGCATCACATACTTTCTGCAAGGGGACCCCTCTTGCCAGCGCAATAGATGAGACAATCCCCCTGGTTGAATGATCCCTGATTCCTAGAGGCGAAGTGTGACCACGCTCCTCTTAGGCTAGGGCAATAGCATCTCTCACCCAATGTGACAGCATTTGTCTAGTGGTGGAGCCCCCTGGTTGCGGCCCCCATAGTATATGAAAAGCTGCTCTGACTTACGCCACTGGCTAGTGCGGTGGACGTAAATCTGAAGAGCACGTACTGGGCACAGTAAGTGAATTATTTCCTGCTCCGGAGCTTTAAAAGGCGGAGGACAGAATGCTTGGAGAACCACTGGGTGCATGGTAGAGAATGGAACTTTCGGAAGATAGTTCGGGTGAGGATGCAGAATGGACTTGACTAGCGCAGGGGAAAAGTCTAGGCAGGATGGGGAGACTGGCAAAGTCTGCAGATCTCTATCTCTCTTCAAAGAAGTAATGCCCATATGAAAAACTATCTTGAGAGTCAGAAGACTGGCAGGTGCTGACTCTAGTGGTTCAAAAGATGTGTCAGTCAGACCCTGGCTAAGACCGTGGCTCTAGTGGGCGACCTCAACCGTTTAGCTCCACGAATAAAACAGGCAACTAAAGGGTGCTTTCCCACAGAAACCCCATCGGTCAGGTCATGACAAGCCAAAATAGCGGCTACGTATGTTCTGAGAGTACTAGGGCATAAGCCCAAGGACAAGTTTCTTGCAGGAACTCCAGCACTGAAACAATTCGGCAGTGGACTGGGTCTTCATGTTTTGCCATGCATCAACTTTCAAATAAACTCCATTTGAGGGCATAAGTTCTTCTAGTGGAGGGAGCCCTAGCACTTAAAATTTTATTTATGCTGGCTGGAAGACCAGCATCTCTTAATTGGTCCCCATCAGGGGCCAGACATGAAGGTTCCAGAGCTCGGGCCGGGGATGAAATATTGTGGCCTGCGCCTGAGACAGAAGATCCCTCCTCACTGGAATCTCCTACGGTGAGTCGTCGAGGAGGGATATTAGATCCGAGAACCACAGTCTGGTCGGCCAATGGGGAGCTATCAATAAGAGGCATAAACCCTGTTGACGGACTCTCGCCAGGACTCTCAGGAGCAAAACTATCAGAGGAAACATAGTTTACAAGGCGTAATCTTGGCAAATCTGCTCCTACATTCATATGCCACGGAATGTAAATCGCCCTGAGATACAGGAACTTGTCCTGTGCTCAAAGCAGAATCTTGTGCGCTAGCTTGTTTAAGCGGCGCAAGTGCAGTCCGCCCTGGCGATGTATGTACGAGGCTACCATAGTGTTGTCCACCCTAGGGCATGCACTAGGACATGGTAGCCACTCAACTGCTGGAGGAAGTGCTTCAGGGCCAGAAATAGAGGCATCATTTCGAGGCAATTGATGTGCCATGCGAGAAGATGACCTCTCCAGCTCATTCTTCATCCATCAGATCGATTGTCACAAACCAATCCCTTGGTTGTACTTGAGAAACAATCACTTCGACAGTCAACATTTTGAACCTGTATTTTTTCAGATAGCGGTTCAGCCTGCGAAGATCTAAAATTGGACACAGCACCCCGAGCCTGACTCTCTGTCTGGTAGGGGAACATGTTCTATGGCACCTTTTACCAGCAACGTTTGTAACTCCAGAGTCAGCAGATGTGCCTTTTCTGGTTTGACGGAAGTGAAGACCACACCGTTGAAAAGCAGAGGGCGATGTGAGAACTGTAGCCTCTCTCTACAGTGCTTAGTACCCAAGGAGATATACTTGGCAGTAGCTTTCACGCTGCCAGGTTCTCCGAAAGGGGCAAAAGTCACGGCGGCTCGGTTACACAGGGGGTGTTAGATGTTCGGCATCCTGAAACATGGCAGGAAATAAACAAAGAACTAACATATCGTTGGAGACTGGTGTTGTCCGAAACACCAGTGGTGACGAAGCATGAACTCTGACCTCCTGGGGGTGCCAGGAAGAACAGTTCATTCTCAAAAGGAATTCTACATGCCCCTCCCCGGGGGGAGCCACCCCCACGGTCCTGGGTGCATGAGCCTCAGGACTTCTTCTTAGTGAAGAAGACAGTGCGCCAGTCCGACCTCTATGAGGTGGATAGCGAAGCGTGGCGAGCCACACCCCAGTCTTCTGCGCTTCCCGCCTCGCGAGAGTCAGACCTGGTCGGGACTGGGTAGCCGACAGTCCCGACTCTTGAGCATGGCGAGGAAGAAATTTCTTATTAAGAAATTATATGAAGGCCCGCCTCCCAAAACCTACTGTAGTGGCGACAAAATTAACAGCGTCGCCAAACGCTTGAGACGAGGGCATCAAGGAGGAATGCACGATCCTTATCCTTCATGCCCGTGAGATTTAGCCACTGATGCCTCTCTGCGGAGACCATACCAGCCATAGAACGGCTGATAGCACGGGCCTTCTGCTTGGTTGCATGAAGAGACAGATCATCAACAGACCCACCAGTGCTTAAGTCTTTCAGCAGGTCAGCCTGGTAAGCCTGCAAGATCACCATGGTGTGCAGTGAAGCACCAGCTTGACCTGCTGCCTGAAAAGCTTTTCCCACCAGGGAAGATGAATCTACATGGCTTGGAGGGAAGTGTTGGCTTTTTCAGGCAGGATGATGTCCGAGGAGAGAGATAACCCGCAAGTGTCTCTTCTATCTGGGGCATCATTGTATAACCCCGTGCTTCAGCATCAACAATATTCGAATAAATCAAAGTCGATGGCACGAAATCACGGGCCAGTCAATATGTAGCCAATTGACCGCACACATTATTACTTCGAGTAACTCCTCATACGCTCTGTCGTCACAAGAGGGCATCCTGAGGTGGCTATTTCCATCTCCCTGCAGAAGTGAGAGAGGAAGTCTCTTCTGCCCATTCACAAGAAGCGCCGGAGCGTGCTTGGGAAGTGGACAGAAAAACCTCCCGATCCCGAGAGAGCGCGAGAAAATGCACCGCGGCTCGCGGTTTCTCTTTAAAGAAGGTGAGCCGTGCACGAAGCACTTTAATCGGGAGGAGGTCACATTGCTCACACTCTCCCTGAAGCCAGAGAAGAGCGTGATTTTCCCCAAACACTGCAAACAAAAAGTGTGGAGATCGCACTCTGAAAGAGGTCTATTACATGGAGGCACGCATCTCACTTAAAACTCCATCTCTCCATATCGGTGAGTTAAACACTTTCTTAATTTGCTTGCACACACCCACACGCAAACACAACAGTGCTGAAGACAAAAAGACAAAAAGGTTGTTTCCGGTTCACTCCTATTTATAACCTATAGGTGCACTTAATCAGATGATGTCACCTGACCGAGGTTATATAAGCCAAAAATTTGCCGTGTTTGATACACACATACTTCAGAACCGGTAACAAAAAAGATGTTCCTATAGCATTTTCATGCAGCATTTGGTGTAGCTTTTGAAAGGGAACACAAAATGAGGTGTGTCCCCAATACAATTGTCTGTATCCCAAAAATGTCTGAAGTTAAACAAACACTGTATGTATGTCATCCACTACAGTGGGAGCCACGCCAAATAGCCGCGACCGTGTGGCTGAAGTGTGAATGTCGTGTGACTGCCCTTTGCACGCCGTAATCCCCCCTCCCTTTTCTGGCTGAAAGGCGTGTCAAGATTTCACAGTAAACACGCCCATTCAAGCCCAATTTATTCATTTACCTGGTGCCACCACTAGATGGCGCTTCGTTCTCAAGAACACGTTAAAACAAGCCAGCTGCGCTGAGTTGCAATCACGTGATTTTAACAACCCGCCTCCACCCCCGCCGAACTGACGCTGCCAAACTACAGAGATGAAGATGGCGGCTTAACGGACTATTCGTGGTAAGTGATGTTTTATTTTATAAAATGTGTTTGGGGTAGTTTACAGTTTATTTCCCAGTTTAGTTTTTTATTGGCTGTTTTAAATATCACTGGCAGCACCAGCAGCGGTCAGATGTGACTTTAGAGAACTTAATGTTCTGTTTACCAAGTCTGGAGTTAATATTACAGCTTACTGTCAGTGTCACACACTCACAATGTCACTCCACTTTAACTCAAAAACATGCTCAAGCTTCGACAATACTATTAATGTCCCTATTACAAGAGCTGCACTACCCGATGAAGAGTGTTTGTGTTCTCTGTAAATACTGAGAGAATCTCACCGCGTGTTGTCTGGATAAATTCAGCGGTTATCTATTCTCTGGTTAAGAGTTAATCTGCAGGTTATTTCTGTGACTGTAATATAATGTGATGCAGTAGATGAGGGACACAGACTGAGGGGAGCTGTACAGGAGCTAGTAACGCTCATAACCCGGTTTATATTTTACACACTTTGTCCGGGACTTTCCGCGGTAGCGCGAGCGCTTAGTTAAAGAGCTGAATAACAACACTGAAGTGTTTATCAGTTAAGGAGGAGGAGGAGGAGGGGGGAGGTGTGTGTGTGTGTGTGTGTGAGGGGCTTCAGTAAGTTATAGTTTGGCTTCAGAGATGAACTAATGCTCATATACGAGTGTTATATGGCTTAACTTATTTGTATGAGAAGCGCATTAACTAAATTCTCGGTTAATTTAATGCAGACGATAATGCAGACAGTCAGTGTTTAACACTAACACTGTTCACTGGTTAACACTAACACTGTTCTCTGGTTAACATTAGCACAGGCAGATTATTTACATTCCAGAATCCTCAAAACAGTATTTTACACACTCTGTGGTAAATAGGTTTATTAATATATTTTATTTTTATTAGAACTATATGTTCTGTGAAGTTTATTTATCTTTGTCTTGACTAAATTCTCCTGTTGTCTTTAAGCAGAGCTCCGCTGTGGAGGATTGGGGGGTCAGACGGCTGACGGCTGGACTTTTGGAGCTACAGGACTGGAGGAGCCTGAACAAGCTGTTGAGGGAGCTGTAGGAGGGATGACGTCACAGTCCGACAGCTTTAGAATGATGTTTGATCAGGTCTACTGTATATTCTGAACATAGAACTGCTAAATGTCAGATACAGTACTTTGGGGGAAACAAAGACTTAAACTGTTCCATGTTTAATAGTTTTGATATTTGAAAAATTAACATTTTAATGTAAAAGGACTATAGATAGAGACTTATAAGCAGCTGGTGTATCCGGGTAGTTTAATGAACTTTAAGCAAAAAGACAACATGTATTCATCTGTTTTATATAAATTACTGTTTTAACTTTGACTAGTTTTGGAAGAATAAATTGAATTGTTAAAATCATGTTTTGCGTGTTTTAATTTTGGGGGATTGTTTGGGTATTTAAAAATTGTTTAGTTGAACCAACAACTTCAATGGGCAAAAAATGGGACACAACTTTGTTTTAAATAGTCAAAGAGTTGGGCTGAAAATAATAATTATTATTGATCATAGAAACAAATGAAACCAGTTAAACACTTGATTATATGTATTTGTGATTGTGACCCATAATTTTTTCTCAGTATAAATAAATGTTTTGGGTTTTAAGAACTTCAAAAGAGCAACGACAAACTTGGTATTCTCCATTGAGGTTTCTCACCTTACACTCCTGAGTAGGACATGGTGTTAATTGCTCTGTGTGTGTGTTTTTGGCGGGGGGATGGGTGTGTGTGTGTGTGTGTGTGTGTTTTCGGCTGTTCAGCAGTTTTTGTCCTTAACTAAAATACTTCAATACGTTAATAATGAATTTATTTTGTTGAATAAGGTAATAAGCGATGTTTAAACCAAACCAGTAAGTTAAGTAAGTGTTCCATACATTAAAGTACTGTGTATAACCAAGTGCCCTAGCAAACACAGTTACAGTACAGTTTACAGTACAAACAGAGTGTGTGCGCTGGGGGGATTGGAAGGTGAGTGAGAATACTCATTTACAAGACAAAAGACGGTCAGAGGCAGGGACGTTCTAGACCAGACAACACGGGGTGGGGGGAGCAGGGCATCATGTTCGAGCACTGTTTTATATATATATATATAAAATTATATAATATCCTTAATCCAGATTTTATCAATCAATGACATAACATTTATCTAAGCTGGATGGTCAAATTCTCAAAAACGTTTAACCTAAAGTGAGACTTAACACACTATAACTAAAATATTTACAAAACTGAAAGGTTGTCTTATGAATAATAAAAAATACAAACTAAATTAAAACAGATGGGCTATTGAACAGATCATAATATGTTTTCTGATTATAAATGATATATGGGTTGATTTTAGAAAGGCTAAATGAAATAGCTAGTTTTGGTCATGTCAGTCCAGTAACTATACTATGTAAAAGTAATTATAATATGAATTAATTAAGGGCAGGACCTAACCTAATGTTAATAATTTACACCATGATAACATTAGTATTCATGTTTTTGTATATATTTTTAAATGTTCAAATGAACGTTTCAGAGTATATAATTTGTCGTGTCATCTGTGATTGAGACCCATGAGTTAAATTGAAATATTTTTTATAGGTAGTAAGCCAGGTTTTAGTAACCTTGGATAAATCAGCATGAAAGCCCTCTCTCGCGCACGCGCTCTCACGCTGTCTCTCGCACTCACACACACACACACACTGTACACACACAGACGAACACAAATAATACATGAAATCGCGTAAAACCAAATGAAACTAGGGTAAAAAATATGAGCAGTAAAATACAGTAGTATCCTGTAGGTGATTCCTGTCCTGTGATAACAGGCACTAATACTCTAGAACTGTTTACTTCTGTTAGTTTTGTTTTCAAGTGTGAATGTTTATGGGGATTAAATCTGTCTCTGCTGCCGCATCTATACACCGTTGTGATAAGTGATTGATGCCCCATCAGATCTTTAATGTGGGACGTTATGCTGGTTAAATGACTAAAGAAATACCGTATGGACAGATATTTGTTCCAGATATTATGCGCCATTAATCAATTTGTTATGCCAGTTTGACTTTCAGCGAAAACATCAAAAATATAACGAAAACAAACCAAAGCAGAAGTTACATTTTAAGTTTTACTTTCAAATTAAAATTAGATTTGTCACATACACAGCGCGATATGCAGTAAAATGGTTTGGGTGCTTTAGGTGAGACTCGAACTCGGCATTGCTTCACCTGGACTGCTTTATAAGTATCACGCGCTAACCGATTGCGCCATGGGAGCCACACTGAAGTTGGTCTTGTCAGAGTATCCTCTCTCTCGTGCACACACACACACACACACACATGAAATTGCGTAAAACCCAACGAAATATAAGCAGTAAAAAAAAAAAAATCAGTAAAAATACATTAGTATAACAGGCGCTAACCCTCTGGAACTTTTTTACTATTGTTTCCAAGTGTTTATGGGGATTTAATGTGTCTCTGCTGCCGCTTCCATTCACAGTTGTGATAAGTGATTAATGCCCCATCAGATCTTTTGACGGGGGAGCATTATGCATGATTAAATGACTAAAGAAATACTGATCCATATGGGCAGATATTTATTCCAGGTTGCATGCGGCATTAATTGCCTTTCTTATGCCACTTGTCAGTGGCATAAAAATCAGTGAAAAAATCAGCGAAAACATCATCAAAAATATAACGAAAACAAACCCAAGCAGACGTTAAATTTTGAGCTTTACTTTGCAGCAAAATATTATCTATCAGTATATTAAAAGGAACTAGGTAAAATACACAGTAATGTAAAATACTGTACATAGCCTGCGTTTTTATTCCGTACCTACAATGATCGGTATAGACAAATTACAGCCGCTACCGTGTCTTTAAGGATCATTTCAGGATGTCTTAAAAATATTTCACTAACTAATTTTATTAATTCATTATTAAATAATAAATAGCATAATCATCATGGGTTGTGTATTGAGTGATTTAACAAATCTGTTTTATTAATCGGTTTGTTGATGTTGTTTTTTCATCTATTTATGAAACTATGTTGACAATGCAAGAACTGTCTGTATATTAAAGATACAGTATTGGGCTTCCTGGACACTGCAGTTAACTGTGCCAGTCAATGCTCCATCTGGCGGAATTATACGGAATTGCAACCATCTTTTTAGAAAGCGCATGGGGGCGTTTATGGGGCGGGGCATCGTTAACTGCGTCATCGCGGGGGATCACATTCCATGCACGAAGCCTGCATTAACCTGCCACGGAGCCGTCATGCTCCAGGCGGCTGTTTGACGTGGCTCCCACTGTACAGTTGTTACAAAATCGGAGCATCGTATGTAACGTCGCCGCCGCATTACGGCATGTGCATTTGCTGTGCATTTGCTTGCTTTTACCACTGAGTGGCGCTATATAACTACAGACTGACGCATCATGCCTTACATTCTGTCTCATTAATGAGACGCGTCCCATTAAATAATACACGTAGTAGCCCATAACATCAAGTGAAACACTGTAGTTGATCGAATTCATAATCACAGTACTATAATTACAGTACAAATGTAGAATTCAAATTAAATCAAATCTTATTAAGATCAAATTTAAGCACAATAAATATTAACACAGTGAGCCTTTAGATTTTATCACGTGTAATTAGAAAATAAGTGTGTAGGGTTTTATTTAAATATAAATTTCTAAACCAATAAGATCAAATAACACCAAGTTATTATTATAACAGGCTTACTTCGTCACTTATCAAAGACGTACACTTGCTTTCAAAGAAGTCGAGTGGCTTATTAACGTCTCTGGTGTGCATTGTCTCTACATGGCCGCTTGGTGTAGCGGGTAGAACACTCGACTAGTGATCTTCAAAGCGCCAGTTCGAATCCCGAGTGATGTTTTAAAATTGTTTTATTTTAAAACTAAATAAAATGTTTTAAGTGCGCTTAAGGTAGAGTCTTATAAAGGCTATGTAGACTTATATAGTTTTATTATATATTTTTTGCACATTAATCTGAGTCCTCATCTGTTAGATCTGTTTAGTTTTTTTTTCCTGCCGGGACGAATGCGCGGTTCCATCCCTTTCCCGCCTATTCAGGGAGCCTACGGAGTGAGCGATTAACCATAGTCGAATCGATTGGTGTGCGTCCAACTCACGTTACTCGTTTGCTATTCATGCCGGCTGGTGATAATTAACGTTAATATGATCTCGGGCTTGCTCACGATGCTCAACATCTATAAAAATAGCAAAGTATTGTGTATAGAGTGATAAAAAAAAAACTATCTAACGCATGTTAGAAAACATCATTTCCTGCATTTTTTTTTCTGCTTCAGGAGTCAGTCTGTTCTGAGACAGTGAGAGTAGAGGAAGGGGCAGATTCAGAACCAGGGAGGGAGCCGGAGACAGCAGAACAAAGAGATGATATTGCCAGCACCAGCACAGGGAGCACAGTTTTTAGTTTAGATCTCATGTTTACATTTTATTGTATGTTGATGGCTTGACTGTAAACAACATAAACAATGCAATAAATTTATAAAAATATATATTTATTGTCCCCCCTGCTGTTAAATGAAATTTGCGTTATTTTACGTTAATGTTACGTTATTACATTATTAACGTCGACAGAATAAAGTAAAGTTTTATTTCTGGAATTGATGCACTGGCTTCATCTTAGGCTTTTTTTCTTTCGGTTCTTTCGTTTCTCAGCGCCGGACTGTTGATGTCTCTTTCCAGGACCAGGCATATCGTTCAATTATTATAATTCTTTTGGCCAAATACTGTAGGCAGCCGTAACAGAGGTGAGGGCGCGCGCGTCATCACGTGTGCTTAGCCGACTCTGCGTTCACCGTAGACTTCAATATAGACGTTTATATTTTTGTTTATTTGTATATGTATGTTATTAATATTATTTTTTTAGAGATTGTGTGTGTGCGTGCACGGAGAGTTTGTGTTGATAAGTGTATGTGGATAAGTTGATAAGTGTATCAGAAAGCATTAAAATGTTCATTTGAATTAAAATGACACACACACGTCTGTATATACAGTATATCAATTACATATATATCAATTTCATTAGTTCGTTCATTCTATTTGAAGCTTCGGATGTTTGTTTTTTTCTTGGTTTGGTTAGATTAGTTCTGAACTCGCTTCCGTGAAACTATCGCTAAAACAATGTGTGTAAAACAAGAGTGTCATAGTCCATTGTTAGTTTTAATGATTTGGCTGAAACTAATTATCACTACATAAGTACCCTAACACCATTGATCATGAGTCTCAGCTGAACCTAATTCTATACTTGTAACAGAAAATGTAGATGCAGATTCCAAATGTGTATTTATATAATAGATAGATAGATAGATGTGTGTGTGTGTGTGTGTGTGTGTGGGCTCTACGCAGGGGCAAGAGAGGGCAGCGCACCCTTAAATGTCTGCACATGTTAATATATTCCTAAAATGTATATATTACAAGTTGATAAACTGATCTGCGGTAGCGGAAAAATCCGCTGAAAATGACAGGCTGCAGCGCACACACACACACACACACACACACACATACACACGCGCGCGCGCGCACACACACACACACACAGACACACCTCCCTTGAGCCCTGCGTCTGTCGGATTTCAGCTGTCACGGGGTGGAAAGACTTTGAAGCAGTTTATATATGAATCTAAGCTTGAACTTATCAGCATTGTAAATATATAATACTTTTCAAATAAAATCGCTATTACTTTGACCCTGAAGTTTAGTTTAGCACACACAAAAAACAGAAAAGTCATTTCTGGTAAATCAACGGAATGTGTAGTTTATTTACAGTAATTCATTAAAAAATGAATATACATTGTACAGTACACGGTAAACACGGGAAAGATTACAAAATGAAAAAACAAACAGTGTCTACTTTATAAACAGCTTAGTATGTGCGTCGAGATGCTGAAATCCCTTGCATGTTTTTGCTTCCAAGTGGAGAGGTATTTGACCGATAGCCTAGAACAAAAGATCTATAGGTGTGATCACAACCCCCTCCGACCGACCGTGCCATCAATCACTGACCACCTCAGAAGTTCCCTCCAATGTATGGCTGCAATACTTGTTTTGCAAGTATTTTTAACACCATTCAAAGGCTTACAAGTTCCATTCAACATATAATGATGTCTCCACGTGTTAATATATTCCTAAAATTTATATATTACAAGTTGATAAACTGATCTGCGGTAGCGGAAAAATCCGCTGAAAAAAGGACAGGCGCACACACACACAGACACACACACACAGACACACACAGACACAGACACACACAGACACACCTCCCTTGAGCTCTCGGTAAACATCCAAGCACTGAGGCACGCAAATCCCCTGACCACAATAAGGTGGCAATCCCAAACAGCAAACAAAAAAAAATATTATTCAGAGCACGATATACAACCGTAATGAATCCCGTAACCGGCTTATACAGCTGGCATGTGACCAACGTATTTAACCGTGATGAGTCCATAAAATCAGTAGCAGCTAATAATTACTAATTACTTTAGTTAATGCTGCTACTGATTTTATTCCAGTTTACCTGTTCAGGTTGATTGCGATTCTTTTTAAAATATTGTCTCAGTTTTATATGTTGTTCGTCTTGATGTTTGTCTTCTTTTCACTTGGCAACACTCAAATGCAAATTATTCACCGTGAATCAGCTGTTCTCACCTATCCATTCAGAGAAACTGAATGAGCTGAAATGAGCCTTCCCACTAAACATTGGACGTCGGATAGACGTGCAGATCATGTCTATATTGGGTCCGTCGGTCCATGACCAATTCTGGACGTCTATTCGACGTCCAAACTAGGTCCACTATTTGGATGTCAAAATGACGTCCAAGTTGGGTCATGGTTGGACGTCCAAACTAGGTCCAATATTTGGACGTCCAACCATGACCCAACTTGGACGTCCAAAATAGGTCCACTATTTGGACGTCCAACCATGACCCAACTTGGACGTCATTTTGACGACCTAATCTATCTTATTTTTTTTTGGATGTCATTTTGACGTCCAAACTAGGTCCACTATTTGGACGTCCAACCATGACCCAACTTGGACGTCATTTTGACGACCTAATCTATCTTATTTTTTTTTGGACGTCATTTTGACGTCCAAACTAGGTCCACTATTTGGACGTCCAACCATGACCAAACTTGGACGTCATTTTGACGTTCAACATTTGACCTAATCTGACCAAAGACATATATATATATATAGTAATACAATATAAAATAAAAACACAAATAACTTGATTATAGGCTTTAAATAAAATTAAAACTGTTAAAGGGAAACAGGAAAATGTAAAAAAGAAACATATTGTGGTGTGGGCGGGGCAGCGGCTGACGACCATCATGCTTTGCGGCGGGTTGCTGTACGTGTGGTCACCGTGATGAGGAAATGTGTTTGGGTTAATGGCTTCGGCCAAGTTTAGGTGTATTGAGTATGTGTGTGTGAGAGACTTGTTGAATGTGTTCCGGCTCATGCTAAGGCTGAATTGGGTTTGGTTCTCGAGTGATTGCGTTTCTTTTCCCGTGCGTGCTGTGGTGAGTAAAGTAAAGCCATTTGCATTGGGAAGCAATCAGTCCAACTCGTCTCTCCACGATAGCGAGCGTGATCAAAGCGGAGCCCAATGGTGACGCTGCGCAAGTGCCGGGGCAAGCTACAGCGCCGTCAGCCGCTTTGGTGGAGTTAACATTAGACGTCGGAAAAAAGACGTCGCCTGGCGTTACAAAACAACCCCATCAATGGACGGAAATTGGACGTCCAAAAATGACATGAAAAAGACATCACTACGATGGTCCCACCGACGTAAAAAATTAGACTGGCGTTACAAAACAACCCCATCAATGGACGGAAATTGGACGTCCAAAAATGACATGAAAAAGACGTCACTACGACGTCAGAATTAGACGTGCGGTAGACGTCGAAAAAAAGACGTCGCCTGGCGTTACAAAACAACCCCATCTATGGACGGAAATTGGACGTCCAAAATGACATGGAAAAGACGTCGCTACGACGTCACATTGCGCAGTGGGTTTGTTTCACGACCGCGACACCCCTCTCTCTCACGCACATACAGTACAGAGTAGACCAAATCATTACAGTACATACTTTATCCAACGAACATGAAAAATATCCACATAATGATGAGTTAAGAAGCATTGCTTAATTCTCGTTTAGACAGACTGTTTGTATCTGATTATTGGTATTATTAAAGAACAGCAGCACAAACAACAACACAAGGGCTTGTACAGCAAGACACATTTTTTTATTATTTTGCAAAGAGTTAAATTTGTAACATTAAAAGGCATCCGAATTTAAATATATAAATTACTAGAAACAAATTGAGCACACTATCAGAATAAAAAATATAACAAATCAAATGTTTTTTACACATACACAAGGAGGATAATGATACCGAGTTTATATTAAAATAACAAATATTGTAATATTGTTTTTGTGTTATTATAAATAATGAAATGCAGTAGGCTGTTATGGTCATCATAAACTACTAAAAGTTTACATTTGATTTGTTATATTTTTTATTCTGATAGTGTGCTCAATTTGTTTCTAGTAATTTATATATTTAAATTCGGATGCCTTTTAATGTTACAAATTTAACTCTTTGCAAAATAATAAAAATGTGTCTTGCTGTACAAGCCCTTGTGTTGTTGTTTGTGCTGCTGTTCTTTAATAATACCAATAATCAGATACAAACAGTCTGTCTAAACGAGAATTAAGCAATGCTTCTTAACTCATCATTATGTGGATATTTTTCATGTTCGTTGGATAAAGTATGTACTGTAATGATTTGGTCTACTCTGTACTGTATGTGCGTGAGAGAGAGGGGTGTCGCGGTCGTGAAACAAAGGCTCATTTCAGCTCATTCAGTTTCTCTGAATGGATAGGTGAGAACAGCTGATTCACGGTGAATAATTTGCATTTGAGTGTTGCCAAGTGAAAAGAAGACAAACATCAAGACGAACAACATACGTATAAAACTGAGACAATATTTTAAAAAGAATCGCAATCAACCTGAACAGGTAAGCTGGAATAAAATCAGTAGCAGCATTAACTAAAGTAATTAGTAATTATTAGCTGCTACTGATTTTATGGACTCCTCACGGTTAAATACGTTGGTCACATGCCAGCTGTATAAGCCGGTTACGGGACTCATTACGGTTGTATATCGTGCTCTGAATAATAATTTTTTTTGTTTGCTGTTTGTTTGCTGAGCAAAATTAAAATAGAACAATTTTTTTTAAAAAGCATCATCCAGGATTCGAACCGACACTTTGTAAATCCCTGACCGAGCGCTCTAGCCGCTACGCCAACCAGGCACTAAGAGACAACACACCTCCGTGATGTTAATAAGCCACTCGACTTCTTTGAAAGCAAGCGTTAAATAAGTAACGAAGTAAGCCTGTTATACAATTATACTATTTGCACGTGTATTTTATCTGTTTTAAACTTGGTGTCATTTGATCTTGTTTAGAAATGCCGCACTTCCGCGTTGTTGCGCGGGCATCGCAATCACACCGGGTAGTAAAAATCCCCTGTAAACCAACAAACCCCGAGTATTTTATAGCGCGGGGTGCAAACCGGAGAGCTTGCCAGCCAAGGATAAAAAAAGATGAATTGGGCACACGCCGTGACAGGCTGAAAAAAAATTATTGTTATCAAAAATGTAACAGATGTAACACCGGACCTCATTACCCACAATGCATCTCCCGCACTGGACTACACTGCCGTAAACAGCTGTCGTAAATCAAAATGGCCACCACTTTTCATCAGTATAATGACACACACACACACGCAGCAGCAGCAGACCGAGCCGTCACTCCCCTAAATTTAAAGAATACAAACTGGTTGCGTGCGAGTTTGCTGTTTTTTCTATAGTATACTGAAGCAAAATCAAAATGCAACAAATTTTTTTTATTTTAATTTTGCTATAATTAAAATAAAAAAATTTAAAACATCATCCCTCGGGATTCGAACCAGCGCTTAATATAACACTGACCGTGGGCTCTAACCGCTACACCAAGCGGGCACTGAAAGACAATTCACCCAAGTAACGTTAAATAAGGCAAGGTTAATAAAGCAAGCGCTGGATAAGTAACGAAGTAAGCCTGTTATAATAATAACTTGGTGTTATTTGATCTTATTGGTTTATAAATTTATATTTAAATAAATAGTAAACTTGGCCGATTTCGTTATAATTTTGTTTGATGAGTGGGGCTTGAAAATTCTCTTGAAAAATATGGTCATTTATTTCAGTTAATAAATCTACTATAATTTTTCTTTTTACTCATTATTGTACAGTACACATTAATAGCTCTGGTTCAGATTTGTCATGTTTGTTGTGGAAATTACCATCACTGTTGTATTTACTGCGATGAATGAAAATGTCACTTTGCGCCACCTGGCGGCCATTTTACGAATGACTTTGAAATGCAACTGATTTATTTTGGCCGCTGTTGCCTTTAAACGGCGGTATACGCGGCGAGATCGCCATTCCAATTTTGTAACCACTGTAAGTCTCTCACAATATCCCCAACTTACAGATGTCGCCATTAAAAACCTGCGTTTCGAGAAAAGGGATCCCGTGACTTGCCGCGGCTTTGCGCGGCTGCGTGCGGGAAGCTGTGAACATGCCCTTCATTACCTGTAGGGGGCAGTCGTGTTTCAGTCTGAAGTATTGTGTGTCTACTGAAGCCGAAAATGTGTGCAAATTAAACTGCGCATGCGTGTTTGGAGTCGCTGTGCCCGCGCTGTGTATCAGTCGGTTGGGAATCATCACGGAGGTTACAACACGGCGTGGCTGCAGCTGGAGTTTGTCGTGTTCGAGGTAAGTTTAGCTTTCTTTTTTGGATGTGATTCTCGCTTTCATGACTCCCAATTAATGTTCATCTTAATCTCAGGACGTACAATTAGCAATTTCAGTTTTTAATAGTGTGGAAATTCACAAAACACCGTTTTCGTGTAAAAACCTGAACCTACGGAGCCCCCATGGGTCCTGTGGTAAATAAATAAATAAATAAAATAATAACGAACCGAGCGCGCGGATTAATACACCGAGATGTGTGTTTCTTACCCCCAACCCGAGTGAAAACAGCGTCTTCAGACAAAGGCTCGCCAGTTAGATGCCATTTCTGAACAAACTGAGTCGTGTGTGTTAAAGCATTAAATGGTAAAAGAGCACTAGCAATAAACGTTTTTTTTCTGAAGCCGGACTTTATTAATGAGTTACGAGTAAAGAACCTGTACATATGTTCATACAGTATTGACAGCAGCTCTAATTTACTGCAGTAAAGCCAGCCGTGGTTCAGAAAAACACGGTCAAGCCAGCCGCGATTGATTTTAGTGCGCGCGCATATTACAGCGATTACGGTAGTTTCATGAACAACACAGAGAGAATGCCCCATATCTGAAAAATGCTGCAGTAAAATAGTTTCATATGTGGTGTGTATATAGTATGGGACGTCCTGAATAAGAACTGATCATTGTTTTTTTCTACTTATTAGAAATGGGGTCTTTATACCCCTTTAAAATGTAATAATGCCCCATATCTGAAAAATGCTGCAGTAAATTAGTTTCATATGTGGTGTGTATATAGTATGGGACGTCCTGAATAAGAACTGATCATTGTTTTTTTCTACTTTTTTTTTTTTTATCATATAATGTGTGTACATTATATGGGATAAAAACTGACCATGGCGTTTTATACTTACTAGAATTTATTTTTTCATAGGTCTCTGAAGTGAAATAAAGGCATTTTATTTAACTTTTTTTCCCCATTGTGAACATTTGTTTATTTGACCTCTCTTCCAAAGCAGACGTTAATCCTCATTATAGAAAACATTCATTGAAGAATAACTGCTACTTTTGAACAGTAAAACAAAATAAAAATCAATTCTGGTATTTAGAAAGACTAAATACATTATTTTGTCTGTTTTCTACGAATTCTGCTGTAACTTATCTACATAAAACAATTATTTGAATGGTGAATATTTAAGAAAAATATTGTAACAGACAACCGTCAAAGTCACCAATAAATAACACGGATATTAAAGCAGAAATGCAAATAAATAAGCAAGTAAAAATTGACGAGCATGTTGTATTATCTCTCAGTCCTGGGCGTCTAAATGAAAAGCGCTCTGAAAGCGCGTTGTCTCTGTGTCGGTCCTGAAACTACCGTAATCACTGCAATATGTGCGCACACTAAAATCAATCGCGGCTGGCTTGACCGTGTTCTTCTGAACCGCGGCTGGCTTTACCGCAGTTCTAATTTGTCTAAATCGCATTGCAGACAATAAAAATAAGTCGAGTCATCCTGTGACCCTACATGCTTAATCTTTGCACACATGATTCTTGCTTCTCACTTTTTCCTTAATCCCTCACTGTTCTATCTTGTATTTTCTAACGGTGTCAGAAACTTTCTGTTAGTAGCACTGCTTGACGCCTTCCTCTTTTGTAATTTGCTTTGGATAAAGGCAAACTTACAAAAGATGAAGAAATGCCTGAATGTAGTTGTACGAATAAAAGATTATGTAATGATACAATGTAAATATTTTCACAGAAACAAAGTGTAAAGATGAGACGTGAATCTGAAGAGGATCTCTTTGATGATTGCCTGGTAAAGCATTGTTTTCTTATTAATTATACAATTTATTAATACCTTGAATATAGTGTTTGTTGTATTGGACAGAAGCATATAAATGCAAATGAATATATAAATATGAGTAATTATTGAACGAATTTTCATGTTTGGACTAACCCTTTAAATACAAACTCAGCATTCATCATAGGATTTCCTGACACTGTAAAGCCATCTCATGCCATGTTTTACTGATGCAAGATAAAGCAATTTAACCCAAGTTTAACAATATGAAGTATATGAAGTGATGGTCATTTTTTTATTATCATTTATTTTTATTATTATTTTTTTCTCAATGAAGTCAGCACAGGTTGAAGCAATTCAGATTTTTTTGCTTCTCAAAATAAATGATTTATTTTCTTGTAAATTTTATGCAGGGGGACAGACGAAGTGACACCTTCTTAAAATCCTTGTCGTCCGTGCTGTTGAAGGGGAAGAACCGGTTGGTGTATCCATAATCCTTGAAGGAGAGGCTATTTTCAGAAAGTTCTTCTAGAACTTGATGGGATTAAGCTATCACCAAAAGTGCAAGGTTTAAAGATGAAGTTATCATCTTAAAACATTTGATTTGGCTTGACTACAAGTGTTTACATGTTGTGTTTACATGTTCAGCTTAAAATGTTTTCATGCATTAAGGTTTCAATGGCATACTTTTAAGTGCACTAGTCCAGAGTGCTGATTTGAAAGTTGCAACTTCACTGCTTCAGAGGGCTATTACGTTTTAACGTTTATTCTACAGTTTGTTTAAAGTATTTTCTGCTGCATTTTATTTCTAAATGAATGCTGTATTTTATTTATTTATTATTTTACACAATTTTGTTTAAAACAAGTATTTCAGGCCCTGGTGCCGTGCAGTTTTTTTCTATGGATGCAAAATTTAGCTGAATGCACTTTTATTAAAAAGACAACTTGGATCTAGACTGTGAATGTCACAAATATTTGGTAATGTTGGTGAATAAACTGTTTAATTATATTTTAGTTGTGTGATTTATGAAAGATATAGATGAAATAATTACTTAAGTTTCTTTCCAAAACATAAATTAGCAATGTTTACATTATTATAGGGAGTAATATAAATTGATAAAACCAAGTAAGGGAAAATCTCACAAAACATGTGTATATATATATATATATATATATAGTTAATTCAGGGCTATTTATGATGGAGACACCTTTTTACGTTTTAAATATGTAAAACCTCCGATGCGTGTATTCATTCACAGGCTGCAGCGCGCGCACAGAGAAATAGGAGACTGTGGTGTATGAGTGGATTGGAGAGAAGAGAGCTGTTCAGTTACTATAAAATATATATATATAAACATAATATGATCTTTTTGAGTTATAATGTTTTTTTTAATTATTCATAAGAAAACCTTTCAGTTTTGTAAATATTCTAGTTATAGTGTGTTATGTTTTTCTTTAGGTTAAACGGTTTTGAGAATTAGACCATCCAGCTAAGATAAATATTATGTCGTTGATTGATAAAATCTGGATTAAGGATAATTTATTTTATTTAATTTGTATTTTTCACCTCCCCCCCTGAGGGATTGCCACCTTATTGTGGTCAGGGGGTTTGCGTGCCACAGTGACCTTAAGAGCTATACCAACAGGAGCTTAGTCTTTGGAGGTGGGGGATGCATGTTGAAATGCAGATTTTTTAACCCAAGACTATATAAGTTTTTACAGTACTTAGATAAGGGGGAATCAAAAACTGCCCCCAAAAATGTTTTACTGCAAGTTTGAAAAACCCACTCTCACATCACCTAACACACACACAAATTATTTGCAAACCGGTTTCGCTGACACTTTGAGTGTAATTCATAAATTTACTGAACATATTCAAATAAACACACCATACGGCAAATAAATCATCTCAAAGCGTTTATTTTTTGGGTCATAAATGCAGTGTTCATTTACATTCCTGTGTGTCCATGTTACGTCAGAGGACATGCGCCGATGTTTATCACACATTCCAATAAGAGAGATTACTCACTCCCAAAGGTTTTTTGCGCCGTATTTCGATTTTTAAAAAAGTTGCTCATTTTCACCACGAACACGGATGAGTCTTCGGGTTTCCTCAGCCGTCCATATACAGAATATAAATTACAAAACTGTGGTCACGTTGCAATAAGTAAGAATAGTGTAAGCAAAACAATAGTGTATGGCCGTAAGCAAAACAAACAATGCGTTATCAAATGCTCGGCAAAATGCCGTGCTACTGAACTTTCATATTTGTTTGTAGCATGCAGTAAAGTGTATGTGACATAAAAATATATATTTGTAATATTGTGCAATATGTGCTATCCGCTAGCAAACTTTAGCGATTTTTTTTGCAAACGTTTCTTTATAGAACATCACCATAAACACAGACACAAGACTAAAGGTAATATACATACAATGAAAACTTGTCATAATCTTTATTAATGGCAAAAATGACTTAACATTTATGGGTCTGTTTGCTCGAGTGAGCAGCCATGTTGAAAACTTCGCTTAGCCCTTCGTTTGAAGTGAGGTCCTGAAAAATCTTCGTTTGGAGGGCTATCTGGCCCTTCCCCCCTACCCCTACACCTCCAACCAAAAGAGAAATGAGACACCACTACCCCTGCACGTGAACGCGCCAAATGGAAGAGTAGGGGAAGGGTTGGGATTCAGCCTTAATATTGGAGCAATAAAATTTACTTAAAATCTGTGTCCAAATTGTTATGAGGATTTTATCAAGTAAATCTTACAAGTTCTTTTTTTCAGTGCATGGGTGAACACGATGTTTTAAGAATTTGTGTGTGTGTGTGTGTGTGTGTGTGTGTATGTGTGTGTATATATATGGAAATATAATTAATATTTTCGTGTTTAATTACAAAAAAAAAAACATTTTAATGGTTAGTGATTGTTGCAGACATTTACACTATTTTTGAGAACTATTAAGTTCTCCTTCAACGTGTCATAGCTGATAACTGCCCCTTTGAAGCCTTTGAATGGTGTTAAAAATACTTGCAAAACAAGTATTGCAGCCATACATTGGAGGGAACTTCTGAGGTGGTCAGTGATTGATGGCACGGTCGGTCGGAGGGGGTTGTGATCACACCTATAGATCTTTTGTTCTAGGCTATCGGTCAAATATCTCTCCACTTGGAAGCAAAAACATGCAAGGGATTTCAGCATCTCGACGCACATACTAAGCTGTTTATAAAGTAGACACTGTTTGTTTTTTCATTTTGTAATCTTTCCCGTGTTTACCGTGTACTGTACAATGTATATTCATTTTTTAATGAATTACTGTAAATAAACTACACATTCCGTTGGTTTACCAGAAATTACTTTTCTGTTTTTTGTGTGTGCTAAACTAAACTTCAGGGTCAAAGTAATAGCGATTTTATTTGAAAAGTATTATATATTTACAATGCTGATAAGTTCAAGCTTAGATTCATATATAAACTGCTTCAAAGTCTTTCCGTGACCGCTGAAATCCGACAGACGCAGGGCTCAAGGGAGGTGTGTCTGTGTGTGTGTGTGTGTGCGCGCGCGTGTGTATGTGTGCGCGTGCGCTGCAGCCTGTCCTATTTTCAGCGGATTTTTCCGCTCCCGCAGATCAGTTTATCAACTTGTAATATATACATTTTAGGAATATATTAACATGTGCAGACATTTAAGGGTGCGCTGCCCTCTCTTGCCCCTGCGTAGAGCCTACACACACACACACACACACACACACATCTATCTATCTATCTATCTGTATACACATTTGGAATCTGCATCTACATTTTCTGTTACAAGTATAGAATTAGGTTCAGCTGAGACTCATGATCAATGGTGTTAGGGTACTTATGTAGTGATAATTAGTTTCAGCCAGATCATTAAAACTAACAATGGACTATGACACTCTTGAGAGGGGATATGAAGGTGTTATTCATTTATTTATTCTCTACAAGGGTGCGAACTACAGTACAGACCAAACTATAACTCTCTCTTACTACTATAAAAATTCTAGATATAAACAAACAAAATACAGCTTTTTTTCCTCAGAGGTAAACGGAAAAGTGAAGTTGTTCAGCTGTTCACTGTCACTGCAGCTTCTTCAAAGTCTTCCCACTCCGTGACCGCTGAAATCCGACACGACACCACGTTAGGCTGCGTCTTGACTCATTTGTATACCGACGGTGATTGGATGTTTCCCGAGGGCTCAGGGGAGTGTGTGTGTCTGTGTGTGTGTGTGTGTGTGTGTGTCTGTGTGTGTGTGTCTATGTGTGTGCGTGCGCGCGGGTACTTGTTCTACTGTTATAAAAACTCTAAATATAAACAAACAAAATACAGCTTTTTTTTCAGAGGTAAACGGAAAAGTGAAGATGTTCAGTGTCACTATGCAGATGTTACACTCAGTGGAGTTACCGAAATCATTGGTTTAGTCCTCATTGAGCTTTTGTTCCTCTTATGTGAGCATAAACAGTGAAACATTCCACAGGTTTATAATACACCGCGGCCAAGTGAACCACGTTCCCGTCGAACGAAACGAGGCATAATCGTGGTGTTTGCTTCGCTTATGACACACCATAGTTTATTACCTGCTGTGGTAGATCTGAATATTTATTCAAACACAATAATAAAGCTTTATATCCTCAGGAGGGCTCAGTACATTGTTTTAGCGATAGTTTCACGGAAGCGAGTTCAGAACTAATCTAACCAAACCAAAAAAAAAAAACATCCGAAGCTTCAAATAGAATGAACGAACTAATGAAATTGATATATACAGTGGTGTGAAAAACTATTTGCCCCCCTCCTGATTTCTTATTCTTTTGCATGTTTGTCACACAAAATGTTTCTGATCATCAAACACATTTAACTATTAGTCAAAGATAACACAAGTAAACACAAAATGCAGTTTTTAAATGAGGGGTTTTATTATTTAGGGAGAAAAAAAATCCAAACCTACATGGCCTTGTGTGAAAAAGTAATTGCCCCCTGAACCTAATAACTGGTTGGGCCACCCTTAGCAGCAATAACTGCAATCAAGCGTTTGCGATAACTTGTATCGAGTCTTTTACAGCGCTCTGAAGGAATTTTGTTCCACTCATCTTTGCAGAATTGTTGTAATTCAGCTTTATTTGAGGGTTTTCTAGCATGAACCGCCTTTTTAAGGTCATGCCACAACATCTCAATAGGATTCAGGTCAGGACTTTGACTAGGCCACTCCAAAGTCTTCATTTTGTTTTTCTTCAGCCATTCAGAGGTGGATTTGCTGGTGTGTTTTGGGTCATTGTCCTGCTGCAGCACCCAAGATCGCTTCAGCTTGAGTTGACGAACAGATGGCCGGACATTCTCCTTCAGGATTTTTTGGTAGACAGTAGAATTCATGGTTCCATCTATCACAGCAAGCCTTCCAGGTCCTGAAGCAGCAAAACAACCCCAGACCATCACACTACCACCACCATATTTTACTGTTGGTATGATGTTCTTTTTCTGAAATGCTGTGTTACTTTTACGCCAGATGTAACGGGACACGTACTGTACCTTCCAAAAAGTTAAACTTTTGTCTCGTCTGTCCACAAGGTATTTTCCCAAAAGTCTTGGCAATCATTGAGATGTTTTTTTTAGAAAAAAAAAGACGAGCCTTAATGTTGTTTTTGCTTAAAAGTGGTTTGCGCCTTGGAAATCTGCCATGCAGGCCGTTTTTGCCCAGTCTCTTTCTTATGGTGGAGTCGTGAACACTGACCTTAATTGAGGCAAGTGAGGCCTGCAGTTCTTTAGATGTTGTCCTGGGGTCTTTTGTGGCCTCTTGGATGAGTTGTCTCTGCGCTCTTGGGGTAATTTTGGTCGGCCGGCCACTCCTGGGAAGGTTCACCACTGTTCCATGTTTTTGCCATTTGTGGATAATGGCTCTCACTGTGGTTCGCTGGAGTCCCAAAGCTTTAGAAATGGCTTTATAACCTTTACCAGACTGATAGATCTCAATTACTTTTGTTCTCATTTGTTCCTGAATTTCTTTGGATCTTGGCATGATGTCTAGCTTTTGAGGTGCTTTTGGTCTACTTCTCTGTGTCAGGTAGCTCCTATTGAAGTGATTTCTTGATTGAAACAGGTGTGGCAGTAATCAGTCCTGGGGGTGACTACAGAAATTGATCTCAGGTGTGATAAACCACAGTTAAATTATTTTTTAACAAGGGGGGCAATCACTTTTTCACACAGGGCCATGTAGATTTGGAGTTTTTTTCCTCCCTTAATAACGTAAACCTTCATTTCAAAACTGCATTTTGTGTTCAATTATGTTATCTTTGACTAATAGTTAACGGTTTTTGATGAGCAGAAACATTTAAGTGTGACAAACATGCAAAAGAATAAGAAATCAGGAAGGGGGCAAATAGTTTTTCACGCCACTGTATGTAATTGATATACTGTATATACAGACGTGTGTGTGTGTCATTTTAATTCAAATGAACATTTTAATGCTTTCTGATACACTTATCAACTTATCCACATAAACTTATCAACACATACTCTCCGTGCACGCACATACAATCTCTAAAAAAGTAAAATTAATAACATACATATACAAATAAACAAAAATATAAACGTCTATGTATATTGAAGTTTACGGTGAACGCAGAGTCGGGTGATGACACATGTGATGACGCGTGCGCCCTCACCTCTTGTTACGGCTGCCTATTTGGCCAAAAAATAATTGAACGATATGCCTGGTCCTGGAAAGAGACAATAAATATATATATTTTTTATACATTTATTGCATTGTTTGCTGTTTACAGTCAAGCCATCAACATACAATAAAATGACATGAAAAAAAACATGAGATCTAAACTAAAAACTGCTCCCTGTGCTGGTGCTGGCAATATCATCTCTTTGTTCTGCTGTCTCCGGCTCCCTCCCTGGTCCTGAACCGTACCTGGCCCTTCCTCTACTCTCACTGTCTCAGAACAGACTGACTCCTGAAGCAGAAAAAAACAATGCAGGAAAAGATGTTTTCCATACTCATAATAACTAACTTGTTTACATTACACTTGTTAAATTGAAAGATCATACTGTAAATTGGTGAGCCTATTACTTTCTACTGAACAGCCCCAACTCAGAAAACATTAAAGAAATTGTTCACCCGAAAAAAAATAATAATAATTATCAGTCATTATCCCTTCAATAAAAGCACCACACTTACCCACACTGTACATCTGATTGACCCTACTGAAAAAAAAATAGCACTGGCTAAACTTAAAACAATTGAAGTAATCTGTCACACCTAATATTTGGGAAGTGACGTAATGTAAATAAACCTTTTACTCTAAGATTTAAGGCATTCATAATTTAAATATAAAAAAGCATAAGCATAAAAATAAGCATAAAAAACTTAATTACATATTGATTTACACTCAAAGCACATTTCTTTATATAAACATTTATTGTGGAATGAACATATTTTCATCCAAAATGTTAACATTACTCAACTTTGCAACACACATTTATTAATTGGACTGAAAAGAAAATTAGAAAATGGTCTTGAAACAAAATCAGCAGAGGTAAAACATGGAACATTCATGTGCGACTGATGGAAACTCAAAAAGTCACAATCCCGATTTCCTGTGGAGGCTGAAGACAGTCCTCTTCCTACCTGAGGACAAACAGGGCCATTGTGCACCTCACAAGTTCTGCCTGAGCTTCATCTTTCTGAACAACCTAATAAAAGAAAGGACATTTGTTAGACAATTGCTCTATTTGGCAAAACAGTGTCTGATGTATGCATGTAAAATCACTTAATGCTCCCTATGAGTGAAAAAAACACCTAGGATTATGGTGCAGCATGATACTGTAAATGTAATTAGCTCAATGAATACGCCAAAATAACTGACATACATATACACACTATGTATTAATGATAAAGTTTATCATTTTAAGTATTAATTTCAGGAGGTAATCACCTCCAGGCTCTAGGGTCATAAAAACAAACATAGTATTGTTGGTTATGTTAGGCTTGTAAAGCGTGAAAAAATTAACATGGCAGACATTGAAACCTGTATTCAGACAGCATACACTAACCTGTGAACAAGTTAAACTAAAGTTTTATTCTGCTAGTTATGTTTTAATTTAGTGCATCACAGCCAACTTGATGTGGATGCCTTGCTCAGGTCCTGTGGCTTCCATTCACAAGATTACATTTGACACCAAGCTAATTTCTGCTTTTGAGCGAGTACATACCAGATCAAGAACATGAAGATGAAGATTATATCTCTGGTCTTCTCTCTGACGGGTTCCTCCCTAGTTTCTGATGATCTCAATTAGTTTGTAGTGTTGCTTGTCCAAGGAAACCAGTAATCTTGCTTGAAGTGGAGCAGATATAATTCTCAGAAACTCATTACTGATCTTTAAAAAAAAAAAAAAAAAGGTAAAAACAAAAATTGGACTGGCTCAAGTTCTTATGTTAGCAAATCTTAATTACAGTGTGTATAAAGTATAGAAAGCAGTACACTACAAACAGCACTCACTCCAAATTAGCTTGTTCTATGTTTACGTCACTTTCCTATTAATTTTTACATCGTTAACCAACGGTACTTAAATATAATTATTTTCTTCGGCGCCGCTGACTTACTGTATAAACTCCGGTGTTTTTGAAAATCACCACGTTAGTTAGCTAATGCTAATGCAGGTAATATAGGTGGTTTTAGCTACAGTAGCAAACACGGACACAAAACTCAATCTACAAAGTAGTTGTTCCTGACATAAATCATGAATTTGCTCATAGAAGAGATACATTTAACATAGAAATGACATGAGTTTGCTTTCTTACCTGGTTTAAAGGAGTTTTCTTTGAGAATCTCCACCCGCAGGTGATTCAGTCCGTGAAAATGCTGCGTCATGAGGTCATGAGACACGGTTTGAAGCAGAAATGTCCTTTGTGAATGGATTAGATTTAAGTTTAATCAGGGGCTTTAACTAACAGTAACTGAAATACAGGTTCTGATATCCTTCCTTACTTGTTTCAACGTCATGCTCCGGTTTGAGGCGGAAATAAAATTATACCTGCAAAACTATGGTCTAAAGACTGCGCATGCGCAAATCACACTCAACTTAATAAGAGTACCTTGATCAAAATGAAATATTTCACTTTGGTTTCCTGCTGTAAACAGCATTATACTAAAAAAAAAAAAAAAAAAAAAAAAAAAAAAAAGATTCACCCATAAGCATAAATTAGACACTTCAGTTAAAAAGAGCAAATTATTTTTTTTACTAATGGAATGAGAAAAAAAAACACATTAAACTAGGTTTACTTTTTTCAGTGGATCCCTCAATAATTTCTGTCTCCTTTGCCTGTGTTTGATAATGTGAAGCACATATACACTCATTCATCATGAAAGATCTATTATAAAACAAAATAAAATTCATGTTCGCTTCAGCACTGTTCATCCGCGTCCTTACATTCATTGTTGTACTTGGTCCGGCTTTTAGATAAAGTCCTTCCATGCGCCATCTGGCGGATATTCAGTGAAGCGCAACACATTTATTTAAAATTCCCGAATGTTGCCTCCGGCAAGTCGCGGCACGCCGCGCGCTAAATTGCGGCATCCCGCGGGAAAACACGCAGGGTTTTAAGGGCGACATCTGTATTGTGAGTAGTGTATACACACAAACACACATATTACAGAGAGAGAGAGTGAGAGAGATTTTTTTTATTTTTATTTTGATTAGATATAAAATTGTTTTCAGATGACTGCATCAAGCAAAGAAACCAACTGAAATTACTTGAAGTAGGGTAAGAAAACTTCAACGCATGAAATCATGAACGGAGATCATTTAAACACTTGGTGAAGTTGCATGGTAAAAAAAAAACATAGCAGTGAAAGTCACAGCATTTTTCCACACTCAAGGTGATAAAACTGTTAGTGAGGCTCATCAGAAAAAAAAAACAAAAGCCTTAAATTTGTTATGGTCCCGAAGATTGGACTTGCATGAAGATTGAAGTTACAGAACTGTTTTACATCCTACTTTGCTGTATATTTATCTAAAATATTTGAAATAAATAAATAACTTTAATGGACTACCCATTATTGCAAACAGTATGCATGAAAGAGTTCACTTCTTTTCCAACAGATTAAGTGTTTGATGTCTTCTCTTCAGGCTTTAATGTGATCATGGGAACAGCTGTTACAGCTGAATTTGATAAATCAATTTGATGAATGAAAAGAACTTTAACAAATAAACAAACCCCAAAGTATAATTAAATTCATTACAATTATTTATTTAATTTATCAATAGGTTATGCTAGTGGTGTGGATTAGTGTATAGTTTTAAGGGGTTTGACAATACCCAGTCACAGAAGCACTTTTAGCAAAATCTGATAACATCATCTTAAACAACACATTTTATCCTTAGTAATCACTTCTAAGTTGGTCAGAATCACCTCTGAACCATTTATGTTGTTTTGTTCATGACTAATGTGAGCTATAAAGCGAACTTGCATCCAACACAAGGCTGAATCCCAAATACTTCTCTAAACCCTGATCAATGGCACTACTTTGTGTGAGAATAAGGGATTGTATACCCCGCATAGCACACTAGGTTTTCTTTTATCATTCTTTGGAATGCAACCCAGAAACCCTTAGGTTATCTTATATTTTAAATTAGAATAAGTGAAAATATACACAACATACACAACAGAGACTGCTGCTTTATTCAATGTCAGCTTGGGCACATGAATGAAGTCTGAGTATCATAGATTTCACAGCCGTGCTGATAATCATCACAATAGAATGACCTTGGGTGTGATACTGCTTTTATCCAACAGTTCAACAAACACATAAAAAAAAAAAGATGAACTGATGTTTTAGTCTGACATTGACAAATGCCAAATTAATCAATGCCGACCTCGCAATTTTCTCAAAAATAATCAAAACTCTTCAGAAGAAGATACATGATATACATGATAGTATTCTGCAGTTGAATGTTTTAATGATTATGCCTCAAGGTGATGAATGTAATGTAGCTGAACACTCAAAAGCACAGTGGTGATAATGGAGTCTTGTCAGATATTGTACTATTGCCCCAATTTTTTTTTTTTACTTCAATGCTTGTCCTTGTGTAATTCAAACAGTAACTGAATTAGCCAAAGCATCACAATGGCTTAGTGGTTAGGGGTTTGAACCTCACCTCACCACCCCACAGTCGAAATAGCATGTATTATAAAGTAGATGCTGCAAGTTGACACCTTTTAAGGACCTGAGTGATACATAAAAAAAAGATTTCTTCAGGCTTGCCTAAATGTGGGAGTCCTTTCCCTGAAACTGTTGAAGTAGAAAGAGAAAGAAACAGAGTTTCATGTTTATGATTACAATAAATGTCGGGATCTGTTTTCTGCCTTCATTTTCAGTCAGAAAATGGAGTTGCATACAGTAAAAAAAAGATTAAACATGCATGTAGTTTGTGCAGAAAAAAAAAATATATAGGGGATTTGGATTTTGGAATATTCCGTGTTTTCTTTTATATGACACGTTGTCATATAAAAATGTGTCATTCTTTAAGTCTCATATACCCAGAAATGGACTGTTTGATGTCACAAAATAAAGGCTACTTGCTGGATTACTATACTGTGCTTGAATACTCCTAGTATGACCTGTCAGTTATACTGTAGTTCCTCATCATTTATTTAATATCTGGGTTTAAAGAAGTAATAAAGGATGCTACTGTATGTATGTTGTATCTCTGGTGGCACAGAGCTATAAAGATCTAACCAAACAACTTGTTAAAAACCCTAAAAACCAAGGGGACTGATGATTGAGTTTATACAACATATTTAAGGCAAAAAATTTATTTTTTATTTTACCACGACCATATAACACACTATCAGGAGCATCCATAGCACTGTTGTGAATGGCCAGAAACCTTTCTCTACTGACAGATGACAAATGTTTTGATTCCTCACAGATTAATTCAATCTTACTGAATGTCTTACTGTTGTTCAGGCAGTATCAAAAGGCCTTTGCTGATATGACGGGTGACAGACAGGCTGGTGTTGAATATGAATCTCTTCTCAGCTGAAAAAATGCATATTCTGAAACATCACTAAAGCATCATCTGAACCAATAGAAAATGAAGTTCAATTGATGCGTATGGTTGAACAAGACTGCCATCTGCTCACTCACCTGGTAAACATTATGACAGTCTTAAGTGAAACATCAGATGATAGAGGAATCATTTCTTCATGAAGGAATCTCTGGAGCAGAGAAAGGGGACGTTTTCAAGTTCATAGCAGCACCAATTGCCTCCAGTGTCATAGGACAAATGGGCATCTCTTCATAAAAAGGGACACATTCTGTATATATGCCATAAATCTGTACAGACAGAGTGTAGAAAAATCATGATTTAGATTTTGAATAGCAAGCCAACAAAGAACAATGTTCATTGGTTGCCTATTGAGTCTTTTTTTAATTAGCAGCTTCTGCTTTTAGGGCAATGATTTGGTGTGTCTGGAAAAAAGTGCTAATCATCATATCCAAAGAAATGTACATCTTTTGTTCACTGGCCTTATCTGTCCTGCTGCACGGAGCTGAGTCATAGACCATAGTACCACTTAAGATTTTTTAAAAATGTGCTGCTTCTGTTAAATGCTCGTGTCAGACAACATGACAGAATAAAAAATTAAATAAACCATCCATGCTGTCATGATCAATTAGATCGGCATCGTTTACTACTGTATCTAAATTCAAACCACTTCTGTCGCATATGTGATGGACAATTGGAAAATCCATTGCACAGCACCAAAGAAGACATGGATCTCTCAAATCAAAAATGACCTGGTGAAAACTCGACTAACAACCGCGAAGGAGATCGTTTTAAATAGTCTAAAGTGGAAGTGAATAATATAAATCAAATTCAAATTCAAATTCAAATTTTATGTGATATTCAAGCTCCTGCAATAGCACCTACAGCCACATTCTGGGTCAGTGGCAACAGGCACATCCAGATACTCTAGCTAGTGATTATTTAGTAATCTAGTCTCACCTGTTGAATCTGGTTTTTCTAAAAGTGCCTTCCTATTGTCACTGTTGCCCTTGGCTGATTCATGAGGGACAAGCTGATAATTATAATTCATACAAATTTCCCTTTTTTTTTTAATTCTGTGAAGTTGCCGAAGTCATTTTTAGCAATGTTTAATTTTACTTTGGAAGTAATGTGGTTGAAAAAACTAAATCATGAATGAAGTTCTTAACCACTTGGTAAAGTTGCATGGTACAAAAATAATCTCTGTTAATAACCATAACTATGTTTAATAGTGAATTAAGAGCATTTCCATACACACAACATGATAGGAACTCATTGGATGGCGACTAAATTGATGTGTGACCATATGAATAGCACATTTTAGTGAGACTCTTAAAAAACGCTTAAGCCTGCTATGGAGCATAAATATTGGACTTAAGGAAAAAAGGTGATAAGACCATCAGGGTAAGAACGGGAACAGATGAAGCGATGCACCCATCATGGCCACTGTACAAGCCTCTGGAGGGAGTGTTACGATCTAGGGTTGCTTCAGTTTCACAAAGTTATGGGGCAATAAAATGAAGTTAGTTGATGACCTGAATGTACTAAATTACCAGATTATCCACATCTATGGAATTTTTCTTCCCAGATGGCATGGATATACAGTATTCCAGGATTCTAATTGTAAAAGAGTGGCTCTGGGAGCACGAGGATAAATCATTTTCACACGTGAACTGGAAACCACATGTGTCCTGTTAACAAATCTAAAGGTGACTGAATATAATGTTGCACTTTTTTTTCTACCAGGCAGTGTATGTTAAGGAAGACTTTATATTTTTTATGCCATTACAGTTATATCAGTAAAAGCAGTAATAGCAGTACTGATTACAGCTGTAATCCTGTAAAAATACAGAATGCATCTGAGTTAGCTGCCAATATTTTCCTACAAATTTGCAGTAAAGTTTTATGGTGAATGCAGAAAGAGCATGGGGGTACAGGTTCTGACATTAGACATTTCTTTGAGAGAGTGATTGAATCATCAGTCTACTGCATTTTGTATCCTGTCACGTCCTATAATAATATTCGCTGAAACTCAGGAGCAGTTATACCCATGCTGCTGAATGCTTGATTCTGATTGGTAAGAACACATACTGTATGACATATGATAACATAAGACATACTGTACAGTACATATGACATATATATATCTTTAAATATCCTTTAAATCCGAGATGGTGTAAGACATCAGTAAGTACTGTTGGAAAACAGACTGAATTAATGCTGAACTTGTAATCGTGTCTCGTCCTCATAACCCCACCCTATTATTGATTATTTTTTCCCATAACTGCACAGGATGTACTGTTTTATTTCTTACAAATCAATTTTACATGATGCTGTTAAGATAGTCACCTTGAATCGCTCTCATTATAAATCTGTCTCCCGATTCATTGCTATTATTCAGAAGTTTGACCTTGCTCACACTGTGTCAGTTTAATGTGATGAGAATGACTTCTCTTATGAAGGATGAGGAAACTGAGACGCCGAATGTCTGTGAAAGAAGATTGTTTTAATTCAAACTTGTTCGAATTGAAGATAGACTCCTGTCGGCGCTGTGTTGTTTATCACACTGAAGCCTGTCTTTTAGTTATCATTTTAATCCCTCTGTTAGACCTGAAAAATGCATTCTCTACTACTCTAATCACATTCTAAGCAATTTTGTGCATTATGTCCCTGTTTCACGTCTGAAAACCTTGTAATATGATATTTCTCTCAAGCATATCAGCCTCTTTAATTTTATTCCTGAGGAATACTGGTCTTTTCGACTCATCCACAATGCATTTAAACATGTACAATATTCATTCTCGCCTCATGAATCTTTACCAGAGTCTTCCTGTTCAGAGATAAAAAGTGAAGATTAATAATTTATTCCATCCGAATACGGGCTATTTTAAGAACTTGGAGAATCTGATGGACCTTATGTGCTTGTTCCTAATTTTTGGCACAGAAGTGCTAAAATTAGTTGAAAAAACATTTATTTTATTTGAACATGTTGTATATGATCAAATGAGGTATGTACAACATTTTGTAAATCCAGTAATCTGATTGGATGAGTGGGATTCCACCTGTGTGATAATAGATGGTAACAGCACTTGAACATTTAACTATATGCATCACAATGCATTGCAGGTGTTCGGATAATCACTGTCAGTCACAGCAGTGCTGGAAAGAACTGCTGCCTTCGAAGTCATACACAGGAGCATGTTCAGGAAGACAATGCATCCGATAACATTTTGTCATCTTAAACAACATTTTCTCTCCTTAGCAGTGTTGGGTGTAACGCATTACAAAGTAACGCATTAGAGTACTTGGATTACTTTTTTGATGTAACGAGTAATCCAACATGTTAGGTCCGCCATTTAAGTACTCAGTTATTTCGTTATTAAAAAAAAAAATTAATCCGTTATTCAGAAAATGTATGTAATCTGTGAGCCAGACAGCAGTTATTCCCAATGTGTTATTGTGTATGTGTGAAAGTCGTCCTACAAGCCACACCCCCAATAATCCAACCCCATCTGTTATTCCTGCTTTTATACCCCTATCTCACCTATGCGGTTTGACTATGCGAGAACCAATGCGTGGAAAGATGGAAACCTAATCACAGCGGCAAAACTCGTGGTAAGTAATTTTGTAATTATTTAATTACTTTAAAAAGTAATGTCCCCCAACACTCCTCCTTAATTATCAATGTTAAATTGTTCTACATTGTTTCCTCTGAACCATCCATGTTCTTATGTACATGGCTAAAACAACCTACAAAGCTAACTGGGTACTAACTCAAGGCTGAATCCCAAGTCCCTCTCTAACTCCAGATCAAGAGATCTACACCGCGTTCCAAATTATTATGCAAATTGGATGTAAGTGTCATAAACATTAAATGTTTAGTTTTTAAATTAAATTCATGGATGGTATTGTGTCTCTGGGCTCTTTGAATCACTGAAATGAATCTCAGACACGTGTGATAATTAAAGGAAAAGTACTGAAGAAAGTTGCTCCACATTATTAAGCAGGCCACAGGTTTCAAGCAATATGGGAAAGAAAAAGGATCCCTCTGCTGCCGAAAAGCATAAAATATTGCAATGCCTTGGACAAGGTATAAAAACATTAGATATTTCATGAAATCTTAAGCATGATCATCGTACGGTGAAGACATACAAAACAGCAAACAGGTATTTGAAGCTGCTGGTGCCTCTGGAGTCCCGTGAACCTCATGGTGTAGAATCCTTTAGAGGCTTGCAGTTGTGCATAAACCTACTATTCGGCCACCCCTAATCAATGCTCACAAGCAGAAACAGTTGCAGTGGGCCCAGGCATACATGAAGACGAGCTTTTAAACAGTCTTGTTTACTGATGAGTGTTGTGCAACCCTGGATGGTCCAGGTGGGTGGAGTAGTGGATGGTTGGTGGAGGGTCACCATATCCCAACAAGTGATGTCAACAAGGAGGTGCCGGAGTCATGTTTTGGGCCAAAATCATGGGGGGAGAGCTGGTAGGCCCCTGTAGGGTCCCTGAAGATGTGAAAATGACCGCTGCAAAGTATATTGACTGAGCACTTTCTTCCATGTTACAAAAAGAAGAATCGTGGCTTTCATAGCAAAATCATCTTCATGCATGACAATGCGCCATCTCATGCTGCAAAAAATACCTCTGTGTCATTGGCTGCTATGGGCATAAAAGATGAGAAACTCATGGTGTGGCCACCATCCTCCCCTGGCCTCAACCCCATTGAGAACCTATGAGGGTGGGAGGCAGTTTGATTCAAAACAGCAGCTCTGGGAGGCTATTCTGACATCCCGCAGAGAAATTCAAGCAGAAACTGTCCAAAACCTCACAAGTTCAATGGATGCAAGAATTGTGAAGGTGATATCAAAGAAGAGGTCCTATGTTAAGATGTAACATGCATTTTTTTTGATTGAAATAGTTTTTGATTTCAGTAAATATGACCTATTTAGCACCAGCTTTCCATTTAACATTATTTTCCTCTCCTTTTGGCCAGTACCTGTAAGAATTAATTCATTCATATTTTATACCGCTTTATCCTGTATTTTAGGGTCGCGGGGACCTGGGGCCCATCCCAGGAGACTCTGGGCACGAGGCAGGGTACACCCTGGACAGCGTACCAGTAAGAATAAAAAATAAAATGACAGTTGGTTGCCAGTTAGTTCTGTAGAAAGATATATGCATTAGCGGGAAAAAAAAATGCACAAACAAATAAAATAAACAAACAAATCATAATTTGTTGATAATTAATGGGCTTTGTGAAACTGTTGTATAAAAGCTATATCGCACTCGAGGTCATACTGTTGTAATGAATATAAGCACGGCTGTGATATCTTCTGTACTCACTTTGCCCATGTGCCTACGGCCATATTATTACCATGATATTCAGCATAGCAGTATGACCTCGTGTGATATATTGCTTCATTATCAATCAAAGTTTGAAGTAAAAATTTAAGGTCCCTAACTTACCATTCACAGACAAAACGTCCAGTTGTCATGACTCAACTTCCAGACAACTTGGAGGAATCTTCATTGAGATATTTGCTGAAATATTGGATCCTGAAACTACTATGGATAAGTTTGACCTGTTATGATGTGAATACATACTTTATTTATTTATTCATTCATTCATTTTTAACCTTTCTTATAAAAAGATTATGTATTTTTACCTTTTATTTATTAATTCATATTTTAACATCTATTAGAGAAAGCTTTACCTGTCCACAATAGCATTGATCTGGTAGTCAACCAAAACAAGGCGACTTTCCAATTTATTTCCTTAATTTCCCCAATTTTTGCTTTTCAGTGTGTTAACTGAAGACTTTTACTAATATAAGTAATGATTCTTCACACACTGAATAAAAGTCAAGCATTTTTAGGTGATCTGCACAGGAACCCATGAGGAAAGAGTGATTAATGAACCCAATTAACGGCGTGAATTACACCGCTAAATCACCGCTCAACACACTGCACGTAGATTTGATGGACTGAGCTTTAACCAAACAGCCACTCATAAAAGAATTTACTGCTCTTAAATGTGTAAATGAATCTGCTGAATACGAGCGGCAATTTTTTATCCATCTCCACCCATTCATAACAGTCAGCAGCAGTTTCTAACCACATAATAAGAATCGGTGAAGGTCAGGAGTTAGCAAAGGATTTCTTAAAATCTGAGCCTACAACAGGATTAATTTATTTTACCAAATATGTAGACTTTAAATATATGTGCTATAAAGAAACAATAATCATTACCTATTGTTAAACTTGTGTATTTGTATTTGCAAGAAGTGCACACATCAGAAGAATTAAAATTATATAACCCTTTAAGGTACTGATCAAGTTTTTTAGAGCACATTTTGAGTCACTATATTTAACAAAAAAATATATATACAGAACCTGACTGAGTCATCTCCACCATTTGGTTGCGGTATGTTATGCTATGAAAATCCACTAGATGCCACTGTGTCTTTCAAAAGTATACCTTTTACATTGCTCTGTACCATACCATAAGTAATAAAATGGATAAAATGCCCCCAAACATTTATGCTGTGTACCACAACACAGGAATGTAGCATATAATATATTTTTTTTTCTATTTTATATTAATTAGTTTACCACTCTTTTATAAAATCTCAAGCATTTGGAAGCTAAATGGCCAAAAACGTTAACTTTTATTTAGTAATTCCCCAAAAGGGCCCAAAATATAAATAGATAAAATAAAGATAAAATTAATACAATTGGATTTCACCTTTGTCACCTTTGTTTTATGGATGTTATTGTTTTTGAGGATGTTAAAAGGTTAAATGTTTTGTTTAACAGTAAAACTGTTGATATTACGTATCTCTTTTTGAACATACCTCTTTAATGTTTTTTTTATTTTATTTTATTTCAGAATTACAATTTTTCTCCTATTTGGTTCTTTCTTGTTAAGGTCATTGGAGGAACGTTTTAGTGGCATCTCTTGGAACTCTATTAAACTGATGTTAAACTATTATATATTATAATATATTAAACTATTAAACTGATTCTCATCCAATAGAAGCTAAACATATGCTATACACTGACAGCCTTAATGCATTTTATTTTACCTTGATACTGTAACTCAATAAATGTCAATCATTTGAGACTCAAATGTCACTCGGCTCATGAGCACTAGATCTTTAGATCATCAGTTTGGGCTTCACCTGTGATGGCGGACGACAGCTTAAAGCTAGTTCTACCTTTGTGGAAGAAGGGCGATGGTGAGAATGTCAGCATTT
Source organism: Channallabes apus (assembly GCA_030522415.1). Lineage (NCBI taxonomy): Eukaryota > Metazoa > Chordata > Actinopteri > Siluriformes > Clariidae > Channallabes > Channallabes apus. The sequence continues at coordinate 28,832,375 of CM060124.1, read as the reverse complement.
GTGTAGTTTTGTCGCTTTTCTTGTTGTTTTGGATGTCAGTAGGTTTCTCAGCTAAATGTGAAGCCTTCATTCAGTCATCCATCTGGATGATTCCCACCCAGCAGTGCAGACAAGAGCAATTTAAAGATAACATCTTCACCTGCAACACCTGCTCCTGTATGTTCCGCTAAAATACCACGCTGAGGAGGTCAGCGTGTTTATTTAATCTGGTTAACGACCTGAAACTCTTAAGTGGCAGGAGATATTTCAGGTGGCTTTTTTTTTTTAACTTACACTTTGGTTTAACCACAAAATCATCACTACTGAACACACACACATACACACACACACACACACACACACACACACACACACATGCTTACCTGCTACTCTACAGTGAGTGCAACACTCCTAAGCAGATCCTAATAAATATATTTTTTTCCATCCATATACAGCTTGTGATATACACAACAAGGTCCTGCTGTGAGATTCCACCAACACCATAGCAGCCTCAGATCAGTCTTTTATCGGGTGCCAAAACATACACTATTTAATTTTTTACTCATTCCGTCTTCTTGACTGGTCGCCCTAAACAACATCTGCATATTTCACTAGCTGCTGAGTTTGAAGTCTTCTTTTTCTCTCTCTCTCACTCTTTGCCCCTGATTCCTTTAACTGAAAAAGAAAAGGAATAAGAAACTCTTCATCCTTCAGTGGATCGAGAGCAAGCAGAAAGACAGCAAATGTCGTAAACAAGCAGAGTTAGCTAAAGAGGAGCCAGGAGTGCAAAAAGAAGAGTGAAGAGTAAGGAGAAAAAGAAAACAGGGAAAGGTTTGTGAGAGATGGTGAAAAAATATAAGTGAAAGAGCGAGTTTAGACAGGATACAGATTGTGCTAAAAGTGCAGGCGTGTAGGGCTCGAGGGTGAGAAACACATCTGATATCAGACACCATCATGACATCTGCATTCAGTCATGGGTGAAAAAACTAAATCAACTGCAGCTGCAGGGAAGATTTCTGGGAAATACAACATGATGCTGTTGACCTATCCTCTCTCTCTCTCTCTCTCTCTCTCTCTCTCTCTTTTCCTTTCTCTCTATCACCCAGTCTTGTTGTCCTCTCTCTTTGCATCTCAGTCCCTCTCTTATCTCTTTCCACAAAAATTCACTTCATCTCCTTTCATTTTCGTTATCTCATTCTCTCACTCTCTTTCTGCCTTTAATTTTTTTCTGTGTTTCTCTTGCTCTCTCTCCATCACGCAGTCTTGGTCATTCTCTCTCCATCATTTCTTTTTCTCTGTCCCTTTTTATCTCTCTCTAATTCAATTGATCCCACACTCTATTTACAGTATCTCTCCTTCAATTACATCCATTTTTTTACTCTTTCTGCCTTTCTTTTGCTATCTTTCCATTACCTGTACTTGGGTCTCATTCTGCCTCTCTCTCTCTCTTTTATATATATATATATGCATGCGCTTCATCTCATGTCTCTTTGTTACACTTTCCATTTTCCATTTTATCTCTTCATTTCTCTCATATCTTCATTTTGTTTCCTCCCTCTCTCTTTCAAACTGTTTTCCTCTCATGCTTTCTGTCTCTTGTGTGTTTTTTTTCTATATTTTTCTGTAGTTCAGCTCTCTATGTCTTGGTCTCAGAGTTATTTTATTCCTCCTCTTTCAATTTCCTTTATGAAGAGGTAATAATCTGTACACAACATATCAGTATAAACAACAAATAAGTAAATCACAGAAAGTAACGTTTCATCTTTTCACCGTTAGAGGATTAGCCTTACATGAGTCTGCCAGTGTTCCAGGAGAGATGGAGAGACGACAAACAGAAATAACGAGACAGGATCTGCAGTGTCTGTGTTTATGCCTGTTATACTGTTTCATCTCTAATACAGCTGGCATTTAGACAGATACTCTACTGCCAGAGTCTTATAAAAACCTGTCGAGTCTTTTCTTCTCTCGACAGACCATGTGCAGGTAAAAAGCCTGGCACTGAGAGTGAGAGACTTTTGGGCACGACTTGGATAATTAAAGCTCAAATTCTGTTAAGTGATCATGGTTAAATCACCCATAAACAAGCATTAATGTTGGCACAATCCGCAATGACTCCCATCTTTAAAAACTCTTTCATACTGTATGTAATTTATGAGTGCATCATGAGAATCTAGACTCAATCATTCTTAAACTAGCATTGTGTTCTAATCGCTACAAACCCGGTGCCATACATAGGCTTAAAGGTCTTTTACAGTATACTGTAGATGTTCTGTGTTGGGAAAAACTGATGCTTTATGAAGATAGAGACAGAAAGAGAGAATAGGAGAATAATATAAAGAAATAACCAAATCCAATAAAGTTTCATTTTGGAAATAGATGAATTTACTGCATAAAGTGTACCATGATCTGTAATATAGTGTGTATTTTACCAACAATATATTGTGCAAAAAATAGAACAAGACAGGATTATGGGATGAGGTGATGAGAGAATTTACTGGTACCACTCTCTATACGAGTGTCCTGCAGTATCTTATCCCTAGTAAAAAAAAGAAGTATGCTAAGTATATTAAATCCTAGCATGCCAAAGCATACTTAAATGTACTTGCAGCCAGACTAATGACTAGTATACTTGAAGTTTGCTATTTTGGAACAACTAATTTTGTACTAAGTGTATTTAAGTTGTAATTAAATTGTACTAAAGCACAATTTTAAGTGTATTAAGTATACTTTTGGGTGCTAAAGTGGAACAACTTTAAGTATACTTTAGTTTATTACTTTAAATTATTTATTTATATGTAATGATCATACTAAAATAAACAGGTAATAGATATTCGTCTGATGTAATTAAATCTAATTCAGGCTAAAAAGAAACTATATGTCAAGGAAGTTGCAAATATTTAGACTTAAAAACACTATGAATGACTTAAACCCCTCAGCAGATATTCTGACTTCTGGTTTGCTGTTACTATAAACCTGCCAACACCATATGAATTACTTTCAAACATTACTTTTTATTTACGTGTAACCATACACTCATCAATAGTGTCTTAAAACAAGAGCATCTTTTAAACTAAATAATCTCTTTGGCTTGCCTGTTTTTTTTTTTTTTTTTAATAAAAATAAATATTATTAAACAAAAATTAAATTAAAAAATACTATTTGTCTCACACACACACACACACACACACACACACACACACACACACACACACACTCGCTCCGCGACCGGCACTAAGACCCGGAAGTAATGCGGGCACGAATCAGGAAGTACAAGAGGAGTAAACAAACCATCGCATAGAGCTTAGTCACTGAGTTCGCCATGTCGGTTCAGATTGTTTACTTTCAGATTCGAGTGTGTGTTTATAGAACGCGGGTTAAATTTGTGTTTTTCCCTTGCTCCCCTTCTGTGAGAGTCCTTAGACTAATTTGTGTAGTTACCCTGCCTACTCGCTTGCTTCAGCGTTTGGGTTTACCGTCCACGCTACAAAGGTCTAATGGCTAACCGCTAAGTCTTCCTATCATCCAGGGTTAGTTCGCGACAGAATGAAGTATAAAGATATAAATTATATATATATATATATATATATATATAAGATATAAGCGGGTATAAACATAGTAAGGGCCCATCTGATTGGTCAAATTTGGACACACAAATGCTTGGCACATAAAGTATTAATCGCAGCTCTTTGCAATATGGCATGCCATTATCGCGATAACGATATATCGTGCAGCCCTAGTTACCAGTACATTAAGTGTTTAGGATAATTTACAAAAGCTAAATGCATTTTCTACACTATAACATGTTTTTGAAACACATTACATCAGAAATTATGAGGCAGATTTTATTCATGAGTTCAACAGATTTAATTTGCACAAGGTTACGAAAAAGCACTACTATAGTTTATTTGTGTTCAACAAAAGTCAGGTTGTCTTACAAACACACAAACTAAAATATAAACTGTTGTGTGAACAAAGACAGGCATTAGCCTTGGAATCTACTGTATTAGTTTAAACCTGGTGTGTTGATTCGAGCTGTTACGTGATTCTTGTAGACTATGAAAAAAGGCCGAGAGCTATGGAGCATTGTACTAGAATTGAGGTACAGTACATACTATCTAACAAAAAACATGAAATGTACCTTATGCCGATGGAAATAAAATAATAACGATAACAACTAACGTATGCAATGATGCAGTTTCCAGCCGTGAATTCAAACTAGAAGCTGAGAATAGCCGAGCCACCTCTAGTTTCTGATTGGCTGATATTGTCCCCTGGTTGGCTGGAATAGTGGAATAGTTCTAACAGTGCTGCAGTTCAAGCAAGTGTAGCTTTATGATACTGAGCACATGGAAGTGACAGAGTTCAAACACATAAATGAGTTTGAACGCGCAAAAGTGAGTTGTAGCATGCAAAAACTAGTTTGAGATCGCATGTGTGCGAGAAAGAGAAAATTTGTATTCTAATATATACTTTCTGTTACAATGTTTATTGTGCAGTCATATTATTCCACAAGTTTTGACGCCTATCTTTGTTTGATTATTTACTCACAACACGGAAGTCCAATGAACTTTGTCTCTCGTTTTATTTTCAGCATGTCTTGAGTAAATCCATTGTAGTTACAACAACCCAATCGCTGTACTGTATCTGTAGGTCACAATCTTAAATTATGTTTACAACAATAATTTTGCTTTATATTTTAGCTTAAGTTTCTTACATTAGAGCACCTTTTCTTACGGTCAAAAAGCTTGTGTTCTCCACAAGTTCTGCATCTAAACTGCCCTTTTTTACAGTGACATAGTCATGCAACTACGTGTAACAGTGGAATGACATCACAGACATTACACACAATACGGTTGTCATAAATGGATGCTTAACTAATAGCTTAATACTAAATGAATAACTTAATAACTTAATGCTTAATGCTTAACTGATAAACTTGGTGCTTAGAGCACAACCAACAAAATACAATAAAATGAAATAAAATAAATAAAATCTAATAAACACAACAACAAATTCATAAAGTACAATATGGCTCTTACAATTATTTTAAAAATAGAAATATGCCAAAAATAAATTGAAAAACAAAGTGTTCTTTGGAAATTACAGTTTTCATTTAAAGTATATTTTCTTATAATGTATTTTCAGAAAGTGTACATTTGAAAACCTGTTTAAAGTTTAATTCCAAAAACGTATAAAAACATATACTGTATACTGTAATATACGTTTTATATATTAACTGAACAAATTGTTGTTATATTTGCAATGTACTCTCGAAGATTTGAATATATTTGTAATACACTAAAGTGTTTTTTTTTTCACTTGGGAATCCACTTGGCCTACTCTGCATGTTTAAATACTGTGGGAGGAACCGAGAGAACCTGGAGGATTCCTACTAAGCATGAGGAGAACATGCAAACAGATAGAAATCAGACAGAAAACAGTAAAGATATATCATATAGTGTCAGTATCATAATTACTGTAGATGTTATACATTATTATATGCATTAACATTGATTAAAGCACAGCTGAGTTTATACTGTATAAATCCTCATTTAAACAGATGCATCACAATTATTGGAGATGAACTCGTGCTGTGACTGTATACACCATTAGAAGATAGCTGTCCTCCTTTCAGCATATTGTCTTTATCACAAAACATTTATGTTATGAATATTGTATAGTCTTATACTTAGGTTCTACTGAGCTCTGAATTCAGATTCGTCAAAAGTTCTTTACCAGCAGCTCTGAGAGTAGCACAGTGTATATCACTGCAAAAAGCCCATCACTGTTTCTGTAGTAACAAAAAATGTACATGAGTCTATATACAGTAGTGTATGCTTCCGTACAACAACAGTGGTAAAACCACACACACACACACACACACACACACACACACACACACACACACACACACACACACACACACACACACACACACATCTTGTAGATTTAGCCAGAGCAAGACATCTGGAGTTTAAGCAAATAGGCCATTCCTTTAATTGCAACAAAGTGCTTAGATCTGCACAGATTAAATGTTGCCTCATTACTTTGAGGGAATTAAAAGTATCAAATGACTTCACACCATCGTAATGAAACATACGGTTAGTATAATTCTGTTTATAAATCGACAGAAAACACACACAGACTTTTTAATAATATATACATCTAGAACTGCTTTGTTACTCTGTTTTTGTTTGGTTGTTTTCCTACCATGGGTTTCCCTTGCCACAGCCTCTTCTACACAACAGCACAAGGATCTAAAAATAATAAATCAAATGCCTATAGAGCAGAAAGATGCTGTAAGAAAATGTCATAGCACTTCCAGCTTTCTCATTACGTAAGGTCTGCATGGAAGAGCCATCAGAAAGACACCTCATCGTCTGAGTCATGCAAAATGGCATCGAGACAGAGCCATTGTAGAAACAAGTGTAGTGGACTGATGACGTGAGAAATTGAAATATATTGCCACAAGCACCAAAGGTATGTTCAGAAATGAAGCAGAAGCATTTAATGTAAGGAACCATTTGCAAAGTGTTAAACAGAGAAGCGATCTTTTATGCTTTGGTTTTGTCTGCCAGCCAGTGGTAAAAGAGGAGTTGATCCGACCGATAAAAGAAAAACACATTCTAGCAACTTTCATAAAATAATAGAAGCAAGTGAGACACAATAATTCTAGTAAATCATTCAAAATTTACCTTAAAATCTGTTGTGAACTTCTACCTGGCGTGAACGCTGATTATTGCAGTTCTTAAACATGCTAAGCAGGCATAACATCCCAAGAATATTTCAGAACTAAATTCATTGTGCAGAAATTCATGAAATGTTGAAAACTGGCAGGAAATTGTGTTTACAAGCTGTACGATATGTTAAAAGACGTAAGTACAATGTATTCAAATCTTTGCAAAAGCTAAATAATAAAAATAAATATTCTGTTAATGTTGGAAGGGAAAATTTTTTATAAAATAAAATTCATAACAAAACAACAATGAGTGCTCAAACTTACTTATAGAACTGTAAGTCATTGCTATTCTAAAGAATACTCGGCGCTGTCTAATTAAAATAATCCCCTTTAATTAATATACATGCAGTGTGGCCAAAATTCCCATAAAGACAGATGCTCCGTCTCAACAAAGGGCTTAAAGTATAATTGTACTCCCACTTGTACAAAGTTCTATGATCTGTGAACAGAACAGCTCACGCCGCTCTTAATCTCACATTAAAAGATGCTGAAACTGTTTTTCCCCCCTTTTTGCTCGCTGTGCTTCAAAGATCCACAATAAATCTGTTCTGTTTTATTCCAGCAGTCTTTACAAAAAGCATAGACTTTATCCAAGTCCATTAATTAGGTACAACCCAATCTCTCTTCATGGTTATATAATTTCTGTAATTCATTTTAGTCTTGTATGTTTTTGTATGTGTACGGCTATTTGATTTTATCTTGATCAATCTGTAATGTTAATAAAGCTCTAAAATGTAATTATTAACAATAATTGTTTAATCTTCAGAAGTTATTGAATGGTGATTTAACATATTTTATCCACCAACAACTACTGAATGATACATTTACATACAGTTTTCAGCATTGTATATTAATACTGAATACACTGGAATTATGACAGAACAAAAATTATATTATGTAATCAACAAAATAATTAAAAAATATATATTTTAAATTATTCAAAGTAGCCACCTTTTGCTTTGATGACAGCTTTGCACTCACTTGGCATTCTCTCAGTCAACCTCATGTGGTAGTCACCTGAAATGTTTTTTGAACAATCTTAAAGAAATACCCAGAGGTGTTGAGTACTTGTTGGCGGCTTTCCCCTCCCTCTCCAGTCCAACTCCCAAACCAAACCATCTCAATTGCATTAATTGCGGGACCAATTAAGGGCAGGCCATCTGATGCAGCACTCCAATCACGTACACTTACATAACCTAAAGGTTTGTTTAGGATCATTGTCCTGCTGGAAAACAAATGATGATCTAAGAAACCCATGCCAGTCAGATGGAAAATCATGTCCGTGCAAAATGCTGTGGTAAGTGTGTCCTCAATTTTGACTGTCACCACAAGTGACACCATTGCACCTCCTTTCCCATGCTCCACAGTGGAAACCACAGATTTAGAAACAGTCAGGATGATGAACGCGGACGCAACTCTGGAAGACGAGCTGAATACTTTCTATGCTCACTTCGAGGCTGCAGCTAAAGATGCTAGCCGTGCTAATGCTAGCGGCACTAATGGCTGCAGACAGGAAGACACAGCCAGCACCGGAAGTGTGTTCACCATCACCAAGCATGACGTGAGGAGAGAGGTCAAGAGAGTGAACACACAGGAAAGCAGCAGAACCAGATGGCATCTCAGGTCGTACTCTCAGGGCCTGCGCAGACCAGCTAGCACCTGTGGTCACAGAGATATTCAACATTGCTTTCTCAGTCGGTGATCCCCACATGCTTCAAAGAGTCCATCATTGTTCCTGTCGCAAAGAAACCACATCCTGCTTCTCTCAACGATTATCTCCCTGTAGCACTCACCTCAGTAGTGATGAAGTGCTTTGAGCGGCTGGTCAGAGATGTTACGTGCAGAAGTAGTGCATGTATGTGTGTGTGTGTAGCGCGGGTATGTGCGCATGCGCGACGGCGCGCCCGATGGAACGTGCCGTGACGTGCGCCGCGATTGGCTGGCTGTGGATCTTCACGCCTTCTTAAGCTCACGAGTGGAAGCAGACAATGCGCGACTTATACTTTGTGTGTGACTTCCGTGCTCTGTTGATTGGTGAATTGTGAATTGTGAACGTTGGATTGTGTGGTTGTTGGATTGTGTGGTTGGTTGAGTGATTGACTGTATGTTGAAGTGTTGGTGTGTGGCTGTGAATTTGTTTGTTATTTTGTACTTGTTTTGAGTGACTGTGTGTGTGTGTGTGTGTGTTTTTGTTTGTTTGGTTGGAGAGAGAGCCTGTGTGTCGCGCCTTGCCTCTCTCCTTCCTGTTTGTTGTTTTGGGTTTTCTTTTTGTTTGTTTGTGTTAGCGTGGATGGAAGTGTTCCACCCGCTATTGTATATAGTTTTCTTTCATTGTAAATATTGTATATATATTGTTTTGTTCTTTTTTGTGTTTGTACATAGTTGCAAGGAAGCAGTAGGGGTTGAGTGCCAATTTTGTTGTCCCCTGTTTTCTCCTGTTTTTGTGGATAGTTAGGTAGTTAGTTTAGTTTCTGTATTTTGATTTATATTCGTTTCTTTTGGTAGTTTAGTCAGCTTGAGGGTGGAGATAGAGGGGGGGTTTTTGTTTATTGTTTTGGCCTGGCTCAATCCTGAAGCCCAGAGCTTCCTGTATGTGTGAGTGCGTGTGCATAACAATAAAAACTCACGCACTGAATTCTTGGTTGCAAGATTCATTTATTTATCATAAATTTATTATTTTCTTTGTTGCGTCCCTTGACCCTAGACCGGGGGTCGTAACAAGTGGGGGCTCGTCCGTTGCCAATCACTGGCTAACAAGTGGGGACACGTCCGTTGCCATTGTCTGGTTAGCAAGTGTGGACTCGTCCTTTGCCAGTTACTGGCTAACAAGTGGTGGCTTGTCTGTTTTTGAGTATACCCTGCCTTTTTGTTTGTTTGGCTGCCTTCTTAGGTTGGACAGTGGTGATATAATAATGGCGTTTGACTTAATTGCCTTTACACTGGCTCCTAGCCGAGAGCAGTTTGACCAGTGTCGTAAGGACGATTTGTTCAACGTCGCTGACTTTTTTGAAGTTGAGGTGCCAAGAAAAGGTCTTAAAAGAGAAGTTAAAAAAATATTGCTTGACAAATTAATTGAACAGCAGATTTTGCCTGGAGAGTGTGCTGAGGACAAGGACGCTTCAACGCCGACGGAGGTCGACGGTAGGCCATTACCTGCGCCGCAGTCACCTTCCACGCCCGCCAAGCATAAGGTAACCACACCACCAATTGATAATTCAGAACAACTTTTAGTTCTTAAAACGAGGGAGGTGGAGCTGGAAATTAAACGTGAGGAAACAGAAGCTCAAAGGTTACGGTTGCGAGAGCTGGAGCTTGAGATGGAGAGGGAGCATTTTCGGCGAGATATCGGCCGGCTGCACCGGGCTGAGATCGCGCCGGAGAGTTCACCTGCTTCTCCATCATTCGCACAGTTACCTGCAACGGCTGTGCCAGTCTTCTCCTCTCCAGTTTCTGCCCCAGTGACTACATCCCCAACCCATTTCGATGTAAGCAAGCATATTGTTTTAGTACCTCCTTTTAGAGAGACCGAAGTGGGTAGCTATTTCATAGCTTTTGAACGTGTGGCAGCTACGTTACAGTGGCCGAGAGCAATGTGGGCTCTCTTGTTACAATGTAAATTGACTGGTAAAGCGCAGGATGTGTGCTCTGCGTTGCCTGTTGAACAAAGCCTGGATTACGACACGGTCAAGCAAACTGTTCTGCGTGCGTATGAATTAGTGCCAGAGGCTTATAGACAAAAATTTAGGTCCCATAAAAAGACAGACAGACAAACATTTGTGGAGTTTGCCCGTGAAAAGCAAACACTGTTTGAAAAGTGGTGTGCTGCAACTAAAGCTACCACTTTTGAAGCTCTTAAAGAGTTAATTCTATTGGAGGACTTTAAAAATTGTGTCTTTGAAAATGTTGTATTGCACTTAAATGAGCAAAAAGTCATGTCATTGTCAGCAGCCACAGTATTGGCTGATGAATTTGAGTTGACGCACCGTACTGTATTTTGTCCTACTGTGAGAACGGATAAATTTGCTGTCTGTGGGGTTGAAGGGCAGGTGAAACCTTCAGCAAGCAGTGTGAAACCTGCAAGAGGGAGCACGTTTAGAACTTCTCAGTATCGCTCAGGGGGAGGTAGAGTGTGTTTTTACTGTTTGAGTGCTGATCATCTGATTTCAGACTGTGATGCCTGGAAAAAAAAAAATACAGCTGTAAAGTCAAAGTCTGTGGGGTTTGTTGAAAGGCAATTAAAACATGTTTTACCTGAACAAACAGTGGAAGTTTATAAGCCATTCATGTTACAAGGGTCGGTGGCAGATAGCCCTGAAGGTGTTCGCAGACCAGTGTCCATTCTGCGAGATACAGGTGCAGCACAGACTCTGATGTTAGCTGGTACACTTTCGCTGTCTCAAAAAACCTACACAGGCACCGATGTGATTTTACGTGGCATAGGAGCAGGCTGTATCACAGTTCCACTTCATGACATCTACCTTGAGACAGAAATAGTGAAGGGGAAAGGATGTGTTGGTATTTGTACCGAACTCCCTGTTGAAGGAGTTCAGGTAATCCTGGGAAATGATCTGGCAGGTGGTGTTGTTTTCCCTCGTCCTATTGTGACAGTAGAACCAGTAGTTGATATGAACAATGATGGTGTTTCCATTTCTCCCACAGTATTCCCATCATGTGCAGTTACAGTACACGTGCACAAGCACAAAAGTTTGATGATGCTGTCAGTTTATCTGAATCTTTCCTGCAAACCACACCTGTTACAGCAAAATTTTATGTTGAACCAATCTTGTCTGATGAAGCTGTGGTACCATTACAGATGGGCCGTCCGCAATTGGCGGCGGCGCAGAGAGCTATCTTAACCTGGCTAATTGTTTCCATCTGTGTTGGTGCAGCCTCAATATTGGTGACAGACATAGATTTTATGTATTTCTTTATATGTCTTTTTGTCAAAATAAAGATTTTGACGTTTATGGGTGGAGGTGTTACGTGCAGAAGTAGTGCACGTATGTGTGTGTGTGTAGCGCGGGTATGTGCGCATGCGCGACGGTGGCGCGTGCGCGATCTCTCCCCCCTTTCTCTCTCCCGCTCTCCTTTTCGCAGGAAGCCCCGCCCCGATGGAACGTGCCGTGACGTGCGCCGCGATTGGCTGGCTGTGGATCTGCACGCCTTCTTAAGCTCACGAGTGGAAGCAGACAATGCGCGACTTATACTTTGTTTGTGACTTCCGTGCTCTGTTGATTGGTGAATTGTGAATTGTGAACATTGGATTGTGTGGTTGTTGGATTGTGTGGTTGGTTGAGTGATTGACTGTATGTTGAAGTGTTGGTGTGTGGCTGTGAATTTGTTTGTTATTTTGTACTTGTTTTGAGTGACTGTGTGTGTGTGTGTGTGTGTTTTTGTTTGTTTGGTTGGAGAGAGAGCCTGTGTGTCGCGCCTTGCCTCTCTCCTTCCTGTTTGTTGTTTTGGGTTTTCTTTTTGTTTGTTTGTGTTAGCGTGGATGGAAGTGTTCCACCCGCTATTGTATATAGTTTTCTTTCATTGTAAATATTGTATATATATTGTTTTGTTCTTTTTTGTGTTTGTACATAGTTGCAAGGAAGCAGTAGGGGTTGAGTGCCAATTTTGTTGTCCCCTGTTTTCTCCTGTTTTTGTGGATAGTTAGGTAGTTAGTTTAGTTTCTGTATTTTGATTTATATTCATTTCTTTTGGTAGTTTAGTCAGCTTGAGGGTGGAGATAGAGGGGGGGGTTTGTTTATTGTTTTGGCCTGGCTCAATCCTGAAGCCCAGAGCTTCCTGTATGTGCGTGTGTACAAAAATAAAAATTCACGCACTGAATTCTTGGTTGCAAGATTCATTTATTTATCATAAATTTATTATTTTCTTTGTTGCGTCCCTTGACCCTAGACCGGGGGTCATAACAGAGACTTCATCATCTCTTCACTACCGCTCTTCATTGACTACAGCTCTGCATTTAATACCATAATTCCCTCCACACTCACCACCAAGCTGGAGCACCTGGGACTCAGCTCATCTATGTGTCAGTGGATCTCCAACGTCCTAACTGGCAGACCACAGGCAGTACGGATGGGTGGACATGTCTCAGCCTCTCTCACTCTCAGCACTGGAGCCCCCCAGGGTTGTGTTCTGAGCCCCCTGCTGTACTCACTGTACACCTATGACTGCACAGCCACTACGAACTCCACCACCATCATTAAGTTTGCTGACGACACTGTCGTGGTGGGCCTGATCTCTGAAGACGAGACAGCCTACCTGAAGGAGGTTGGAAATCTGGAGAACTGGTGCCAGAGGAACAATCTCCTCCTGAACGTCAGCAAGACAAAGGAGTTGATAGTGGACTTTAGCACAAAGCAGGAGAGGAACTACCAGACACCAGTCATCAACAGGAGCCCAGTGGAGAGAGTGGACAGATTCCGATACCTCAGTGTTCACATCACGCAGGACCTGTCATGGTCCTGTCACATCAACACCGTGGTGAAAAAGGCCCGGCAGTGTCTCTACCACCTCAGGTGCTTGAGAGACTTTAGACTCCCCTCCTAGGTGCTCAGAAACTTTTACAGTGGTTACAAAATTGGAATGGCGATCTCGCCGCGTATACCGCCGTTTAAAGGCAACAGCGGCCAAAATAAATCAGTTGCATTTCAAAGTCATTCGTAAAATGGCCGCCAGGTGGCGCAAAGTGACATTTTCATTCATCGCAGTAAATACAACAGTGATCGTAATTTCCACAACAAACATGAAAAATCTGAACCAGAGCTATTAATGTGTACTGTACAATAATGAGTAAAAAAAAATGATAGTACATTTATTAACTGAAATAAATGACCATATTTTTCAAGAGAATTTTCAAGCCCCACTCATCAAACAAAATTATAACGAAATCGACCAAGTTTACTATTTATTTAAATATAAATTTATAAACCAATAACTAATAACCAATATAAACCAATACTTCGTTAAGTGACGAAGTAAGCCTGTTATAATAATAACTTGGTGTTATTTGATCTTATTGGTTTATAAATTTATATTTAAATAAAACCATACACACTTCTTTTCTAATTACACGTAATAAAATCTAAAGGCTCACTGTGTTAATATTTATTGTGCTTAAATTTGATCTTAATAAGATTTGATTTAATTTGAATTCTACATTTGTACTGTAATTATAGTACTGTGATTATGAATTCGATCAACTACAGTGTTTCACTTGATGTTATCAGCTACTACGTGTATTATTTAATGGGACGCGTCTCATTAATGAGACAGAGAATGTAAGGCATGAGGCGTCAGTCTGTAGTTATATAGCGCCACTCAGTGGTAAAAGCAAGCAAATGCACAGCAAATGCACATGCCGTAATGCGGCGGCGACGTTAAATACGACGCTCCGATTTTGTAACAACAAGCAATGCTGGACCAAGGCCAGGAAGATCGTGAAGGACCTCAGCCACCCCAACAAAGGACTTTTCTTTCTGTTGCAATCAGGAAAGCACTTCCGCACCCTGAAGGCCAATACAGACAGACTGAGGAGGAGCTTCTTCCCGCAGGCGATATGGTCTCTCGACCAGGTTAACACACAGGACTAATCATCTCCGTGTTTTTGCAACATTGCACAGAAATGTTCACTCATGGTCATTATTTATCTGTGCACACATTTATCTGTGCACACATTTATCTGTGCACACACCCCAATACTGTAGACTGGACAACCATGGACATTGCACATTTGCACACAAATTGCAACATTTGCACAATATTGCATATTGCACACTTGCACTCACGATGCTCATTTGCATACTTCTGGACATTTTTTCATTCATTCCACTTTTTATTTGCATTTAACATTAAAATTATTTTGTCTTGTAAAGAAAAAGTTTTATATATCTATATACTTCTAAAACTTGTATATTTTATATATATATATATATATATATATATATATATATATATATATATATATATATATATATATTCTTATAGTTAAACTTTTTATTTATTTCTTGCTTCTTTTTCCATTTCTCTCTTATTTCTTATCAATTGTTTTTAAAAATGTTAAGGTCACAGGCAGTCGTATAAGCATTTCACTACATATCGTACTGTGTATGACTGTGTATGTGACAAATCAAATTTGAATTTCACCCACAAGTCTAACAAAGACATTGCGGTCAGGACCAAAAATGAAACATTTGTACTCCTCTTGCCAAAGGACAGTTTTCAATGAAGGCCAGACACTGTCTCCTCACAGTCTCCTCTAAACAGTGGATGTTGAAATATTTCTGCCTCTTGAACTCCTAGAATCTAATAAACTTATCCTCTGCAGCAGAGGTAGCGCTTGGACTTCCTTTCCTGGGACGGTTCTCATGACTGGCAATTTCACCATAACATTTGATGGTTTTAGTGACTACACTGAAATATTAAACATAGTCAACATAATTTCATATGTTTTATGCAAATACTTTGCATGACTTCAGTAGTAATGTACAATGTTGATGATAATAATAATAATAATAATAATAATAATAAAACACACAGAAGGAAAAGGTGTGTCCAAACTTTTTACTAGTAGTGTTTCTACTTTTGTACATGCCAACATACGTACCTCATTAGTGGCTTAAACCACAATGCTGTAGCACACATAAGATACTTGGGGTGCTATTGCAATTTACTTTAAAAAACAAAACAAAAACAAAATCAATAGACTGTTGGTGAAGTTACAGGTAAACTCAAACATTGTCATGTGCTGCTTACTTGCAACACACTGGTTTTCTCTCTCTTTCTCCCCCCCCCCCTCTCTATTAAATAAAAATAGGCAAGATAAATACATAGATATTCGCTGTGCAATGAAGTGAAGTAGAAGTAAAACAAATCTTCTAGAAAAACCACAGATATGTGAAAATGAAAGTAAATGAAACATAAATTGAAATTACATATCCATCTTAAACAAAACATTATTATCATTCATTTATACTAACCCTACTGATAGCAACATTTCTTTTGCCATTATTCAAACTTTAACAGAGCTTAACTGAAGTACATATTCCTTAAAAAAAAGATATGTTTTAGTATGCACACCATAATTAGGCTAAATATATTCATTTACAGAATAAGCTAAGAGAGCGATTTACCATTTAGTGTTTGTGTGTGACAGAGACAGAGAAGTAATGTGTTGCTTGTTGAGCAATTGATTTGAGCCCAAATGACCTCCCACATCCTTGGTATAAACAGCAGATTGAGAAAAGCCCAGAAAGAAATAACACACTCTCTTAATTGAAGAAGTGTAGAAAACCCATTGCAATCCAATAAAATAATAATAATACCAAGAACAGATGACGGAGACACAGACAGCGTGAGGATGACAACGACTTCCCTAATAATAATGAAGGCTGTGTTTATTACACACCCTGTATGGGGCTATTTATCACAGAAAGAGCGAGACAGGCAAGGAAAAAATGAAAGGAGCGAGCGGGAGAAAAATGAAAGGAATACCATGAGCATGTCTAAACAAATATGATAATGGTGGTAGGAGGCAGAAAGAGAAGAAAGATAGACCCCTGTGGTCATGTTCAGAGAATTAAAAGCCTTGAATGAGATTAAATTTAGACTTTCTCTGAGAAAACACACACCTGCACAGCATGTGAAGATAAAGAAAACTTGTTTTTTTTTTGTTTTGTTTATTTTGGTTTGTAGCAGGTAAAAGAAAGACAGGGGTCAGATGTGGACACAAACTTATTAATAAAAGGCCAGTAAGTGAATGTAGAGGCACACACTAAGGCAGTGAGGTCAGGAGGATAAGACATAAAGACAGAGTTGCTGCTATTCAGAGATGCCACTGAGCCAGAAAAAGTAAAAAAAAAAACACACACACATACACAAAAGAAAAAGCAAATACACTGTTAAAACAAACGTTTATACCAGGAATTGTAGTTTCTATAGCACTACCGCTCTATTCTCTATTCAGTGCGGCATTGGGATGCAGCATCTCGTTCCTGCCTTTTCAGGGAACAGGGTTACAGCAAAGTTAGCCGAGACGTTCCCTTTCAAAAGGCTTCATTCGATGCTGCCTGAAAACGCTATGGGAACGAGAATACAAACGCCACCGCACTGCAAGTGTCTGGACCCCAAGGTTGTGTAGCGTGTGCGCACAAGGCCGAGAAGGTCTCAGAACTATGCCTGGGCAGCTAACTCGGGGCTTTCCATGAGCCCGGAGTAGCATAAACATCGAGATTATAATGTAACAAATGTGTGCGGGAGGACCAACCTTCCACGTCACACAATTGCTGCAGGGGAGTAACTCTTGCACGAGCAATAGATGAGGTGATCTCTCTGGTCCAATGGGCCCTGATTCCTAGAGGTGAAGTGAGCCCATGCGCCTCATAGGAGAGGGCAATAGCATCTCTTATCCAGTGTAGTGGCGGTCGCACCACCGGTTGCGGTCCCAAACATGTATAAACTGCTCTGACTTACGCCACTGGTTGATGTGGTGGACGTAAATCTGAAGAACATGTACTGGACACAGTAAGTGAAGTCTCTCCTGCTCCGAAGCTGTAAAGGCGGAGGACAGAAGGCTTCAAAACAATAGCGATGTGTTTTTTTTTCTTGGACTTACGTGCGTCCTGAAAGTACAAGGGCACAAGCCTGAGGACAACTTTCCTACAGAGACTCCGGCACTGAAACAATTCGGCAGTGGACTGGGTCGACCTGCTTCTCATGCACTTGCTGCAGGGGAATACCTCTTGCTAGTGCAATATATGAGGCGGTCCCCATGATTGAATGAGCCCTGATTCCTAGAGGCGAAGTAAGCCCACGTGCCTCATAGGAGAGGGCAATAGCATCTCTCACCCAGTATAGTGGCGCTCTGACTTGCGCCACTGGCTCATGCGGTGGACGTAAATCTGAAGAGCACGTACTGGACAGTAAGTGAAGTTTCTCCTGCTCCAAAGCTGTAAAAGGCAGAGGACAGAAGGCTTCAAAACAGTAGGGTGCATGTTACAAATGGATCTTTTGGAAGATAGGTCAGTGAGGATGCGGTTAAGTACATCTTGAGAGTATTAGGGCACAAGGCTGAGGACAAGCTTTTCCTGCAGAAACTCCAGCACTGAAACATATCGGCAGTGGACTGGGTCTATCTGCTTAGCACACACTTGTTGCAGGGGAATACCTCTTGCTAGTGCAATAAATGAGGCAATCCCCCTGGTTGAATGAGCCCTGATTCCTAGAGGCGAAGTAAGCCCACGTGCCTATAGGAGAGGGCAATAGCATCTCTCACCCAGTATAATAGCGCTCTGACTTGCGCCACTGGCTCATGCGGCGGACGTAAATCTGAAGAGCACGTACTGGACAGTAAGTGAACTTTCTCCTGCTCCGAAGCTGTAAAAGGCAGAGGACAGAAGGCTTCAAAACAGTAGGGTGCATGTTACAAATGGAACTTTTGGAAGATAGTTCAGTGAGGATGCAGATAAGTACATCTTGAGACTACTAGGGCACAAGCCCGAGGACAAACTTTTCCTGCAGAAACTCCAGCACTGAAACATATCGGAAGTGGACTGGGTCTACCTGCTTAGCACACACTTGTTGCAGGGGAATACCTTGTTGAGAGGGCAATAGCATCTCTCACCCAATGTCACCCTTTAAATACATTCCATTTGAGGACATAAGCACTTGAAGAAGGATACTAGATCCAGAGTCAGAGAGTAGCAAAGGGGACATTTGCTGATCTTGCGAGGCAAAGCGGTCCATCTCTGCTACATGAAATCTCTCCCAGATTGACTGACTACTTCAGGGTGGGGTTTCCATTCCCCGTGTGTCAGAGATTGACTGGACAGAACAACTGCTCTCACATTCATATGCCCTGGAATGTAAATCGCGCTGAGGGACAGGAACCTGGTGCGCTAGCTATTTAGCGGCGTGAGCACAGTCCGCCCTAGCGATTAATATATGACACTTGCCATAGTGTTGTCCACCCGCAATGGGACATGGCACTCTCAACTGCTGGAGGGAGTGCTTTAAGGCCAGAAATAGAGTCATCATTTTGAGGCAATTGATGTGCCGTGCGAGAAGATTCAAGATTCAAGATTCAAGATTCAAAGAACTTTATTAATCCCAAAGGGAAATTGCTTATGCTCGGTTACAGGTGCTCACAGTTGTTAACTAAGGAAGGTAAAAAAATAAAAAAAAAATAAAATAAATAAAAAAAAGGGTAAGTATTAGTGTCCTGTTGTATACCAGTCAGTGAAAAAATCCACATACATGTGTGTATGAGTTACAGAGAAGAGTTGTAAAGTTTTATGGCCGTTGGGAGAAAGGATCTCCTGTGACGCTCAGTGGAACACTTGATAGTAATCAGTCTCTGGCTGAAACTGCTCCTCTGTTCAGCCAAAACACTGTATAGCGGGTGAGAAGGATTGTTCACAATGGATTGTACTTTGGACAGAATCCTCCTCTTTGCTACTACATCCACCGAGTCAAGCTCCATGCCTAGCACAGATCCGGCCTTTTTAATTGACTTGTCCAGTTTGTTCTTATCAGACACCTTAATGTTACCACCCCAACAGACCACAGCGTAAAAAATGACACTCGCCACAACGGTCTCATAGAACATCTGTAGAATGGTATTACAGACGTTAAAAGACCTGAGCCTTCGAAGAAAGTACAATCGACTCTGACCTTTCTTGTAGAGTGCCGTTGTGTTGAGTGACCAGTCAAGTTTGTTGTCCAGATAAACTCCCAGATATTTGTAATCGGAGACAATGTCCACTATCTCCCCCTTGACAGATATAGGAGTCACAGGGGTCTTGCTTCTCCTAAAGTCTACCACCATCTCCTTTGTTTTCCTGATGTTGAGTTGTAGGTGATTACGCTCACACCAGGAAACGAAGTCATCCACAACAGACTGGTACTCCGAGGTGTCACCCTCCTCTATACACCCAACAACCACAGAGTCGTCAGAGAACTTCTGCAGGTGGCATGACTCTGAGTTATATCTAAAGTCGGATGTATAGAGGGTGAAAAGAAACGGAGACAGTACCGTCCCCTGGGGAGCTCCAGTGCTGCAGATCAAAGTCTCTGACACACAGTTCTTTAGTCGGACATACTGGGGGCGACAGGTCAGGTAGTCCATGATCCAGGAAACCAAGCGGGTGTCAATGTTTATGTTCCTTAATTTCTCCCCCAGTACTGCTGGTTGGATGGTGTTGAAGGCACTGGAGAAGTCAAAGAACATCATCCTTACGGAGGTCCTAGGCTTGTCAAGGTGAGGGTAGGTGCGATGTAGCAGGTGTATTATGGCGTCATCAACACCCATGAACGGCTGATAGGCAAACTGAAGAGGGTCCAGAGAGGACTTCACCAGGGGACGAAGTGTATCCAGGATCAGTCTCTCAAACACCTTCATAATATGCGATGTTAAAGCAACCGGCCTGTAGTCGTTCTGGGCACAGGGACGTGGTGTTTTGGGTACCGGCACAATGCATGATGTTTTCCACAGTGCAGGGACTTTCTGAAGAGACAGACTCAGGCTAAAGAGGTACTGGAGGACACCACATAGTTGGGGAGCACAGGATTTCAGGACTCTCGGATTGATCTTATCCGGACCTACAGCTTTTGTAGGGCTGATCTTACTCAGGCCATGTTTAACCTGATCCACTGAGATGTTGATTGCTGGGAGTGCAGGAGTAGTGACTGTGACTGTTCTCTGTGTAGGGGAGGACATAGGAGCAGGAATGTGTGGATTTGGGTTGAAGTCGGGGGGAGTGTGAGACATAGGGACATCAAATCTATTGAAGAAAGTGTTGAGGTCGTTTGCACGTTCCCTATTCCCCTCAATAGCCTGGCCGCTTGTCTTATAGCCAGTGATACTCCTCATGCCCCTCCACACCTCTCTCGTGTTGTTTTGCTTCAGCCTTTGTTCTAGTTTTCTCCTGTATGCCTCTTTCCCCTCCTTGATTTTCCCGGTTAGCATTTTTTGAGCCTTCTTCACTGCTTCCTTATCACCAGACCTAAAGGCACTTTTTTTTTCATTTAAACACGCTTTAATGTCTTTGGTGACCCAGGGTTTGTTGTTGGGGAAACAGCGAATATCTCTCATCGGTACACAGGTGTCAACACAGAAGTTAATGTACTCCGTGATGCAGTCCGTCATTCCATCAATGTCCTCTCCATATGATGCACTGAGAACCTCCCAGTCTGTAGCCTCGAAACAATCCTGTAACGTAGCAGTGGCACCTTCTGACCATCTTCTTACACTCCTCACATTAGCAGGCTGTCTCTGAACTAGTGGTTTGTATGTGGGCATGAGGTGGACTAGGTTGTGATCCGACCTCCCCAGGGGGGGAAGTGCTGCAGCACTGTAAGCACCTTTGACATTAGCATACAGCAGGTCTAGTGTCTTCTCCCCCCTAGTGTGACAATCCACGTACTGGGTGAAAGTGGGAATAGTCTTGTTCAGTGATGTGTGATTGAAATCACCGGAGATCAGGAGAAAGGCATCAGGGTGTCGAGTCTGGAGTTTGGCAGTTACAGAGTGAATGACGTCACACGCGGCAGCGGCATTCGCGGATGGAGGAATGTACACAGCAGTTATTATCACATGTGAGAATTCTCTTGGTAAATAATATGGACGAAGTCCGACAGCCAACAGTTCAATATCTGGACTACAAACGCGCTCCTTAACAGTCACATGACCGGGGTTACACCACATGTTGTTGATGTAAACAGCCAGCCCCCCTCCTTTCCTCTTACCGCTCTCTCTCCTCGTCCTGTCGCTCCGTATCGCGCTGAAGCCGTCCAGTGTAATATCAGGCACATCACTATGTAACCAAGTCTCAGTAAAACACATCAGACTGCACTCGCGGAAGATGTTTTCAGTCTTTAACAAAGCTGTCAACTCGTCCATCTTATTGTCCAGAGATCTCACGTTGCCCATGATAAGAGACGGGACATACGGCTTGTACTTTCTCATCCTTTCCTTATGCGCCGCGCGTTTCTCTTCCTCTTTGGCTCCTTTGCGCCGCTTCCTCCCACCTCTGCATCCCCTTATCGTCCTCCTCCGTATCTCATCCGGAATGTTTAAAGTCCTATACAGAGTCGGATCTCTGATGCCGGCCGGCTTCAGTGCGATCAGCTGTTCCCTGGTGTAAACAAAGGAGCCGCCTCCTTGCTGTTGCGCGCTGATCACCCGGAGCGCCGAAAGTGTAATTAAAATTGCGTAACTGAGAACAAGAACACTTTCAAAACGCATGGTTTGAAAGGGCGACCTTACTTGTTAAATACAGAATAATGTTATAAATAAATAAGAGAAGGAAAGTATAATAAAAAGTAAAAAACACACGAGAATTCCGAGAGCAACTGCACCAAGCTGCTGCACGCTCGCAAAAAAAAAAAAAAAAAAAAGGAGAAAAAGGCCTCTCCAGCTCCCTTGGGCTGGACGGTCATCCAAGACCGTACCCCCGCCCGTGAGGAAAGCGTCTGACATTAGCATCTTCGACGACAATACGAACTTAGAGTGGGACCCAGAGTCAGAACCGGGGTCTTGAACCACATAGGAGGGGTATGAAGCACCTGGTACATAACCCTTGTTGGGGATCGGCCCTAGAGTGAAATCCCCTGTCTTAGCCACAACTGAAATGCTCTCGGGTGCAGAAGGCCCAAGGTGTCACTGATACAGCTGCCATGGGCGCTAAGATCTCTGAAAGTGATGATCACTTTCTTGGTCTAGCTTAATTTCCTTGAGGGTGTTGATAATGGATTCGACACGAGCGGGAGACAGCCATGACCGCTTACAATCGCATCTCATATGACACCCAAATCCTCAGAACATGAAAGATCATGCTTTCGTGGCGTTGGGTCTCAATCCTCAGAAACAAAGATGAGCTAGGGCGACATGCTAATGTCGAAGCGCTAGCTAATGAGACTGGGCCAGCCAGTCGTCGATGTAATTCGAATATGGATGCCCTGGTAGATGTAAGAGCCAGAACTACATCCATACATGTAGTTGAGAGAGCTAGACCAAATGGAAGGACCCAATACTGGTAAGCTTGCCCCCGAAAGTGAACCTCAGGTCTTACCCTGTGTTGTGGCAATATGTCTATCTGAAAGTAAGCATCCTTCAATCGATTGTCACAAATCAATCGCTCTGTAGGATTTGAGAGCAATCACTTTAACAGTCAACATTTTGAAACTGTATTATTTATTTTAGATAGCGGTACAGCCCGCCAAATCAAAAAATTTGGACACAGCCCCCCATTCCTCTGGGAACCAAGGAATACTGACTGTAGTAGCCTTTCTCGCTGTCTGGTAGGGGAACATGTTCCATGGCCCCATTCCCCAGCAGCTTCTGTCAGGAGATGTGCACTTTCTGGTTTCATGGAAGTGGAGACCACGCCATTTTGAAACGTGGAAGGTGATGTGAGAACTGACTCCTGTAGTTTCTCTACAGTCCTTAGTACCCAAGGAGATATACTTGGCAGTAGCTTCCACGCTGCCAATTTCTCAGAAAGGGGCAAAGTTTCGGCGGCTTGGTTAAACGGGGGGGGGGGGATGTTAGATGTTCGGCATCCTGAATGACCCTCAGGGCTTCTTTGTGAAGAAGACAATATGCCACCTTTTTGAGGCTGATAGTGAGGTGCGTCGCACCCCAAAGGGGTGGCGGCCTCAAAAACACACTGCCTTGTGTTTCACGCCTCGCAAGAGTCAGACCCGGTCGAGACTGTGTGGCTGACAGTCCCGACTCTTGAGCACGGCAGGGAAGGAATTTCCCGAAGGCTTGTTCATATAACTTCGCCTTATGAAACTAGTGGCGATTGAGTTAACGATCCTAAAATAACAGGCCAGAAGGCGAGATAGGGGCATTCAGGAGGAATGCACGATTCTTATCCTTGATGTGCCTGAGATTTAACCACAAGTGCCTCTGTGCGAAACCCATCGCAGCCATAAAACGGCCGATCTGCATAAGCACGAGCCATCTGCTTTTGTTGCGCGTAGAAACAAGTCTGTGGCCCGGTGTAATTCCAATACGCCCTATCTGAAGAGCCCCGCCAGTGCTCAAGTCTCTCAGCAGGTCAGCCTGGTAGGCCTGCAAAACCGCCCTGGTGTGCAAAGGAGCACCAACCTGACCTGCTGCCTGAAAAGCTTTTCACTCCAGGGAAGATGAAAGTCTACACAGCTTGAAAGTAAGTATTAGCTTTTCAGGAAGGATGATGTCCCAGGAGAGAGATAGCTTTTGAAGCGTCTCTTCTATCTGGGCGACATCATATAACTCCGCACTTCCACATCAACTATATTTAAACAATAAATAAATCAATGGCAGGAAAACACGGGATTAATACAGCTTACTCCATGAAAGGGTTAACTCAAATGGAGAAAGCTAAGGGGCGCGGGGGAGCGCATCGTTGAGGCTCCGCCCCCCCCCGGCCATACGACAGAAACTGCCTTTTTTTTTTTTTTTTTAGTGCTCGGAGAGTATTTCCATCTCCTAGGTTTAAGCAAGATAGGATGTTTATACTTACCCATTCACATGAAGCCCTGGGCACGCTTGAGAGCGGAGAGGGATTTCCCGATCCAACGAGGAAGTGAGTTTTAAGCACCAAAATGCGCCGCGGCTCGAAGCTTCTCAAGGAATGCGAGGCGCACGAGCATTTTAATCGAAGCAGTAAAGTGTAGAGATCGCCCTTCGATATGGATATCACCCACGGAAGGACATCTCGTTTTAAAACTCCGATATCTGTGAGTTAAACACAAATACGCTAAACACAGCGAGGTGAAGACAAAAGATCTGAGGAATGCCTCTGGCTCACTACTATTTATAACCTGCCGGTGCGTCTAATCAGATGACGTCACCTGACCGAGGCTATATAGGCCAAAATTTGGCGTGTTTCACAGCCGCCAACATGACAAGATGTTCCCATAGCGTTTTCACACAGCATCAAGTGAAGCCTTTTGAAAGGGAAAAACAAACATAATATGAGTGAGGGTGCTAAATTAAAAACCAGTATCTTTGTCATGCTCGGATGCTCCTCGCATTTCTGGGTAATTACATTCTTCCTAATAAAAATTTTTTATGTCTCAAGTTTAATGTTTCTCCTAGGTAACTTGATAGATGTGTTCTCAGAAGTTTAAATACAGTGATGTAATATGTGCTTTGCCATTTTAAGTAAATCAAGCCTTTCACATATTCAAGCTTGGGAAGCTGGAGTCAAGGCACAGGCTTAGCCCTGATACGATACCCCTCGGCAGACAGGGTTGGGGCCTTGCTAAAGGGCCCACAATGGTAGCCTGTTGGAGGTAGGGCTTGAACTATTGATCTTCTGATCAGTAACCCTGAGCCTTATCATATCCTCAGAGCTGTTTCATTTTTGTCATGTTTACTGCAGCCTCACACCCTGCCCATTTGGTCTTTGTTCTCAGTTTTGAGTTAGTGTGATGGATGAACAACTTCTTTAAAAATTATTATTATTTACTTCTGAACATTACAAATACTGACACAGCAGGGTCATTCTTAAAAAAACTATTCTCTTAATCTTTTCTAGCCACATTTAGGCTACTTTTACACTGTTAGGTAAATGTGACCCAATTCCGATTTTTTGCTCATATGTGACACATATCGGATATGTTCTATGTCCGTGTAAACAGGAAAAAAACGCATGCATTGCCATATTTCGAGATTGGTTTCAGGCGTCCTTCAAATGTGGAAATGAATTAGATATAAATCAGATATGTGCTAATGTTATTGTCGTGTAAACAGACAGATCGGATTTCCTGAGTCGTTGTGTTCTGTACGTCATTAAAACTGCGACTTCTTCTGGGTTTTAATGACGTAATGTTGTTCTCCGGTGGAAGCGTGTGTGGAATGATAACATCGCAGGTGACATGGAAAAGGAAAAGCATCCCCCCCCACACACACACACACACCGCCTTGTGTTAATGCTTATTTGGGCCAAATAACATTAAGAAATCAGTATTTGGTGAATGAAGCATATGCGCAGGCTGCAATTATGGCATTTTTTCTGCTATATTTTAAAACCATGGTGACGTTTCGCGAACTTTGCAGAGCTAGCGTTAAGCATATTTCACCTTCGTCTATCTTGGCTAGTTAGTGGCGCAAGAACCTCCCTTTAAGAATGCGCGATGCTTCAGATGGTATGGCAAGTGTAAACACGTGTATCGGATATGAGTCATAGTTGAAAGCACATGTAAACAGACGGTCAAAAAATCAGATATAGGCAACAAATCAGAATTGGGCATCAAGATCTGCAGTGTAAACGTAGCCTTAGACTCATCAGCATTCAGAATTCAAAGGCACTTTGCTATAAACTTGTTTATAATATGTTGTACAGTAGGTACTCTCTAACCGTCTTTTATAAGATTTTACAAGAAATGTTATTTTAATGTTTTTGGTGCAAGGGTCTAGAAAGCATTTCAATGTGTAATTTTTACTGTACTGAAAACATTGTACTTCATGTGATTGTGAACCAATGAAAGGAGAAGACATAACAGAGTTAAAAAAGAAATTGAAATTGAGACTAAAACAAGAAACAAATCAAATCTAAAGCTGGCACAATGACATCGCACAGCACAAAATAAGCACAACATTGACACAACAAACAGTTTATAAGAATCACACACTGTGCTGGTGTTAAAGCAGACTGAAGGTAATCGGTTCATTAGAGAGGCACTGTGGATTCAAGAGAATTAAAACCAGGTAGAAGCTTGGGACTATCAAGATGACTGAATGTGCATGAGGTTAAAGTTTTTGTGCCATGTATCTCACCTCACGTAACCCTCATACTGCATTCACTATTTATAAGTAGATATTCAGGCCATTTGGTTTTCACCTTCAGCTCATTTTTAAGATTTTTATTCCTCGAACACACCTCATTTACTCCACATAGGGTTCAACAAGGTGAACCAGTTGGGTGAAAGGTGTGGTTAAAAAAAATAAATAAATAAGAAAAATGTTTTCCCAGCATTTGTTAGAAAGGAGGGGGCAAGAAAACATTCTGGGGAAAAAAGTACAAAATAAGAAAGAAAGAAAGAAAGAAAGAAAGAAAGAAAGTACAATGAATCATGGGCACTTTAAAATCAACCAACTGCTAAAGTATAAAGGAATTGCATCCACTTCAGACATAAAGTCAAGTTTATTTATTTTATTTATAAAAAGAAAAAGTTAAAGGTAAAAAAAAAATCCATAAGGTACAACTAATATTTAGTTGAATGTCACTTCTGACAGATTTCTCATTGGATGTTTGATCATTTCCCCTGCAGAATCATTAGTGTTGAATTAATTTTGGTACAGACCTGACTCTTAAGCTTGCTTCATTTTAGCCTTTTTATCTGTTCCACAAACCGTTGGATGTGAGTTTGGGGTCATGTTTCTGTTGGAGCACTACATTTTTTCCAAGCTGATGATTTGCGCTTGTAGAGAAAGTAGTGTTCTATAATTCCAGATTGAGCAATGCACCACTGGCAGTAGAACAGCATATGCTTAACAACCGCTAAAGGGTTCTTGAAGTTACAGTAAATGCCTCTCTTTAACTCTTCCAAACATGCCTTTGGTCTAAATCCAGCTCCAGAACTAATTTTCTTTGTCTACCATATGTGTTAAACTGCAAACTTTAGTCGGGCTGTTGATTTTGAACCAGAGCCTCTTGGTCCATGTCAATGTAAAAACTAAGTTGCTACTGACCATCTGAATCAATTT